>JAGFMF010011828.1:5997241-6116982 GCA_019455555.1 Galemys pyrenaicus | reverse complement strand
TCCCCTCCCTGGCCAGCGGCAGGGATCGAACTCGTGCTGCAGTGGCTGCGGTCTGCTTCATAGTGTGTTGCTTAACCCACTGCGCCACCAGGGAGGCCCCTTTTTTACACTTTAATTCGATGTTGCATGTTTCCTGTTAGGTAGTAAAGAATCATTTACACAGTGTGATGCTGGAGGAAAAGTTAACTTCCAGGGCCTCCCTGGTGGCGCAAGGAGTTAAGTCTGAGCACTATGAAGCATCCGCAGCTACTACAGCACAAGTTTGATCCCGGGCAGGGAGGGGACCCACATGGCGCAGCAGACCTCTCCTGTCTCACCTCTGCTCCTCTCAGCAGTGTATTTCAGTCACTCTGCCTGTTCTGTTCCCCACTCTGTCTCTGGTGACGCCTCTCACCCCCTGCACCTCTGGCCTGTACAGGTAAATTCTTTTAAAAAGAGAAAAGGAACTTCCAGTTTATTTCCATATACAAATTTTCATATACAAATTAGTATACTAGTACAGCGTACTAAGAGGAAATTTAAGGCCATTATACACAACTTGGTGGGAAAAAAGTTATACTTTTATAGCATGAAAACACTGAATGTGAATCAAATTTTAGGTAAATACATTAGCTATACAATTTCCAAATTAAAAAATGTTCAATATTTTAGTAAGAAACTTGAGCTCACTTCCATGTATATATTTTGTACAGGGAATGTCTAGATACATTTTCTAAGCAAAATTTCAATTTTGATTTCTTTAAATCTTTGATAATCACTACAGAAGAAAAGATTTGTAGAACTGAGCAAAAAAATCCTAAAATTATTTCCTCACAGTCACCAAATATATAACAACCCTCGAAATTACACTGAAGGAATCTAACAGTTCTGCTTTCAGTGACAAAAGTGATACTTAATATTTTAAAATCCAATTTGACATATTTAAATCAAATCCTTCAAAACAAAAAGAATGCTCCTATTTTCAGAATATATGTGCACTTTCGGAGTAGTTGCTGAGCAGGTAGCTGGGGCATCACATAAAAGACCCATCTGTCTTATATTAACAGACATAACGGCCACCCCTGCATTTAGCATTACCCACAGGGAGCAGGACTGGGTCTCTGCACTCTCTCTTCTCCCAAGCAGGCCTCTCCTGGGCTGTACCCTCTGCTCCTCCCAGGGTAACATGGTAACAGGCTCTGCTGCTGACTGTCAGATGGTTTGCTCAGTGGTTTCCAGGTGGCGGGTTACTTCTTGGCTGTACTGGACTGGAAGGGCAAGTCCCAATGCTGTTCTTTTGTTCCTCTGGATTACAACCCTGTGGGCACACTGCCAGGCAATGTTCTACTCCAAACAGGAGGCTTGAAGCCAGGTTCAGCCTGCACTCAAGTTCTTGCACACACCCTGCCACATCCCTGGAGAGATTTATATTTTGTGGTACAGTTGTAACCCATTTCAAAAACAGCAGTACACTAATGTATATGATAGCATTTATTAAAAAGACTTTATTTATTTTTGCATAGAAGAATTGGGATGTAGGCCAGAGGTGCGAGGTGTGTGTGTATGAGAGAGAGAGGATTCACCAGAGACAGAGTGGGGAGCAGAACAGACAGATCTACTGAAACACACTGCTAATAGGAGCGGTGGGTGAATAATACTGAGATGAACACAGGACTGTGATTTTTTTTGTATTAGTGTTTCCATATTCTTTCACACTTAAAATACCTAGAAGTGGTATTGCTGGTTCATATGGTATTTCTATTTTTATATTTTTAAGAATGCGCCATATCATTTTCCATGGACTACGAAACACTTCACATTCCCACCAATATTGGATGAGTGTTTATTTTTCTCCAAATCCTTTACAACAATTGTTTTTTCTCTTTTTGATAGATGCTATTCTTACAGTGGTGAGGTGAAATATCACTCTAGTTTAGATTTCCATTTTCCATGTAATAAGTGAGATTGATTATTTAACATATGCAAATCATGGAACCAACCTAAATGTCCCATAATAGGCAACTGGATAAATAGTTGTGGAATATATACTCAGTGGAATACTACTCAGCTATTAAAAAGAATGAAATTGTGCCTTTTGGGACAAAATGGATGGAATTTGAGTTGATAATGCTAAGTGAAATAAATCAGAAAGTGAAAGACAGATACCAAATGGTTTCATTCATTTGTAGAATTTAAATAACCAAAAAAAAAAAAAAACAACGGACAATGCACAGCAAGAATAATTCTTGCACTGGTTACCTGAGAAGATGGGGCTGAGGGAAGAGAAAGAAGAAAATAGAATAATGTCCCTGGAGGTTTGGTGGAGCATGTTCAGGTATGGAGGTGTGAAGTTGTTCCTCAAATTGTGTAGTTTTGTAAACTGGCAAATTTTTAAAAATTCTATTACTCAGCTTCTTCCATGAATCAACACCCAAAATTTCCTCTCAGTATCACTCACCTTAGCATTCAAATTCCTAACGAATAGACTCCGATTATCTACATTTCAGTTTCTATCTCAACACCAGGTCTGTTTAGGACTCAACCTCTTCATTGTGGGCCTAAATTTGTAGGAATGTGACAATTGTGATACAAATTCAAGAAACCTTCACAAGGAGAAGCAATGGATCTTGAACAAACAGAAACAAGATCGTCCACTCTACCAGGAAATTGAGGCCTGTGGTCAAAGGTTCTTCGCAGGCACATAATTAGTCAGTGATGAGACCAGAAATAGAACATCACTTTCCAATCCTATAGGACCATCGTTGTTTCTTCCTTTCCACATCTGCATATCCAGTTCCTTTTAAGCCCTTCTTTTAGAATAATAAAATGAGGGTTTACATGTCTCCTCAAAATGTGATAAATGGGCTGATGGCGGAGAAATAAATCAATAAATTACATGCTCTTCTTTATGAATATAGATAAATGTCATGCAAATATCCTGAGGATGAATAGTTGCCACAATATTGAAAAAAACTTCATATTCACCTGTGGGCACCCAAAATCAATACAAAGGAAAGCTACCTCTTATCTCAGGCATCTGACAGTTTTAATGATGATGTCAAATGCATTTTCAGGCATATTTTTTTTCCTGGGTTATTTGTGCTGTGGAGTGTTCTGTCTTGTGAAATGTCAAAGTACTGCCTTTTCAGTAGTTGCCATTTTTCATTCGATTGCACTGGAACGGTGCAAATGTTCTACTGAAAATGTTCAAGTTCAGCAAGGCACAGTAAATTATTTTAACACCACTATTATTGTGAAGACCGGCAACTGGCATCCTGAAGCCACTGGTTCAAGTTCTGTCCTTGAACTGATGTAGATTTACATGGTGAAGGTGGAATGGGGCTCACGTTTAGTTCAGGGAAAGTTCTCTGGCCACCTCCATGCTGTAAGGGGCTTGAATGTGAATTGTCCCAAGTCTTTTCTTGGCCACCACCCTGAGGTTTCTCGCAGTAGTTACTACTCTATTTAATTGTTTCTTTAGTAGTTTCTTTAGTAACCTTTCTATAATTATTAATTATAATTAATAATGTATTAATTATATATAATTACATATAACAAAATGTAATTATAAGTTTGTTAAGAAAGGCAGTTGGTGAAGACCTAAAATCACAGCTTGGACTGGGCTCAAAAATCTCAATTCCAAATTTGTAATGGTTGCCTTTGCATACAAATACCTAACCTTCCTGAGTATAAGTGTCTTTAACTGTGAAATGTACAACAACGCTACCCAGGTGATACAGATGCTGTAGAATAAACTGAGATAACAGTGGTGCTTTGTCATGGTGAAAATCGTGTGTTTTCTATGGCTATGATTAATGTAATGTCTATGTCAATCTTATCTCCCTCTGCACTAAACAAGGAGTTTTATGAGGGTAGGAATCCCATCTAGTCTTCTCCCTCAGTGAGTATCAGTGAAAAAAATGGCTCTCACGTAATGGAGGATCAATCAACATTTGTAGTTGACTAGATGGACAGGTGAACAAATGGACCAATTTTTAAATTTACCAAATGCTTTCACATCTATTGTCACACTTGAGTGTATTTCTGTTAGATGGTCTAGTACCGTTCTCATTTTATTTGTTAGAAAACTGAAATTTGAAGATACTAAGTGATTTACTTAAGAGTAGATTTAAAATGCAAAACCTGGACATGAACTCAGGTCTTGTGAACTTAGTTAAGAATGAAGAGATCTGAAGAAGTGTGAGCTGGTCCTCAGAGAGTGAGAAATGAAAAGAATGTGGAAAGGTACTAGATTGTGGCATCTTTAACAGGAGACGAGATCACATGGAGGTGTGCTTTGCTCCAGATACTTTCAGTTGTTCTGGTTAAGGGAAGAGATTTGGGTTTAACTGGGGCAGGGATTTTTCAAGGTAAGTGTGGTGAAAGGGGAGGGGATGTGAGGGAATTTATTTTGGAACCCAAGCCTTGTAGAAGAAAGTGAGGGCAATGACGTGCACCTTGCTGCCAAAGGGCTCTCAGAATATGCTATAGACTCTATCACTTGACACTTCTGGGTGGTCAAAATAACCATGAAATTGAGACCAGGAATACACATCCCCAACGGGGGACGACTTCAGCTTGTTAAAGACTGAAGAAGTGCCTCCTTCTACAGGTACGACTAATTGCTGCCCAGTTCCAGCGCGTCCCTGTGAGGTTAGAACTCCTCCTGGTCTTTGAGCTAAAGAAGAAAAGGAAGATGCTCACGCATCTGTCTCCCTCACTGCAGGAAACCCTCACCACGCCCAGACAGCTGATGGTGAGTGAGTCAGTGTCATACGGAGCCAGGGAGTCCCCCAGGCGGAGAATCCTCAGAAGGGGTGAATTCTGGGAGCAGTCAAGTCCCCATGAGTTCCACTGTGGCCTACTTTTCAGTATGGTCTCCAAGTTTTAATTCTCGCAGGTGGAGGTGGGTTTTCCTGCTGTGGGTCAGTGCGCAGGAGCTGGGCTTCTGCTCTCCAGCAATTCGGAATAGCTTTCCTAGAGTGACCCAGGAAGCATCCCAGGCGGTAGTAGTGGCTAGCTCCTCAGGCTCACTGCTGCAGAATCCAGGGGTGCGTCCCCCTTTTCCGACTCTTGACGTCAGTCTGTGACACCCGCGAAGATTCGCAAGGGCGGTGGAGAGCAGAAGGCGAGTGGCAGGGAGGAGAAGCCATTGCAGCAACAACTTGGAGGAGAACTGGACGTCTCTCCAAGAGAAAAACAGAAAGCGGGAGCCAAAGTTGGGGAGGTGGGAGACCCGCCAGCAGGGTAGGCGCAGGGTTACTGCAAAGAGGGGCGGGGAGAGAGGGGGGCGCTGCATGCAGCGCGCTGGCTCCAGCGGTGCCCGCGGGGAATGTGACATCAGCTGCGCCCGGCGCTTGCGGCTGGAGGAAGCGGCTCGCCTCCGCTGCGCGGTGCACACCTCGCCCGGGGTAGGACGCAGACCCGGGCAGGCGGCAGGGATGTCGGCGAAAGAGAGGCCAAAGGGGAAAGTGATCAAGGACAGCGTCACCCTCCTGCCCTGCTTTTATTTCGTCGAGGTGAGTTGGCCCTGCGCCTCGGCATAATGCAGATCTACCCGGCACCTCTGAATGGAGGGAATTCGGGTCTCTTGGAGGCGCGGAGACTTTACCAGGGTTCGCGCCGCTGTCCCCAAACGCCCGGCTTTCCCAGTTCCCCCCCCCGCCCCCGCCCAGGTTTTTCACAAGCACCCTGCCCCCCCACTGTGCTTGTGAGTGCCTGCCAGCCCGGGGCGATGATCTCACTAATGGTGTCACCGGGTGGCCTGCGGGAAGAGGTACCTGTGTGAGTGTGTGGCTAGTTCCCAGGCCCTCCTGTTGTGCTTGTGTGCAGCGTCTGTGCCCCAGAGGGGCCATGATGCCGCTATTTCAGAACTGGTGTTTTCAGTCTTGGAGTGCATATCTAGAACTCTGTAAGATTTTGGTGAGATATATGAGGGCTGGGGATGTTTACATAGTATTAGAATAATCGATTCCTTCTCTCACCAAACAAGCCCAAAAGCCAACAGACTATGCAATAACAACAACAAAAACCTTGCCCTATTATAATTACTATGGTGCTCACATCTGCTTCTAAAATTAGATCTGCACATCTAGGCATGGATTTATCAATCGTTTTCCATAGTTAACAAAAATTATTCATCTATACTTGTATATCCGGGTATATAAGTACATACATACATATGTTTGTGTATGTATTCATAATATAGAATATATAATGATTTCAACGTAAGTGACATCATCTGATTTTACATAATTTGTACATGTACACTTATTCCATGCTGAATAGTGTTACAGATAGGCCATTAACATGCAGCTTATTCATAATGACCTTCCAACTTACCGAAATGCAGAATTTAAGGAAGGAACAGTTATGGGAAGGTTATAAAGATTGACAGGTACAATGATTCCATGTACTGTGGTCCATTGCATTAGGAAGACATTTTTAAGCAACAGATTTATTAAGTCATAGGTAGAGAAGAGATGTTTTGGAGCAGTTTTGTGAAATCATATGGTTTTAGGCATGAAGCTATTGTTCTGTTTAATTAGAGCTTGGGTTACATAAAGATTTATAAGGCTGTTGTTGAATTATAAATATCCCTCTTTGGCTGTCTTTTCAAATATGGAGGTTTAGCTCTTCCAAGTACAGATAGCAGATTCTGTATTTGATAACTGTGAGGCTTATCTGTCTGTGAGGCTTAACTGCCTTAATCTGGGGGAAGGGACATGTTCAGATTGCTCTTGTAGATAACAGTACATTTGCAAGTTTCTCAGGTGTCACAGATTTTTTAAATGGTTTCAGCTTTAAGAAAGATGTATGTGACTCAGAGAAATGATGGGCAACTCCCATGATCCATAGACAAGAAGGGAAAAAAAATGTCCTGTTTCTTTAGTGCAATTAATTGATTCCTATATTTTTGCCCTTCTTTTATAAAGGATTTTGAAGTCACGGTTAAGGTGATTTTTTTTTGACAGATCATAAAGAGTTTATTAAAAAATATGGGTAGCAAAAGATTCTGTGATGAAAAGGGTAAAGGAAAAGTAAGATGGGATATGTGACTTCAAGTTAAATCCGATCAGCTACTTGTCGCACCTTGGCTTTGAACAGAAGTATTTTCATTCATCTCTAGATATTACAACCTGTTTAGGAGAAAGCAGTTAATTTCTGGGTTCCACCTCCAGGAAGGAGCAACTTGAGGTCAGCTAGAAATGACTACACAGGGATTGCAGCTCTGTGATTTCAAGGAAAATATACTTTCATGAAATAGAAGCAAACCAGAGAATTAAGGACATTCCTGTAAGTAATCTGTGTACACTTTTGAGGTACCTTTAATAGGACTGCATGTCCTTTAACCTAGAATTTAAAAATTTTAAAAGTAAAAAGACTTCATAATACATTTGAAATGCATTTCTTGGAACAAACAGAAGACATATGCTACTTCTTTTCCATGAATGGAAATAACTCAAATTCATTACATTCAATTTGACCTACTTAGATCCACTCTACCTACTCCTTAGCAGGGCAAGCTATAGAACAAGTACTTGAAGACAATTCATGGAGTTTAAATGAACATTTATGACATTATGTCTTGGGATAATAGACTTGAAAGGGAAGGCACAGAATTGGATTTCATATTATTTCAAGGAGACTTAAATGCATGATAAACCACTAAGGAGCCTCTGAAAATGGGAGAAGACATTAGTACACAATTATTTACGGTGTTGACAGAAGGCGCTACCCAGTTTCTTTGGAATGACTAATTTTGTGGCTGGTGAGAATGAGCTTTCATCTCCTATGGTAGATGATTAAATATAACATGAATTTATGTCAGTAAAGTACTTTAGAGTAGTGACATTTTACTTAACAACATAGTTTCCCAAGGCCTTAGTAATTAATATGGAAAAGTGAATCTCCTTCTATCACCTATCAGTCAAAGCACATATTTCAAGACTTTCTATGACTTCAGAAAATAAGTAACAAAAAGAAGTGAAAAGAACAGATCTTGAGGAGAAAAGTCTTTGGGCATCAAGTCAATGACACCTTGGACAACTTAAACTGCCTTTCTTCAAGGAAGTCATTCTCATTTAACTTGCTATTCATAATAGGCAAGAGATATAAACAAAATTTAACTGGGAAATTGAAGGGGAAACAGTTTTCATTAAGATCAGAGCAGCTAAAATGAAGTCAGACTGAATTACAGCAAAAAAAATGGCAGCATGATCTATAGGGAAAACCTGGACCCAACACTCAGATTGACCAGATTCAAATACCACCTGTGCCACATTCTATGTGCCACATTCTACTTGGATAATTTTCTCATCCTTCAGATATAGTGGAAGTTACATGCATAATAATTCAGATACATATGAACATAATTTCATAGACAATCATATGTAAGAGAAATCATATCACCTATCACTTAGAATATATTATGAGGTTAAAGCATGGGAGACACCAAGAATCATGCCTTAGAAAGAACAGGTACCTGAGCTGTGTTAGTTCTTCTTCTCTCTTATAACTGCCCTTGACCTAAGTTGATTTATTTTACTTCTGGGTTAGTCTTAAGGGATCAAGTCTTGCAAGATCTAGCTTGAGAGTTCCCATTGTTCAGAAGAAGTCACCTCTTTCCTAATTTCCAGAAATGGCTTGGGTTCCATCGAACAGTCATGAAAAGTCATGTTGAGAATATCAACATGTATGCTTCTGAAGCACTTGATTGGTACTAAGAATAAAATGAAAGGCTTTACATGTATCATCTCATCTAGTTTTCAAAGATTCTTGTTAAGAAAGAAAGCATTATTATCCATGTTTCAAAGACTGAAGTGAAAGAAGTTAAACAACTTTCCCACATTTTCAAAGGAAGATTAGAAGCAGGTGCTACTCAAAGCATAAGCTCTTACACTGAAATAACTGTCTCTCTCAGCTTTTTGGAAGAATACTCATGTTGGCAAAGGATCTCTTGTTTGCCACCGGTAGCCTAAAGTAAGGGCGTATTGACAAAGATGATACAGATTTTCTTGTCAGCTGTCCAGCTTCCTCAGCTGAGTTCCTCCTTCAGAGTACACAACCTCTAGACACAAAGAGTTAGCAGACAGTGTACTTTCCCCAAATGGATTCCCTAGATATCAGAGAATGTCCCAGAAAAAGGCACCCATGAAACAATGTTGGAAAAGAGTTGGGCAACCCATTTGCAGAGTGTCAGTATATCTCTAATTATATCCTGCAAGTACCACACTGAGATATTTAGCCACTAAGATCAAATAATCTCATCCCAATTGACCCCCATGTTTAATGTTAAGCAAACATTAATTTATGGATAGAATTATTTTTTTCATCTTTGATTTTTGCTGCCAGTTGTCTGCTGATGAAAGAGCTGCTGGTTGACAGTAATTAAATAGAGCAGTATGCCATGTGATTTGAGAAATACATGATAATCCAACATTACCTTATTTTATGAACAACTTTGGCAATTCAGTTTTGTATTGTTCAATTTGGGAAAAGAAAGGTCAAGCTGTGACTAGAATTCTCAAAGAAGCAAGTCCAAGGCCTATCGGGTTAAGCAGAAAAACAGATAAAAGGAATGTTCCACCCAAGAAAATGTTTCTCTTGCCATTAAAGTTCCAAAGCTCTCTCCAAGCAGTGACCATATCACTTACAGTGGCAGCTGCTGCCAGTAACTCACCTACAAATAAAAAAAAAGGTATTTCAAACTTAATTACCCAATATCACGTGTGATAAGGCTGGTGTCTGTGTATCCAATACCTGTCCTTTGTGCAAAGCATTGTTTCCATTTGTGCTCAGAGTCACAATTTTGTAGTCAATAGTCAAAAGATATAAGGTCACATCAATACAGTATGTAATATAAGCAAAACGATAATTTACTTTTTAAGCTAAAAAGATAAAAATTTTAATAAATAGGGAAGAAATTCTTTTCTTCTTCTTTTTTAAAAAAGAATTATTTATGCAGAGAAGAAATGGGGTGTAGGCCAGATATGCAGGGGGTGAGAGGATTTACACAGAGTGGGGAGCAGAAAGGGCAGATCCACCGAAATACACTGCTAAGGGGAACAGCAGCTGAGACAGGAGAGGTCTGCTGTGCCATATATGGGTCATCTCCCTGGCTAGAGCTAAAACTCAGATAATAGGATGATAGTGCCAAGACTTAACCTCTAAGCCACCAGGGAGGCCCCTAGAAATTATTTTCATATAAACACCCTCTTTATGACATACATCGATATTACTAATACAGTGCTTATTTATGAAATAGAAGAGCTATGTTTGATTTATGTGCAAAGATATTTTATAGGACAACTGATAGTTTGAAATTTCTTGTTTCTCTCTCTCTCTCTCTCTCACAGACACACACACACACAAGGGGGAGTGAGAATATCATCTCTTCCTCCAGTAAACACAATTACAATATCTGAAGCACTACAGATTCAAAATATTTGAAAATTATAGAAAATTTTCACACATTTAAACTATTGTATTTAATAGTGGATGTGTTTCAGATTTTGTTAATGCAAGTTAAATATTATAGTGTCAAAATAGGCAGTGTGTTCAGGAGGAGAAGGTGTTGTTTCTGTTGTCCTCCTCTGTAGAGAAGTTCAAAAAGCTTTTGTCTGAGTAAAGATGCCCTAGTTAGTTCAGTTTCAACACTTTTTCTTCACAAAGCGGTAATTCAGTTTTTGTTTTCTTCCTACTGGATAGTGTCCATAGTTCTTAATCATAGCAAACATTCATTCATAAGATTCTATTCGAGCTTATGTTCTCTGTGAAAATTATATAACCCATTGACCTTTTTGCTGAGAAATATATCTAACTTATTTTCTTTTACATAAACTTTAGCACCAGCAGGCAGTACAAAATTTTAACATTTCTGCATTACATGTACCAAAATGTGGCTGTCAATGTTTTCCCTTTTGTAGATGGCAGAGACTCTGCTCAAAGAAGTTCTCTAAATCTTGCCAACAGAGATGAGCTGACAAATAATTCCTCTTCTTTTAGAATCACAGTGCACAAAGTCCTTTGATGAGAAAAGAAAAAAGAGAAACCAAAAAGATACAAGGACCCTATGTTTTAGAGAGACCAAGTAAGGATATTTTCACAAATACCAAGACAGTACTGAACACAGAACCTGCTATTAGGGAATTCTCTACCATTGCTAGATGTCATCATTACAGTATGGCCATGGCCAAGTTGCTTAAAATATTCTTTGTCCTACTTTTCTCTAACAGGGAAAAAATATGTGCCTTCTACTGCCCTCAAAGGGATTCTACTACTATTGCAAATAATAAAATAGTAACAAAAAAGAATAGTCCATCATAAATCTTTATGTGACAGAAACTGTGCATACATTAACTTTAATCCTAAGAATTATCTAGACGGTAGTATTGATTGTATTGATGCAGTACCCAAGAAGGTATTATTTATCTTTATTTTTTAAATCAGCAAATAGTAATTCAGAAAGCTAAATATCTTTCTGCGGACAACAGCAATTAGGTGAAGGTGTCGGGATTTATGTGCTTGTGCATATGCTCTTGTGTTACCATTAGAACACTCTAGCTCACTGTACTTCACTAGTAACAAGCAACGATGAAACAGAATGCAGAGACCCCCTCTGCTGTGACGTGGTCGCTTCATGGTATCCAAAGGCGCACACTTGGGAGCTGTCTGGTAGGGGGTCTGCATTGTAGAACAGAATTTTTCTGTTCATTCAGTTATTGACTTGGCTTTGTTAGAGCGCAACATTTCTGAGATACAGAAAATGATTTAGTTCTGACATGGGATTAAATGAGAGATGAGCTGGCAGATCTTTTCTCCTCTTTGAAAGTCACAATGCATAAAGTCTTTTGATGAAAAAGAAAAAGGAAATAGAGAAGATAATAGTGTCAGGAAACAATGACGCTCTACCTTAGGGATTTCCATTGGGAAAGCCCACAGCCACCCCAGAGTGTCCTGTGGAGACCGAATGAAGTTGGAGTAAGAGAGAGGTGGTAGAACTGAAGTAGCATGGAGGTCTCTGAGTATGATAAAGCTGGAGGAAAGAGTTTGAAAAATAACAGAAACAGAGAGGCCAGGCCAGGTCAGATTAGGAGAGAAAGGATTAGAAAATAGAAAGTAGGGAGACTCCCTGGTGACCTAGGAGTTAAATCTCAACACTACCAACGTGATGGCCCTCTGAAGTGACCTAAGTTCGATCCCTAGCCAGGGAGCTGACCCACATGGCACAGCAGACCTCTCCTGTCTTGCTCACTGCTCCCCTCAGCAGTGTGTTTCAGTCGATCTGCCTATTCTGCTCCCCACTCTGTCTCTGATGAATCCTCTCAACCATCCCTATCCCATACCTCTGGCCTACACCTAGTTCTTTTACACAAAAACAAATAAATAAAATCTTAAAAAAAGATAATAGAAAGTATAAGGGAATGCATGTGAGGATAATGGGTATCTAATTTGTGAGCAAACCAAAAGACTCCTGGGCATTTACGTTACCTGAATTAGCTCGCTTAATAAAAAGGGTTGGAGGCACAATTATTATGTTTATATTGGGAATGTGTTACAAATACTCTTCTCATATTTCTTCCCCTAATATGTATATAGTACAGACTATTTATCAAGCAAACTTTCAGGAAAAAAGGTAAGGACATGTCTTATTACAGAATTGTCTGATCAAATCATGTATTTCAAGAGCGTCTGGTTTAATTCTATCGTCTATGACAAAAAGAAAATTGTATCTTGAAAAGGTTAACTGAGTTGCTTAAAGACACACTGTGGTTAATATCAGATCAGTAATAGGACCTAAATCTCCTGACTCCTGTTCTAGTGCTCGTTCATAATTATTACTATTTCTAGAATTCCTTATATTAGAAAGTTTCCCCCTGGATTATAACACTTCGAATGGAGGTCATTCTACTTCTACATGTGAACAAATTGTGCTAGCTATTTAAAAGTTATATCTAAATATCTAGGGTACATATTACATGACGCCACATTGTATTAAACAGCATGTTAAAGCAATTATGAATAGACTTTCTACTTTTCCAAATTGTTATACTCTTTGAAAAACATAGTTATAGCTAAAGATCAGAAGATCAGAAAGATATTTTTTCTTTTTCCTTACCTAATCACCCACCTATAATTTTACAGTTACTTCCCTTGACATAAGTTCTCTGACAGACTAAAGAGAGAGGAAATAGTGGAAGAATTAAAAATATAATTTATATAGTACCAATAACAAAATAATTAAAATTTCCAATATATGTTAATGTGATTTTCACATGCATGATCTCATGTGAGCCTTTAAAAATACAGCTGAGGAGTAAATATTTACAAATTTTGTTTACAAATTAAGTAGCTGAGATTCATGGAGTTGCAAAAATTTGTCTAAACTCCAGTAGTGCTATTCTTGGTTACCAAAAAAAAAGTTTATATTTAAACTGTGAAATATCTAATTATGACAACCAGCTTGACTGCCTATGGTTGTCTTGAATTAGTTATCTGAAAAAGATTCTTCTAGCAACTATGGATTGGAGCAATTTCCTGATGGTCAACAGAATTTTGGAATTATTGGTAGTGACAAAAATGCTAATTTTCACACAATTAATGTTAAGGTGTTTTTCCTGTCAGTAATTAGACACTGAATCAATTGTCTCTTAGGTCCATTACTGTTTGGATGTTTTCAGTCACAAAACATTTATGTTCATAAACATAAGGTGTATAATTGCTTTTTTATTTGATGTAACAAAATGGCTTCTTCCCATTCTTCTAAAACTGACATTAGACCATGTAGGTATAAATTAAACAGAGAAACACAGGTAATTGAAATGAATGTATTTTGAGAAAAATGCCAGCAAGGTATAAGTATGTTTGACACACTGTTGTTTCTGTGGGAACAATGGAAACATGTGGATTTGTTGTCTACTATTTAATGTTCTCACCCAAAGATTGTGCTTTGGTAAAGCTGCATCTAATAAAGTCCTAATCATGCTTCAGAAATTGGGCTCTCGTGGATAGCATCCAAAGAGACCAATTTTATATTAAGTACTCTCCAAAAAATGGTGCTAAAATGAAAAATCAGGGAGTAATTTGTTTTGTATTTTCATAATAATTCATTTATTCATTGAATAAATATTTATTCATTGCTTATCTTGCACCTTATGGCTACATAATGGAAATAATATGGAACTATGATTGGCTTACTTCCTACTGCATACAAGAATTTCAATAAATTTTCTCTAAATGAATGGGATAAAACAGGATTAATAATTATGAACATAAATTGTCCTTGACTTTTTTTTTCACCAGTGGAGATATTTTATCTATAAGGTGAATGCTAATGAGTGTTCCATCAAAGATGTGACTTTGCTTTGTGGATTTCTGACCAACTGAAGAGGTTAAATCAATCTCTAGGGTCTAGATGTGTCCTTATTTCTTTATAGTGCGTTGCTTAACCCACTGCGCCACCAGGGAGGCCCGTGTCCTTATTTCTTAAGTGTAAAATTTTATGATTCATGGCATGGATTATGAGAGATTATTTGAAATCTGAGACTTCAAAGAGAGCAGTTATATAAACAAAGAATCTGCAGTTACAGTTTTAATTTTCATGGAAACCTTTTTAGTTGTATTAGGCATGCATAGAAGCAAAGAAAATTTTCTGCACTTATGCTGAAACAATTAGATATCATTTTGGGGGCTCTTATAAAAGAATACAATTTTTTAAAAATTTGATTTATTTATTAGCTTTGCATTTTGGGCAAGGGATTCAATCCTCTCAAACTTCAGGTTCCTCATTTGAAAAATGGTGAAAATTGTGGGCATCTTAGTTTTTGAGAACCTTTAATTATATACAAATTATATAATGTAGCTAACAAGTTTAGATGCAAGCTCAGTGCTAGTAAATGGATTTCTCTCTCCTAATTACCAACCCTCATCACAGCCCCCCATCTTGTCTAAAGTAAACTTTCTATGTAACATCAGATATTATTACATTCCCTGCAGAGGTGGGGAGGAGGTATCACACATTTATGTGTGTTTTATAATTTGCATATGAAGTAATGATGACGTATAAATACACACAAAAAAATTCTTATTAGAATACCTGCTCATTTTGTTGCTATAGGCATACATACTCCCATGCATGTCCCCCAACACACACATACACACACATTCACTAAATGGAGGACACTTGCCTTCAGTACCCTTAATTGACCTTGACAGTGGGAAGGAATTAACATTTATCAGGCATCTTCTACATGCTAATGAAATCTTCTACGGCAAGTCTTGCTCCAAGGATGCTAGCCCATGTGATATAAGATACTGCCATTCTTATCTTTTTAGAGTTCTATGACTCCATATATGAACTTGTACTCAGAAGAAGCTTTCCAGTACATATGACATCTCTTTACATGTCTGAGTTTAGCAATCTATGAAATAAAGAAATTATTTCTCAAGGGATGAGTGAGTCAAAGATAACCTAATCTTTGGGAACAAGTGCCCTCATTTAAGCTACTAGGGTGAGACTCACTAGAATCTATTCTTTAAGGTAGTTAAACACACCTTAGAAAATTGACAGATTTTTGGCCCTTGGGTAATGATCTAGAGATGCTTGTATTGCAGCAACTGAAATCTGAGTGACTAAAACATCAAGAAGTTGTAACAATTTTTGGTGTGAGTCTTCACGGAAAAACCAAATAAAAAGGTGGGTAGCAATTTGTTGTAAAGTGTATACTGGAGAGATGAAACTTTTGAAACTCTTTTACCTTCAGTTCTCATTTGGTTTCTAGCTTCTAGTAGAATTTTCCAGGTATAAAGAAAAATTATTTGATTATACAGGACTCTTCAGTATTTAATTCTTAGAGATATATATGTTAAATCATCAATAATATTGATTCTAGTGAAATTTCAGATAGTTAAACTATGAGATAATTAAGAGGAGTTTGTCTTATTTTTTCATCTTTTAATTCCAGTCTCTAGAGCCATGACAATAGCAGGAAACAGACAATATGCTCTCAATAAGTTAGTGTTGTATTAAGTGTTGTGTTGGTCAAGAAATATATTAACTTAATGGAGATGTGGAAATAGAGCCTGTACTGACCCTTGACTTTGACCTTGACCTCAGTCTCCTTGACTGACTGAGGCTAGTAGTGGTCTTTTCAGTCTTGACAGAAACAGGGGAAGAGATTAGTAAGACTTGTGTGCCCAGATGTGTGTTTCAACATGTCTAAAAAGACCAGCTGCAGATACTCTTTAAAGACACCTGATGTATAGGGTTATAATCAGTATAATAATTATAAATATGAAATAAAGAGCAATATTACTTGAGTTTATAATCTAGGTAAGAACAGTATAACCTTGCACAAATCATGTGATCGCTCTGTTTTTCAGTTCCCTCATTTTTAAGATGGGGATGCTAATGTAGTCATCAGAGGGGTATTGTGAAGATTACATAAACTCAGACATGTAAAGCACTTTAAATAGTACCTGACCAATTTTAGTAGAATTAAACTGCTATTAGTACCCATATTTTTTAAAGTCAGGTATATGCTCTAAGGGGAAATAAATTGCCACTGGAAGAAAAGGTTTAAAAGCAATTACCTTTTAACAATTGAAATACAAGCCCCCAATCTCAGGGCCTAGTCACTAATTTGGTTTAAAGAACAAAATGCTTTCCAAGACAATGCAAAACTTCAGCACCCAATTATGTAAAAGGTACAGATCTTCAGGACCTGAGGTTCAAATTGATGATTATAAAGCTGACTACCCCTAACCTAATACTAGATCAATATTCAGATAATGAAACTGCCAGGAATTATAATTTTAGACTACTGTTAGATCACTGAGTGATTGTAATAAGACTTTTTAGAGCTGTAAACATGTAGTTTATAAAGAGTAGATTTTTCTCAGTAACCATATATATGAGATCTGCTCACTCTTCCTTATTTTTTTTAAAGATTTATTTATTTATGCATACAAGCACTGGGGTACAGGCCAGAGGTGTGGGGGGGTGAGAGGATTCACCAGAGACAGAGCGGGGAGCAGAACAGGCAGATCAACAGAAATACACTGCTAAGGGGAGCAGCGGGCACAGCAGGAGAGGTCTGCTGTGCCATGTGGGTCCTTTCCCTGGCCGGCAGCAGGGATTGAACTCATGCTGCAGTGGCTGCGGTTTGCTTCATAGTGCGTTGCTTAACCCACTGAGCCACCAGGGAGGCCCATCACTCTTCCTTATTAATTAACATTACAATTTAGAAAACTCATTGTGAGTCTCTTGTGTACTTTGATATTAGAAGGAAATCAACAGAATTATAGACATCCATTTCATTCATAGATACATGACTTTATTCTATATATACTCAGCATGTTGGCTTTTTCCCCATACTTGGACCTGAGGATTGAAAGATGAATGAGACAGTTTTTCTGTTTTTTTCAAGGACCTTGTCACTGAACACGAGAGAACAATAAAGGAACAACTGTCACCCCCACATGACAGTTGCTATGACAGAGGCGCTCTCTGCGTAGTCAGAGAAACAGGTCCAGAGGAAACACTAATGGGGAAGCATCTCAGTGTGAAAGTGCCCAAGCCCTGATATGTTATATTGGAAATCACTCACCAGGGAAGACAGAAGTGATGATACAATCAGACCATACCCAAGAAATATTAAAAGTTCTTGAGATATTACTAAAATGTCCTGGTTATATTTGAGAGCTGCAGAGGGAAGAACATTCAAGATCTCAGAATATCCAATGACTGAGAGAGTGTGATTTAACAGGGACTGGGCTATCCCCCCCTTTTTTCCCCATGATTTATTTATTTATCATGCAAAGAGCTGGGGTACAGGCCAGAGTTGTGGGAGGTGAGAGGATTCACCAAAGACAGAGTGGGGAGCAGAACAGGCAGATGGACTGAAATGTACTACTGAGGGGAGCAGTGGGCAAGGCAGGAGAGGTCTGCTGCGCTATGTGGGTGCCCTCCCTGGCTGGGGATTGAACTTGCGCTGCTGTGCCCTGGATGCTTCATAGTGCAGTGCTGTGCTCAACCTGCTGCACCACCAGAGGCCTGGGCTGTCCCATTTTTAGTGCCACTCTCACTTCTGTCCCTGAAGCTGATGGTCCAGTGATGCCTGGGGTTCTTCTTTCCTGAAAAGCCTCAGTCTAGTGCCAGATAGTGACATGTGCCAGAGAAGCAGAAGGACTTCTGCTTCCAGGAATTAAACAGATCAGGTTTCAATTACCAGCCTTGTACATAGAAGCCAGGCACGCTGTTAACTTATCTGGAACATGGAGTTTATTTTAACATCCCCACGGAGATTGTGATTTTTAAATTAGATAATGTATAGGGACATGCTCAAATAAAATCTCAATAAATATTCTGTTTTTATTAGATACCAGTATGTGCCCAATAAATTCTACTTTCAGTAACTGAAAGTGAAATGAAAACATAGCTATTAGAATTGAACAAAAGAAGCAGTTTTCATATTTGAGTGATAAAGAAGAAACAGCAGAGAAACTGTAAGAGTTAAGAGCAAATGAGCGACTTTTTTCAAATACCCAGTTTCCATTTGGGAATTAAAACCATTGTAGCAATGTTGAGGGAGGAGAAGATGAGACCCCTGAGGAGATCAATTTAAAGCATGTTTCCTAGACATAGGTAGCCGGGTAAGAGGGTCATCCCTCTCCCCAGCTTTGTGACCCTTCAGCTATTTAGTTACCTGCCTCTGCCTCAGTTTTCTCATCTATAAATTGGGGACACTAACAGGTACTTGATAAGATGTGGGTCAAATGCAGAAATCTTCATATATGTAGAATCCAACAATACGATGCACCTATATTTCTTCAACATGATATGCATTGTTATGAAATTGTTCATATTAGGTCCTTTCAATAGTAAGTTCATGATTTCATTCAATTAAATTCAGCCAACATTTCTAAATACCTAAAGCATCCAAAATATGTGTGATCTGCAAAGGTCTCATTTTAAGTACCTGATTTTAGGCAAGATCTGGTTATATACAAATGACTACAATCCAAGGCAGGCTTACAGGCCCCACAGTGAAATCCATATGGAGTTCATGAGGCCGAACCTGTGGTTCTGAAAGGAGAGCATGTGAAGGTTTTAGGAAGAAAACTTTATGTGCACTCCACCTTTTAATGACAACTCTTGTGGAAAACAAGTGTGCAAATGGAAAGCAGAGACTAAATCACGTCTTTGGGGACATAAGTGTATCATAGGCTCTCTGTGGGTTGGGAAAGTAGAGAGTAAGTATGGAGGAAAAATAAATAAGAAAGGCAGGTAAAAACTATAAAATGAAAGACTATAAATGCCATTCAAAAGAAATCTTCCGTTGTTAGTAACAGGGCATTTTTTCCTCTTTATTTATATATAGTTGACATCAATTGTGGTCCCCATGGAGTTCCCACCACCATTTCACCAGTGCACCATCACCTCAGTCCCTTGCGCTCTTTCTGCCCTCATCCCGTTTGTAACAGGGCGCTCTTGAAAGCATGATCACGTGTGACTTCTGGTAGTCTGGGAGTATTTTGGAGGATGAAACAAATTGTGAAGAGAACAGAGACAGAAAACACATCTGTTCCACAGGGCAGTGATGGGGTGAAAGGAATGAGGGCAATGGTTCTTAAAACATGACAGCACATCGAGAATTTTAAAACTATATGATAATGTAGGAAAACCCTTATAACATTCATATCAAGTGATCCCAGAACAGTTAAGGGCAGCCTCCAAATTCCTGGAGCTAATGGATTAATGAGACAAGAGAAAATGGATTTTCCTTGTTCTGAGAACAACACTGGTTTTTCCACACTACGCTGTTCTTTTAAAAATATATTTATGCATATCACATAAGCCACATCTGAGAAAAGCAATTTAGATTTCTAGAGATTTAGTATTAGACTCATCTGATGTATTCTTTCCCTCGATGACACAAGTGTTAGTGTGTTTTTATAATCTGTATTTTTGAGCTTTATTGGGTTTATCTGAATATGCTACAATAAAGGTGATGATAGTTTATAAACCAAAAAAGCCCTGTGCTAGTTATTGTTATCGTCAATATTTAAAGGAGATGTTTATCTGTATTAGCTACAAAGAAAAAATAATAAGGAAGATTATTAAAGGTTACACTGTAGAAAGTGAAAAATTCTATCATCACTGTGTTGACCTATTAAAACCTCCTACAGCTGCAATTTTAATAAATTTACTTTGATCTGCTAGTATTTATTCCAGTTTGAATTTCATTTAAATATATTATTTTAATACTTTAAATTTAATATTTGATATGATTTATATGTCAAGACTGGATCCCAGACTCCCATTTTAAACTTGTTAACATAAAACTGTTTTTTTCTTTTTGATTATCACTTGCTTTGCAGTGGTTTGAATATATGCAATTATAGTCTTTTACTGTTTATAACATTATACATAACAAAACCAAGATAATTTAACTTTGAAATGTTTTGTTCAGTTGTTCTCAAAAGTGAGGATGATGCTATTTCAATAAGTTTCAGACTCTCCCTTTTGCTTCAGATTAGCATTTTACTCTCTTTCTGAATGCTGTATTTTGATAACTAAAGCCATCTCAACTTTTGTATTATCAAAACAGAATCTTACAAATAAGAGCAAGATTACTTTCAAAAAAGTTTATCAAGTAAATATTATGTACAAGGTGACATTTGATGGCCATATTATTAGTAGTTAAAACAATAAAAAGTACTAACATTTATAACCTAGTATTCATCCCAGATGTTGTTGAATATTACTTGTAATGCTCCATTTAATCCTTTAATCTACATGTGATGACGGCTACTACCAATGAGCCTAGTTCATAGATAAGGAAGCTGAGATTTAAGGCAAAAATTTCCAAGGACACTCTGGTGGTAGTAAGTGAATGGTAGTAAGTGGAAAAGCTAACATTAGAAACTTGTAGGTGACCCCACTGGTTTTATTAAAGTATTTGACATTTTGAGTGTCTGTCTCCATTTACACACACACACACACGCACACGCACATGCACATGCCAGGAATAGCACTTACTCCAAGATTCTGAAATGCTTAGCATCACACAACGTAATTGCCATACTGTCTTCTACCAAAGAACAGATCTCTTACTAAGTTTATAATCCCTGGTAACCATGCCTTGGTTACCCTGCTATAGCTAGTACATATTACCTGGCATAGTCTGAAGAAATCAATAATTTAATATATAACACATTATCTAGAAACTAAAATATGCCTAGGTTAGGTTTATCAGAAAAATTAGAGGAAATCCAATTAATTAGAATTAGAGATAAACAAATTATCTTTTAGTATATCACAAGTATTGAGTAGTGTATACTTATACTAAATATTATTCATTACTTTCTTGAAATTCTAATCTGACTAGGTGACTTGCTGTTTGCTAAATCTGGTTACTCTAGTCTAGTTATTATAATAAAGATTTACTCATTAATTCAGTCAGTCATTTATCAACAACATTTACTGCTTCATTAAATTATTAAGTGATGGATTGCATGTGCCAGGAACAGTTCTATGTCCTGGAACTCAGCAATAAATAATATTGGCAGATGCTTACTTCATGAAGCATATATTTGAACAGGAGCTGGGGGGAAATAAAAAATAAATACATAAGGTATTAAGTTGACAAGGTAATTTCAGTTAATGATAAGTGACATGTTAAACATCATAAAGGCAGAGAGGGAAGAATGAATTAAGGACTACCTTAGAGTATATGAAGTCCACATTAAGGAAGTGGTCATACAAAGAACCAGGAGAAGACCACAAAAGAAAGAAATGGCAGCAAACACAAAGGACTGTACATAGAAATGAATTTGACTGTTAGAAAAATTAATGAAGATCATGAGTATATAAGACTAAAAACTTCTATACAACAAAAGAAAACATCAACAAAATAGAAAGACATCTTATCGAATGGTAGAAGTATTTGCAAAAACTAGATTGAAGAAGGGGATCATATACAAAACATAAAGAACTCATACAACTCAATAGTCAAAAACAAAACAAAGAATGCAATAAACAAAGACTTAAATAGATATTTTTTCCCCACAGAGGACATAGAGCTGGCCAGCAGATGCATGAAACATCAAAAGGTACTCAGCATCACTAATCTTTAGGAGCATGAAAATCAAATCCCTAAAGTGATAGCACCTTATAGCTGATAGTAGAACAATTTTAAAAAGTGTTGATAAGGATATGAAGGGAAAGAACCCCTTCCTCAACTAGAGCAATTAAGATAGGGAGTGATAAGATCCAATATATTTTTCAAAGACCCTTTGGAATCCTGAGTAGAAAATGGATGGGTAGGGTGAGAGGGTAAAAGGGAAAGCAGAACACCAGTTAGAAAGTAATCTCGAGAGCATAAGTAAAAGATGACATGGGCTCCTATCAGACTAGTGACAGAGGTAGATGAAATGAAGATCAATTTTGAAAGCAGAAGGAAAAGTATGAATGACTATAGCTTTTAGATCAAGGATGAGTGGAGAGAGAAAGGGGAAACACCTACTATTTCCTCCTTCAAGATGTACTTATACTATGTATAACCCATATACAAAAATAAATTCATCTTCTGTGTCCTTCATTCTCAGCTGCCTATATTGGCATCTTCGGTGGTTAGCCTGTATTTCCTTGAACTCACAGATGTGTTCAAACCCGTGCACTCTGGATTTAGCTGCTATGACCGGAGTCTTAGCATGCCCTACATTGAACCCACCCAGGAAGCGATTCCGTTCCTCATGTTGCTTAGCTTGGCATTTGCTGGACCTGCAATTACGGTAAGAATTACCCCAAATATTTTCTGTCGGTCTAATAAATGAAAAATGACCACATTTATGTAATAAGTTAGTAAACACAAACACAAAGTGAACAAAAGTCATACACTAGAAAGACTGTATCTCTGAGATATTTTGACAGTGACATGTGGAACACTTCTAAGTTGAAAATTACTGGTGTAAGATAATAGAGTTGCAAAAATGATGGATCTTTAGTGCAGACTTTGATAAATCATTCTGAAAATAATCATTCTGCATAAGTCTACTTGAATGGCTAACATGATCTTTCTGATACACTTCATAATTCATATATTTTTTCTTGTTTATCGGATATCTAAATCTGAAAAACTGGAGGTATAAACCAAATAACTATATCGCCAACAGTCTTTCTTCTCAGAAGTGCATATTGACATCACTTACAGTTTTGTTTACTAAATGAACACTCTATTGATTATGAGCACTAAACATAAACAAATGTAATGTAAAAAGGGCATACTTCACATTCCTGAAATATGCACACATGGACACACACAAACATTCATGCACACACAGATGCGTTAGATTCCCAAGAGACACTTGCAATTTAAAATATGTGACAAAGAAATGCCCTAACCTACTAGAATTGAATTAAAAACTTGGTTATTTTCAGTTCTCTAAAATACACAATGTGAATAACACACTTTTAGACAAATTCAAAAATAATAGGATTGGCCAAGCCTTTCCTCTATGTCTCTGCCCCAAGAATCCTACCTAAAGTACGAGAAAAATGTTTCAAGAGTGAGAATTTTATTTCTACCAGTGGGCACTCTTACTTTGTCTTTATCATGCTCATGAATGTCAGAGGAAGTGGCTATTAAATAAAAAGCTGTATTTGAATCGAGTTTTTATAAGCTTCTCTAATGAAATGGTCTATTCTGGCTCAGTATAATAACAGTTTGAGAAAAATCTCTGCATAGACCTTCTCAACACTATCTTTTATATAACTATGGATTTATTTTTAAATTTTTCCCTGTATCAAATAATCTTGCTATTTACACTACAGATAAATTCTATAAAATATTCTCAATATACAATTATAAATTAATTTCCATAGAGCTTTATCATACTTAAAAGATCTCAAAATACCTTGCAAATTAATGAGTTATTTAAACTTGAGTAATTCCAGAGTGATTGGAACTATTAGTGATGTATCTGGAAGTAGCAAAGATTCAGACTAATAATAACATACTTAAAATGCAATATTGTTCAGAACAGTATTTTCCTATCATTTCTCTAAAGACATAAAAAAACCCACTATGTTTTGACAAGAACAGAAAGAACAAGTGCTTTTAATCTGTTTCATCAGAAACCATTTCTCCTACTTAGGATGTAATGCCTAAAGTATTATTTAGGCATTCGATAATATAATTGATATATCTGAAATAATACAAAATAATACAATTGATATATATGAAATAATATAAATAAAAGAGTGTACAATGTTACTAACTCTGCTGAAAGATGTGATAAGAGTTCATCATTTAAATAACTTGCTTATTTTAATGTCAGAAATCTTCCTTCCCGAGGGTTTTTTATTAAGTCACCAGGAAAGTACATCTACTTATGGCATCCTGCAAGCACCATTGATTGCACAATGATCCTTTTGCTGACCTTGTTCTACGTCCTGGGACAATGACCTTGGCCACACCACTGTATTCCTATTTCTCTAACTGTCACATTCTCCATAATAAATATTCGGTACACACTATAGGGATGATTTATGCAGGGCTCTGTGTTGAAACTTGCTTTCTTGAGCCCTGAGATAGAAAGAACACATATGTCATGCCCCCTTCCACCAAAATAAGCTGTGGGTACGAGCATTCTTCCTTCTACAAAGACCCACTGACCTGCTGGCTCTCCTCAGGGGCCCCATGGTTGCCGTGTGCTGCTTAATAGATTAAGAAATAAACTAGGGAATTTTTTACACCCAGAGTCCCTAGTGTCCCCCCATCACTTAAAACTCCAGAACCATCCAAGATGTCACTGATTGTCTTCTTCCACCTTGGTTCCATAGGTTTTAAATTAACAATTGGATACTAAAAGAAATCTTGATTTTACTGACCTTTTTCACACCTTTCTTTCCAAATGTATACCCAGACCCTTCCTTTTTATTTTTTTTTTTAGTTGAAGCAACAAAAGGAAGATCAACTGAGTTTTTAATGTAGGTCTTAAAATATAAATCAGCTAGGGTTTGCTTCACACATTTTTCTACAATTTGAGTGATGTTTTAAAAATAACTTGTCTTCGTGATGTTGTATGTGAAATTGTTATAAAAATTTTCATTTCTGCAAAATGTATACTTATTTCTCTGAAATTGAAAAGTTTCATCTTTAACATTCAATTTTCATTTATTTAGAATTATAATAAAGCATTTTGTTTAGTTCTTTAGAGATTATTGTTCAGAGAAAACAATATAGTATATATGGGCTTACCATAAATCTTTGTGAAATCCACACAGATAGAAAAACAGTATTCTTTTTCTTCCCTGAAATTCAGATTTTATTACATGTTATTAAAGGATCAGTGCATCTAATTTTATAGAAGAATTCTATCAGAGTTGGATTATAGTTTCTTGAAGGTAACCTTAATTTTAGGAGATTATACGACCAAAGTAGAGAATACTTAAATATGTATTTAAATATATTAGGTTTTTCCAAAAGGTTCATTGAAAGTTTAAATCCTGAAGATTCTAAGGTGAATATTACTTGTTCTATTGTTTTCACAAGGAGGGCTTTTCTGGTGGTGAGTTCTCCCTAAGTCGCTGTCTCAAGGGCAGAACCCATACGATAAGTCATCTATTTCTTCTCTACACCATCCCTGAGCAGAATGAACACGAGTCTCTTCCCAATACCTGTCCATGCTATTTCGCATACAAGAAACTGTATTGTTTCTTTCCAAGCTTTTATATACATAAATGGAGTATTTTGAAAGATATTTGTCATAAACTGTTTCTTATTTACACATGATGACAGCAACAAATAATTTTATCTTCAAAGCCCAAGCTCTGTGAAATCATGTCATCACATAACAAACAGCCTGCCATCCAGAATGAGGAAACATGCAGGAGTATTTGCAAGTGCATTAGAAAACAGCTTCTCTTCCTCTGAGGAGATTCTATCTTTACATCAACTTGAAATACTTTGAAAAGTCATGCAATGACATATAGATCAAAGTTAAATGATTAAAAGTATAAGGATAAAACTGATGTACTTCTGAAAGAGAGGGCCAGTGGGTGATGTCAAAATACTGACAAGAAATCTCTATTTATGTTGTATAATCAAACCAAATAGTGTGAAAACAGTCTCTTGATATATCTGTTTTGAGCATATTAAATAATTAGAATAACCTTAAATCTCAAGGTCATTTAAGATAATGACTGTTGAGTTGTATAATATGACACATTCCTCTAATGGCACTGTACAAATTCTTACAAATTTAGCATTCATGGACCAGTGTGAGTCATTACTTATATAACTGAAAAGAAAATGCTACTCACAGAATTGTTACTGTAAAGAGGTAAAGATGAAATCAATATTTTTTAGCCATACAATAATGGACTTCAGGACTAAAAGGTTAATTTTCTTGAAATGATGAATTTGAGAAAACTATTATATGATTCTCTGTGTGGTGTATCATATCACATTGTCTATGCAGAATTGAGAACTGATTGTGTTTCTATGTGTAACTTGAATTTATCATGTAGGGTGAATTTTTCAGGAAGTAGGCATGATTAACTCAATGTTCAATAATTTGAGAAAAGTTCCTTTGATTTTTTTCAATATAATTGATCTCATAAGAGTTTATCATGGATACCTTGAGGTTTTCACACATTTGATAATTGGTAAAGTTCCACTAGAAAATTATCTTTACACAAATTAAGATGCTTTGTACTTATACATATATTCCACATTCCCTATAGAACATTTAAAGTAGAAATCCCATAGTCCTACTGTCAATATTTTTAGGAAACCTATAATTTAAAATATTTAATAAAATAAATGTTAACACTAAAGAGAAATGGGAATTTCCTTTAATTATATATAATTATAACTAATCTTAGTTATAATACTTAAAGTGAAACAATCACTTATAGCTGACGGATTTCCAATATCTTATGCAATCCTACTTTCCATTTCATAATCCTATCTTAGGCACCGTAATCCCAAATATTTGAATGTTTATGGGAATAAAACTCAACTTCAAACATGCTTCTTTTATATAGGATTAGTAATAACCCAAATGATCAGAGAACATTTAGCCAAGGAGATCCTACAGTAAAGAGTACAAATGCAAATCTCACAGTGCCAATCACTGTACTAGACAGTGAGGATAAAAGACAAAGAAGAAATGGCCCTTCGCTCTTCCAGTTTAGTCCTTCTCTGGGCTTGTCAAATGAACAATCAGAGTGCACTTCAATCAGGCTATGCTAGAGGGAAGGATGCTACAGTCGTCACATAAAAAGGGACATAACTCAGTAAAGGATACCCAAAGGAGTTTCTAGTAAAACTTTGAGAAGGAAATGCCTAAGTATATTGAGTTCCTTCCCTGATATCTTATGTTCTAGCATCCTACAGCAGGTGCACGCTTTCTTATCTTGGTTGTCTTTCCAATACTACAGCATGGTTTTCTGTCCATTATAAAAACAATTTCTAAATATCAAATGTCTGGGAAATACTACCCTGATGACTTAGAGTGTCTTGTAGTCTGCATTCTCCATTAAGAGAGCTGCTAGCCACATGTGGACATTTCATTTTAAAGCTAGAATGATTTACAAATTGAAAAATTCAATACAAGGAAATTATATTAAAGAGTCAGTTCCTTGATTGCAGTAGCTGAATTTCAAATGTTTAATAGCCACATATGGGTATTTGGGCAGTGGTTATGAAATTGAACAGTGAAAAATAATACTTCCATCAACACAGAATTTTTTATTGAATAACTCCGTTTTAGGTAGCACCTTTCTATACTCAGGCATGCTTTCTATAGATTGGTCCTGCTCAATACAAAATTGGTTTATTGAAATAATCTGGTGGTAAAATGTTTCTGACCCTAATTCTGACATTTATATTCACTGGAAATTAGAAATAAAGGTCCGCATCACTTGAGTGGGTTCCCCTGAACATCTGGTTTTGTGATTTTACGAATGACATGTGAAGACTCAAGAATTAGGTCAGAATCAGTCATCATGTGGTTAATTAATCAGGTATCACTGGGCAAAGGTGTTGTTTCAGCCATGTTAAAGTGCTGAGATACTGATGGACTTCCCTGGGCATCTACGAGTTAAGTCTCAGCTTTATCACTGCTACAGCCTTAGATGGAGCCCCAGTCTGGAAGCTAACACACATATGGTGCCGCAGACCTCTCTTGTCTTGCCACCTGCTCCCCTTAGCACTGTGTTTCAGTAAATCTCCCTATTCTTCTCCCTACTCTGTCTCTGGTGAATCCTCTCAAACCCACCCCACCCATACCTCTGGCCTTCATCCCAGTTCTTCTACACCAAAAAAAAAAAAAAAAAAAAAAAGTGTTGGGATGCTACCACTTTTGATCCATTCACAGGAGCTTGGAAGCACTAAGAACAGCTCTTTACAGCAGTCTGATTGCTAACTACTCAGTTTCCTTAAATCCTTAGAGAAATTGCTCACTTTCATTTAAAAAAAATTATCTTGACTCTGTTGAAGTGATGATGTGTTAAAGAAAACATAGTTCACGTGTACCTATTACGTTCATTCTGAAGAAGACACTCTGTTGTCTTCTTGCAGATTATGGTAGGGGAAGGAATTCTTTACTGCTGCCTGTCCAAAAGAAGAAATGGAGTTGGCCTGGAGCCCAACATTAACGCTGGAGGCTGCAACTTCAACTCTTTCCTTAGAAGAGCTGTCAGATTCGTTGGTGGGTATGGGGACCAAAAGAAGGAAATGGTGCTTTTTTCCCCAAAATAGAGCTGTTATATTTAATTACAGATAGTAGTCTTTAAAGCTATAATTTAGATGTAAAATGATGAGTTTTATATAACACAAAAACTTAAAACAACAAAAATTGGATTTTGTATCTGAAATGTGTAATTTACAGTTATAGTCCTTGTTTGCAGAGTTCACATGCAATGCATTTTAGTATATAATTGTCTTAAGTCTGACTGAAAGAAAAACTTTAAAACAGTTTCACTGTGTTTATTTTCCAAAGCGGAGAATAAATATCAGCAGGCTGGTATGAATGGATAACACTTCAGAAATTACTTTAGTCCCATCAGAAATTCCATTTCAGTGTTCTGGAATGTTTTCATCCCAGAGTTACTGCTCTTGAAAATGTCACCACCAACTGCTCCATGTCTCCAAGTCCAACTTAAAGTAATCCTGAAGGATGATCTTTTCCTTTGGTTTTATCCTCTGGCTTTGCCTCCAATTTTTATGAGACCTACAGGAAATCTATAAGCCCCACTGACCTGCATCTGAATCAAAGCAGGATCTACACTTTCATGTCTTCTGATTAGCATGAGACCATTTTCACGTTGCTCAAATCACAAGCTTTTCCCCCTACTGAGTTAAAAAGTCAAGTCACAGCATATTATGTCAACATGAAAATTTTACATCCATTCCCAGTAAGTCAATAAAAAGTTATTTTACCTGTAGCCTTCAACTCAGAGAAGTAGGTAACTTTAGTTGATATCTAGTGGATAATTTAATTCAATCTCTCCTCCACGTAGAGGAAAAATCTATTCTAAATTATGCCCCATACTTGGCTACTCTAAATAAGGCACACTGAAATAGTAATACAAGAACATGTTGCTTAGATGGAGCACAGGTTAAGGCAAAGAAATAAGACTTTAGCAGATAGCTGATCTCAGTGAAAATTTTCCCTGCTATGACAAAGGGGCATAAAACGCCTCATAACTGTGAAGATAATCTGTCCTTCCCTAGAGAGCAGTGTCCCAGAGTCAACAGCCCCACCTTCCATGGATCTGGAGATTCTTTCTGCATAGGTAAAAGGAAGGCTTCCCCCACTTATTCATACTATTCGCTGAGATCTTGCGTGACACTGGAAATTAGAAATAAAGGTCCGCATCACTTGAGTGGGTGCAAAAGGAATTGGGAGTCTGGTTATATGATGATAAAGGAGAGAAGGAATATGAAAAACAGAGTCATAATGTACAGGCCAGTGATCTTGGTCTAGGCATTCACTAAAGAATTACTGAGACATCTCTCATAATTACCTATGAGCAAGTTATGAATCAGAATCTACACATCAAGTTGGAGTGAATCCAGGATGTCAAAATAATGTAAAGGAAGCAAACACCTTCTAGAGAAGTGCAAGTGAGCAGAGAGTTAGATTTCGAAGCATAAAGTCAGCCAAAGGACTTGAAGCAGGAATGGAATTTGAGTGCACAAGTATGCATCATTATTTGTGATTCATGGCTTATGAAAAAAAAAAAAGTGAAATAAGGACCAGGAAATATAAGAACTTCATTCCCGAAGTTCAAAGTCTTTCACAGTCCTGAACGCAGGGTCTGATCTTTTCCATGATTGGACCTGAGATTACTTCTCTGTTTTATTTAGCATTTTTGGCTTGATGACAGTTTTGGGGGTTAGAACTAGTTCTGTGGGATTTGGCAACTGTAGCTGCAGTTAGGAACCATAGCGAAAGCCCTGGCAACTCAAAAATTCTAAGCAATTTAAAATTATTTTGAATCTTGCTTCACTCTCTACAAATAGTCCAACTCAAATCACATAGCTGGTTGCTTTAACATAATCCAGGCATTTAACAAATAACCTGTGGTTACTAATGTCAAGAATTGGCCCTCTTTAACCAAACTGACATGAATGCCTCAAAGTACTACCTTGGATATATCCAGGGCCTGTTTTTTGGCTTTAAGTTTATGTTTAGAAATCTTCTATGTCATTTTGTCAAGATAATCTCAGAGAAAAATGATCACAAAAGCCTCCAAGTTTATCCTAACAATGTGTAATAAACGTGGTCGATGATGATGATGATACCACACCAAAGTAAGCACCAACTTGGTAATCATTTTCTCTTCTTTTGTTTATAGGGGTTCATATATTTGGATTGTGCTCTACAGCTCTTATCACAGATATCATACAGCTGTCCACAGGATATCAGGCACCATACTTTCTCACTGTGTGCAAGCCAAACTATACTTCTCTGAATGTATCTTGCAAAGAAAATTCCTACATTGTGGAAGATATTTGCTCAGGATCAGACCTTACAGTTATCAATAGTGGCAGGTTAGAAACTGAAATTTTAAAACATTCTATTTCAGTATTTTCTTGTTCTTAATAGCATGGCGAATCAGCTAAAGGATTCCTTTTTAGTCATGACTGCTTTTGTTTTTTCTTTTCAATTCAGTGATCTCTTTAGCCATTATGCCATAGAAAGCCATTGGTGGATCATTCCAAATTTTCTTATCTGTCTCCAAATTTCAGCCTTTCTTGCTATTAATTTTATATTATCAAATATTGTTCGTGTATTTGACCTACCCTATGCTTGTTATGGTTTTGGTTACCAGAATTGTTTTATTTTAATGTGTTTATAGTTACTATGGCTAGCAAGCCATGTGTGTCCTATATTGACTTAAGATAGCTATGCTATTTATATCTCCATTATATGTTGATCAGAAAATCATTTTCCTCTTGCTAGAATTTTCCTCTTGCTAGAGTTTTAAAAGGAATAATATCTGAGATTGCATATTTTTTAATGAACTGAAAATAAGGGACAAAACTCAGGAAACTACAAATACATAAATCTTTTCTCAGTTAATAAGTAAGAACAAAAACAAACAAACAAAAACTTGTGTGGCATGTTCAAAAGAAACAAATTATAGATCAGTGATTTTTATAAGAATTGTATTTGTCACTCTTTGAGTTGCAAAGATCAATTAAACTGTCAAAAGTAAGTTAATAGGTATACTGGAAGAATCAGTACCTGATACTATGTAATTTAAAACTCTCATATCATTCAATAATTTTGAACCTAATTAAGACCCATTTCTCAGTTGTTTCTCAAACTTCCTATATTATCTTGTCTGTACTGAATACCTATTTTATTATTATTATACCTATTATATTGATACCTATTTTATTAGGTATCAGTTAATTAGGAGAACATTAATATAACTGATTTTTCCCCAATATTTTTATCCATGAAACAAAACTCTGTACTTCTTTTCTGTCATTGTTCTGTGCTCTACCTTTCTCATATTGTTCCTTAAATTATTTTACTTAAATAAGATGCTCTGTGATTCTTGAGATAGTAATTATTTAAAAAAGAAATGCTTTGCTACATTTAGAGGCTTTTCTTATGTTTTCTAGAGTATAACACATTCCAAACCATGAAAATAAGTTTGTCTTTTAAAAATTTATGAAAACAAACCCCATATTGAGAAGCATAGAAGTTTAAAAGCTAAACTTCCACTTTAAAATGACATAAATCCAATACCAAAGAACAGTTAAAATTTTTCCAGTGCATTTCTGCTTTCAGCATCATTCCAGTGGCATAATGACGTGATCCCTTGTAGGTAGTACTTTATATTAGGAAGTATATCACGACTGTTCTTTAATATCAGTGCTGATTAGCAGGATTTATCAAGCAGATCTTTCTTCAGAAAACTAAACAGAAATTAAAGGGATTGCTTATTGCCTGGTAGTTTTTAAGTTGAACATTTTAACCTCGCAGTGTTCTTGAGACGACTGTTAGAAGTGTCTCTGAACTAGAAAGCATAACTGAACTGTCTTCCTTCGGCAGAAAGTCATTCCCTTCTCAACACGCTACCCTCGCCGCCTTTGCAGCTGTGTACGTTTCGGTAAGTAACTGGATCTTTGATATCAAGCTGTATCCCACAGAAAATCAGAAAAATGTTGCCCCCAGGTGTTTCACTAGATTCTCTAGATATGCGTTAACAGAAGAGTAAATGAGTGTAATGGTCCTTCAATACAATGGCATTGAGAGCAGATTGATGCTACTGTAAACAATAAAACATATTAGAGTAAAATAATTTTTCTACAGTCTTAAGTATTTAGTCTGGTAGCCCCTACCTAATGTATTATTATATTCATGGGTGAATATATAAGCTACATTAATGTTATAAATGAAAAAAATTCATTAAACACACACAGACTTTACATTCAGCATTAATGACAGTGAGTTCTAAGTTAATGTAAATTTGATTAATGCTAAACAATATTCTTCATTGTAGCTGACTAATAACAATAGTCCATGAGGTTTATGTGAGAAAAATTATCTGACAAGTAACTCAGAGACTAAACAGTTACAATTCTGCTACTTCAATTTTTTCTCAAACTTTCTCTTAACTTGATGAAGATCTATTATTTCTTTTTCATGTATTTCCTTTCTTTGCAATTATGGAACATAGCGCTAGCAGGGGGAATGGAACAAAAATAAATTGATGTCAAGTGTATCATTAGACTTTTGGATTTAACTTCTTATTTGATCATAATATAATAGTGACCTTTCTAACATATTTAACCTATTTCTTTCATTTGTAAGATGTACTTCAATTCCACATTAACGGATTCCTCTAAGCTACTGAAACCTCTCTTGGTCTTCACATTTATCATCTGTGGAATCATCTGTGGACTAACACGGATAACTCAGTATAAGAACCACCCAGTTGATGTCTATTGTGGCTTTTTAATAGGAGGAGGAATTGCTCTGTACTTGGTAAATGATTTATTATTATTATTCCTACTACATTATTTGATAGATCGTCATTAAAATAGAAAAATGCATAGACTACTTTGTACTCTCACAATTCACTTGCAAAATACTTCATATTCATGAAAAAACCTCTGACTGCATCTGCATTCTTTTTTTTTTTAAAAGATTTATTTATTTTTTTTTTTTTAAAAGATTCACCAGACAGAGTGGGGAGCAGAACAGGCAGACTGACTGAAACACACTGCTGAGGGGAGCAGCCGGCGAGGCAGGAGAGGTTTGCCAAGCCATGTGGGTCCCCTCCCTGGCCGGAGGGATTATTGAACTTGTGCTGCAGTGGCTGCAGTTTGCTTCATAGTGTGTTGCTTAACCTGCTGCGCCACCAGGGAGGCCCTTGCATCTGCATTCTGAGTCAAAACACGCATCCCACTTTCAGAAAAACAATATACTGAACTCTCACCATGGGCGAAAAGTTACAATTTTAGAAGGAGTATTGCATTTGTCCTTATGCCCACTACAAAAAATAAAAAAGATCAGGGATTATTTTTTACTAGTATAATTTTATAAGTGAAAAAATAAAGATTAATCAAATAAGTTAGTGAAATCAAAGGCTTAGTGGAAGATGAATTATGTAGCTTGCTCAACACAAATACAGAACATATATATATATATATATATCAGCTAAAGGAAACTGAGATGATGAGGATCACACTTGATGTCAAATATATATAAATAAAGAAAAAGGAAAAAAAAGAAACAGATGGTTCATTTCATTCACTCATAGATCATTCATTCATTCATTCTTTCAATGTTCAATCTGTATAGTACTATCACACTTACTACTATAAGAATAAAAAGGGGTCACCAGAACAGTAAGAGTAATGTATGTCTTTACAGAGTTTATAATGCCTATACTAGTAAAAATATAAATGGATACAATGTGCTGATTGATACTATAGGATACAAAATAAAGTGCTCTGGGAAAAATAAGTGCAATGAAGGAAAACTTCATGGAAGTGGTTTGGTTTTTTTCAAACTGACAGTTTCTTAGGCTAAGGAAGAGGAGAGGCATTAAAACATAGGACACTGGACAGACAAAAAAAGATGGAAATGTGAAAGAACAAGTAGAAGTGGAAGGTGAGGGAACTAAAGAATGAGAGAGCCAATGGTCAAATTTCTAGCTTGGAAGACTAGGTAGGTGGTGACTTCACTAGCATTCCAGGTAAATAATAAAGGAGCAGGTTAAATAAGGGAATGGGGTTTGACAGACTCAGCTTAAGCAGTCAAAGAATTGCAACTGGAGCTCAAAAGAGCAATCAGATTTGATTTGGAAATCATGAACATAGTTAGTCCAAGTATTACCATGGTCATGGGGTATGTAAAATTGCCAGGTTATAATAACAGGAGCCAGCATACAAGTGGCAGATGGAGGCAGCAATAATACAGAAAATGAGAGGCACTTACAGAGAAATAAAAAATTTTAAAAATTATGGCAGCATTTTTCAATTGTGGTTTAGTGTACTTGTGAATGTTGTTACAAGAAAATTATAGCCCCCCAAATAGTAAAAAATATTGAAAAATGATTTTTTTTCCATTTTATAAACTGGCACAGCCAAGATTGATCTTAATGCTTTTGACTGATCTTCAGTGAAGGATAAAGTGATCAAATTAAAGTCAGTGTGCCAGGAATTGTGCGTGAATCTGGGTGCCCATGAGGTTGTTGATTGGTAAAGTACAAGTTACAGAATAAACAAGCAAGACTGGGAACTCTTGCTCTCTGGTTCTAGTATTGCCTTTGTTTGTGTGTCATTTATGGTGTCCTGGAATTAGCAGGGGGCTCTGCTGTCTGAAAGATTTGGGCTTGAATAGCCAATCTCCTGCTGCCTGGCCAAGCTGCATAGCCTATCAAAAGACTACTTCACCTAAAAACAGTAGCTCTATCTCATATTATACCAAGGTATAAGCAACTATCACTATATTTATTAAGCCCAGTGTTCAGCACTGCATGTTGAACAATATAAGCAGAGGTTACTTGTAGTGGAATGGAGGATTTTCCTAAACATTTAAATACAAATTTTAATAGGATATTAGTCAGGGATGGATTATCCTGGGAAGCTGGCAGTGAGGTTATAGAAAGTTACTTAGAAGAAGATTTGAACTGGGAATTAAAATAATTGGAGAATTGACTTTATTCCTGCTTGTATTCTATGCCCTGAAATGGGATGTTAACAGTTCTAAGCTAATGCTGTCATTCATTGCTCAGTGCTATAAAATATTAATTCTATGTGATTCCTTTGGTTTGATCTGGAAAGTAGTGTGTGTTCATCTTTATGGAAACTAGCACACAAACAGATATCTGCTGTTGGCTCTTTTTTCTAAACCAAGCATCTCAAAAACTGAAAATCCAGTCAGAATTAAATGACTGTTATGTATTAAAAGGGTAAAAATTCTGAAATGGAACTTTAGCTTTTTCCTAATTTTTAGACCCAAATCTAAAATAAAATATTCGTAGGTTGACTATGAAGAAAAAATCAAATAAAGTTTGGTTCAAATTTAAGTGTATTGGCACAGCTTTGATCAAATATTACTTACCAATTTCAAATCAGGAAAGGCTTGAGTGTCCCAAGCTAGTGGCAGATTCTACTGTCCTTTGCAAGGATACTGGACACAGTGCTGAATACCAGACTGTGCTTAATATGAGTTGTAACAATATGCATCTCTGAATTCACTGCAAAACCTACATCATGTTTTATGGATGATGTGTTGCTCTCTATTCCCAATTGAAAATGGAAGTTAAAATAAATAATTTAAGCTACTTGAGGTGTCACTCACCTCAAGGAACAGAAGTTCCTAAATCCAGAAAAAAAAAAAAAAAGATTTATGGTGAAAAGCAGAAGGTCCTTATTTTTCTCATTTTCTGACTTTTCTTCTCAAAATATACACAGGATAAGATACTCGAGAAACCTCCTCCATGGGGTGGAGAAAGGAGAGACAATCCAACTACTAATAAAAATAATAGGCTTCAAATTTCTGAACAATTAGTTCAATGATTTAAGATATAACTTACAGACTAGGTTCACAGGTGATGTGATGGCAGGAGAACTATGAGGACTACAACAATGTAAGAAAAAATTTTAATTAATATAAAATAATAACTCTAAAAAATGTCTACTGGTATATAGAGAGCATAGACTTTGTTCACATGCTTCAGTGGGTCCTGGACGACAAACTCTTAGTGACTATATCTTCTGGTATTTGATATTCTCTCTCTTCAACACTAGGGCCTGTATGCTGTGGGCAATTTTCTGCCTAGTGAAGAGAGTATGTTTCAGCACAGAGAAGCCCTTAGGTCTCTCACAGACCTCAATCAAGACCCCAGCCGAGTTTTAGCTGCTAAAAATGGTAGCAGCAGTGATGGAATTGCTCACACAGAAGGCATCCTCAACCGAAACCACAGAGATGCTAGCTCCTTGACAAACCTCAAAAGGGCAAACGCTGATGTCGAAATCATCACTCCTCGGAGCCCCATGGGGAAGGAAAACATGGTCACCTTTAGCAATACCCTGCCGAGAGCCAACACCCCATCGGTGGAAGACCCTGTGAGAAGGAACACCTCCATTCATGCTTCCATGGACTCTGCCAGGTCAAAGCAGCTGCTCACCCAGTGGAAGAATAAGAACGAGAGTCGAAAGTTGTCCCTGCAAGTTATAGAGACTGAGCCAGGGCAGTCACCCCCCAGATCCATAGAAATGAGGTCAAGTTCAGAGCCCGCGAGGGTGGGCGTGAATGGAGACCACCACGCTCCTGGCAATCAGTACCTCAAGATCCAGCCTGGCGCTGTCCCCGTATGTAACAACGCCATCACTGGGGGACCACGAGTGTCCATACAGTCCCGCCCCGGGTCCTCACAGTTAGTGCACATCCCAGAAGAGACTCAAGAGAACATTAACACCTCCCCCAAAAGCAGCTCCGCTCGGGCGAAGTGGTTGAAAGCTGCAGAGAAAACTGTGGCTTGTAATAGAAGCAACAGTCAGCCCCGAATCATGCAAGTCATCGCCATGTCCAAGCAGCAGGGCGTCCTCCAAAGCAGCCCTAAGAATACTGAAGGAAGCACCGTTTCCTGCACTGGCTCCATCCGCTACAAAACTTTGACAGACCACGAGCCCAGCGGGATCGTAAGGGTAGAAGCTCACCCAGAAAACAACAGGCCCATCATTCAGATCCCGTCCACTGAAGGCGAGGGCAGTGGCTCCTGGAAATGGAAAGCCCCTGAAAAGGGCAGCCTTCGCCAAACTTATGAGCTCAACGATCTCAACAGAGACTCAGAAAGCTGTGAATCCCTGAAAGACAGTTTTGGTTCTGGAGATCGCAAGAGAAGCAACATTGATAACAACGAGCATCACCACCATGGAATCACCACCATCCGCGTCACGCCAGTAGAGGGAAGTGAAATTGGTTCTGAGACGCTGTCGGTTTCTTCTTCCCGCGACTCCACGCTGCGGAGAAAGGGCAACATCATCTTAATCCCCGAAAGAAGCAACAGCCCTGAAAACACCAGAAACATCTTCTACAAAGGAACCTCCCCTACACGGGCTTATAAGGATTGAGTGAAGGTCATTCAATAACTTGGACGATCCCCAAATACCACATGTTGATTCTACCTGTGCTCTGTTCCAGAGATTGGGAAGCCACCTGCAAACTCGATTCTCCACCATCACCCCGGAACTCAATGACTCTCAAATACTTCTGCTTTCAAGCTTGTAGATTTCACATCAAGGGGAGGGAAAAGCACAACGCAAGAACCTAACTAATGTGATCTGACCGTGTGAAGACTTTTAAAGACCTATCTTCAAACGCAAAAGATTTGCAGAGGACAACAGCAAAAGAAAGTGGTTTCCTTCAATGTTAACTATTTTACTTCCTGAATGTGCCAACTTTAGGGATTTTTCTTTATTATTGGCTGTGGGAATCCAGAACACGCGATTTCCCTACAGCAAAGGCCATGCAGTATTATATATTCATTTTGCAGAATCTGCACCTACAACTCACTATGGGTGGTGCTGATTATTATAGTACATATACCATGTAAACTCTCAAATTCTACTTAGCTGTGAAATAGTGGTGTGCAATTCTTTGTCAGAGAAATGCTACTGTTTTAAGAAGATGCTGGCTGCTTTGTGTTAGAATAGGACATCCCACAGCTTCTCTGTAGTGGCTCTGTCACAGTCAAAAAATGAAAAGGTTTGTGCATTTTCTCAAAATTATGAGTTCTTCAATAACAAAAATGGCATATGGTTATTTTCAGTGAAAGGGAATAACTAGTACTTTTCTGCACAGGTATTTTTTTGGGCTTAGTTTTTATTTAAGTATAAGTTAATTATTATTCTTGCTAATGAAGTGTTTTTTTAAGTGTGTACATTTGCATAATTAAACAAATATATTGTTTTAAGAGAATCCTTTGAAATTGTTGTGATTCTGTTTTGCATTTTATAGCTTTATTATTTATTAAGTTTAAAATTTTTTGATGTTATAGATATGCTTGTCTATTTTAAAGCAAAAATAACAGTTGACATTCCTTGAGCAAAATATACTGTTATGAATTTACAAACAAGAACTCTGAACCAAATCATGCTATTGTGGGTAATGGGGCCAGCATTATTGGTCAAATCTACCCTCAGATGGATCCAACCAGCTGACGTGGGTTGCTATCTTGACAAGTAATCCCAAAATTCTATTTGGTTCTAGATTATTAACATTTTTGACATCCTGGTAACCAGTAAATTAGAACCACTGTAGTTTGATTTTACCTTCTTCCCTACAATATATTTTGTTAATTGGATACCATTAGACAGAATTTGAAAAAATGCAGCTTGATAAAAAAATTATCTCAATATCAATTAAGAATGTATTTCTCCAAAATATCTAAATAGTTTTAGTTTTAACACGCAAGCAACAGTTTTTGCTACCTATCCTCAATAAAGCCTTGAGCCTAGATGAAAGGAAGCCAGTATTATCCAAAAAAGAAGATAACAACAAAATATTTTGAAACGTTTTCCGATTTAAAAGTTTAAGTACAAAGAAATATTGGTTATTGGTATTTAGTATCAAACCTTTTTTACACCATTTCTTAAGAATTCTAATATAACACTTGATGATTGCCAAGGGCATAAAAGAAAACAACAAAGCTGGTTCATTTGTTCTCAGTTTACAGCGAAAACAGAAAATGGTTAGATAAGACTAGTACCACATCATTATCAGTTTCTACAAGAAAAGGGCAGAGCTTTCTAGAAGAGCCAACCTCCCAAAGCATTAGGGATTTAGCTGAAACCAGCAGAATTGAAAAGTCTGGCAATAAATACAAACTCAACTATATCCCTTCTGGCAATTTCCTTCTCAGAGAGGGGAGTGGGAGTAAAACATTGCCTTCCCCACTTCTCACCACCGCCTCCACCACATGACACCCCAGCTGGCTTGTTCCAGTTTCTAGAGAGAAAGGCGGACTGGTTTTAGTACTCTGGAGAAAACGAAGCTGCGCCATTTCCGGTGCAGTACGATTTTTTCCTAATCTTTCCTATTTCTTAACAAAAGATTTTAAAGTACTTCTCTAATCATTAAAGTTTTTTTTCTTTACATAAATATTGATATATTCTTTTTCTACTCGAAGTGCCAAAGGCTACAGTTTTTAATGACTTAATGAATTGTATCACAATGTTAAGGAAATATAAAGATAGTTGCTAGAACACAGACCTCTGCATGTATATTTGATAACACATCTTTTGTAAAAAAAAAAATTACAAAAAAATATTTGTTTACATTCCACTGGTACCTTAATTTAAAATAAATGAGACTAACAGGTGGTATCTCTTCCTAGTGTTCTATTTATCTTATTTGCTACTGAGAGTACTTCATCCTTTGTTAGGCTGTGCTTTATGGATAAAACCAAGTATTGAATAAAGAGAGTTAATTATCTTTTTAAAGTAAATAAAATTATGAATATATATATAATATATATAAAAGTATCGTGTTTAATAAAATGTTATGCAATGTTTTCCAAACTGATAAAGTTTGTAAAGTGCTATAATGTATTTTGTTAAGTACAGATCAAAGCTATTGTGTGAGTATATTGTGCTAAGATCATAGAAATAAAGATTAGATTTCTTCATCAAAGGTGGACCGTTTTGGTGCTTTCCTTCAGAGTATGAGTGAACAGGTAACTTGGCTTATAAAAAGCAAATGAAGAAATAAGAATAAATCAGAACTGATTAAATACCTAATTGTCAAGCTGTTACATAATGTTTCTTTATCATTTATAATTTTTATTTAAATTTACTGAAGTATTTTAGATTTATTCAGACCTAGATTTTTTTTTTAATTTATCAATGTTATGGGGTAAAAAAAAGAATATGAAAGAGTCATGGTCAACTATTATAAATGAATTTTTGACTGAGTGATTGATGGTATATTTTCCCAAATATTACTCTCTGCACCAGCTCTTCTTAAAAAAAAAAAAAAGTTTTTTATTTTTAACTTCAGGATTGTTGTCAAAGCCATTAACCCTGCTCTATTGCTGCCACTTTGTGCATCTTCTTAGAAGATGTTAACAGAACTTTTTAAACTATAGCCAGCACTTGTGCTTTACTCACGATGCGTAAGGGACTCATTGAAACATGAAGTGACAGCTGCCTAACAATGTCCCTAAGCTCCTGCAGTTGTCTAACAGCAACTGGTCATGCATAGCAGGCAATCGTCATGATTGTCACCGGCCACTAGCCATTGCTAATTACTGCTAATTGTACAAAACATGCTGGTATTGTTAAGTCTTTTCTAAATTATGTATATCTTAAAATGTTTGAAGTACAGTATGAAGCCCTTCTGGATCTAGATTTTTTTTTCATTTCTAATATGGGACAATTAGCTATATTGTCCCTTCTCAAGGATCTCCTATAGTCCTTTAAGTTTTATGGAATGGCATTATGTGTTTTCCAGACAACAAAAACAATTAACCAGAACATAGGAAATAACTAGCTTGTTTAAGATCACTAAGGAATAGTGTCATGTCTGAACACAAAGTTAATATAAGTAAGCCAAATAGGGTTACTAAGAGCCTCCATTTACCATTTTACTACCTAATATAGCAAAATAGGTGATTTGTATCCATGTACCTTGACCCTAGTACTTTCTTCATGAATTATTAGGGGAGTGAATTTTGGGTAATATACTATGAAGAAACTATGATGAGATGATATTGTTTCTGTTTTTTACAGATTAAGTCTTTACTCAATATCTGTGGGTCATTTCATATTATAGTTCAAAGAAAATATGGAAATTTATGCATGATTCAGATGATAATCTAATTAAAATAATATAACTGAAGGGAATCTACAGGAAATAAAATGACTTCATCTTAAAGGAAAATGTGACACAGAAAATGGATAATGGTGTGTTTGTAACTGGGTATCTATTTCCCCTGCTTATTGGATGTGACTCCTACCCTTGAAAACATATAAAATACTCTAAGATAAATGTTACAGTTTAAAGAAAATACAGATAGCAGTAATAGTATATGGTATTATAATTACAGGAATGTGTAGGAAATTTCCAGTGACCATGCTTTCTCATTGCAAGAGAATATCTAAATATGTCATTTGATATAGAAATGACTTTTATTTCACTGTCCATACCATTTATCCTCAATGAAAACCCATAATGGTGTTTGTGCCCTGTAATCAATGATAACAGATAGGGGGTGAATTGATCAAAACTATTTTCCTACCACCAGCTCTATTTAACAAACTTGTCTGTTTATTTTCTTTACTCCCTCTACCTCAGTCATTGCCTATGAGAAAAACCAATCTAAACTGTAATGTTAGCTTTCATAGTACAGTTACCAAGTAAATGAGTGAGTTTGAATAAGAAAAATATGAAATCTTTATATGAAAATATTCATATAAAATTCCCCTTTCATATAATCACCTTGAGATGCTGTATCCAATTTTTACAACTTTTTAGAAAGAAAGCTAGATATTTTCTATGCCAGACACCCTTTTCTCCCTTTGCACCTCCCATGTTATGGTTTATACTTTTTGGCCTGTGATGTCTTTCCAAGGAACAAAGAAATCGAAATGAGAGGGACAAAGTCAAGGATAAGCAGACTTGTCCTGATGATGATGGCATATGTTGTGCAATCATCCCAGGCTGGGCAGGTTCACTGTTGATTCAGGCAGATGGAAAAAAGAATCCTGGAGCCTCAGGTATATCTGACATTCCTTTACTACTGAAGCAGGGGACCAGATACATAGGCAGGGAGACAAGGAGATGAAAAGACCAAAAGATCCAATAACAACTTAGCCTCCTAGCTACCTTTATACTGTTATCTGCCCATAGTCACATGGCTGATACACTGTTGCATATCCAAGCCATTCTCAAAGTTATGAGTCATCTCTTGCTTGCTGGATGTCCCAAAGGTGGAAAACATACGTGACACATTTCAGGGTGAAAGGCTGTCTGTTGTTTGGCAGGCAAAGAAGAGTCTGAGTTAACCTATTTTCCTTACAGGACAGAAGTTGCATCTGTCATGTTAATCCATCCAACTGGTGAAAATTAGTATTCATTGCTACAAGAAAAGCTGGAAGAAGCAGTTTCTAGTTGAGTGGGCCCGGGTACAACTAAAATTTTGTGTCCTGTCTAAGTAGATGTAAAAGGATAACAATGGTTCCTGGGGTTGATGCTTGGTTTCAGTCACAACCAGCTTCAAGAACTTTCACAACATATCTCCAGACTCTTGTATTCTACTGCTTCTCTGAACAAACCTATTACTATAAAAGGTTTGACTTCTTTGTTGGTTTATTGTATGTGTGTGCATGTATTTGTGTAGTTTATTTTTAACTCTCTTTCTAAAAGCCTTTGTTTCCCTTTTAAAATCTCTTTTGTCTCTAAAGACTAAATCTCAATCCTCCTTTATATAAATTTAAGTTGGAAAGGGTTTTAGATTCCTTTTAGATATAATCACTATAATTATTTATGTCTCACACATAAAAAAAGTTAGAACTCAGGAGAAATGATGTGGCACTCAGTCACATAACTGGGGGTGTTGGGAGGGCACTAAGGGCAAGGAACAACTATTTTCCTTTATTTCTTAATCCCTAATGTTAAGCACATTTCCCACTGTATGGATTGGACACTCAGTATGTAACTGGAAGACTGGAGTTTGGGCTCCCTATCTCCATTGAATACCAGTAAAGTCAAGACAGGAACTGAATCTTTAAGGTGTGCTTTAATCAGACAGCTGGTAATCTTGAAGACAGGGTGAGGGGGTCTTAACACCCTAAGAAACTGTCTGAACATTTCATTTCCAGCTGCTTTTCTATAGTGAGTTGAACAAAGAGAGTTCAGTAGTAAGGCGGCCTTCTTACTGCCAGGAGATTGTGATGTCCATCCTGGGAGCTCCTTATCACCCTCCTGACCGCAGGCTGGTCCCAGTGTGCTGAAGCTGGAAATTTAACTCAGAGCAGAGAAGCCATAAACAATAGGTGTGTGTACAGATTTCCTATTATACTAGTGTCTCAAATGATCTGCCCCTGCCTACACCTTATCAGATAGACATTTGAAATGTGTGAAATATTCTGATATCAGAGTCAGTGTATTTTCTAAAGGTATTAACTCATCTCTCTCTTTTGAAAATATAGACCTCTGTCTATATGAACAACGTGTTAATTTAATCATGCAACTTGTACTGTTAGTGTGGTTAACATCGAATATTTACTACTCACTAAGTTGTAAATTCTTTATAAAGAGAATGGGACAATAGCAAATATCATAATTGAATGAGTTAAAAAAAAGTAAATAACAGAACCTATTACATAAAGGAAATTATGAAGGGATTTAAAGGAGGAAAAATAATTATTGATTTGATTGTGTCCTGAAGTACACAGTTCTCAGACATCATCTCCAAAACTCTGAAACCAAACTTATGTGATTTATATTTTCTTCTTTTTCTCATTTGAACTATATGAGATGTTTTAATGTTTTTCAAATGTTGGCATGGTATTAGCCAGATTTCTTGGAACAAGTTGTCTCCTCACAACAGATATGATTTTGCAATACTTGTTTGTTCAAATGTTCCTACCTCCGCAGTAATCTCCACGGAGGCAACTGCCAATAAAGAGTACTTATTTGTTCTATTGTTAAAGAACAACACAAAACAGAAAGCCCTCTTTATAGTCCATAGTCCAGGTGATTTTTCAAATTTAAAACCAGTTATTAAATGCTAGGGATTACAGTGATTTCTCTATATCTGCCATATCCACTGGATATCACCCAACTACTACTTTGAAATCATAATTACCACAGAATTATGGAGTAGTGAAAGAGTCTTTGTAGTCAGACAGAAAAGCATTCAAATTCTAGCTCTCTGTACTGTATACCTCACTGTTTTTGTCTTAATAGGGACAATAACTTAAGTATGTTTGGGGAATTAAATGAATGAGGATAAGGAAATCATTTAAAATATTATGTGGATATACAGACGTATTGTTTCTTATCCTTAGGTAGTGTTGTGTGACTTCTTTATCTATAATCCTCACCTCTTCCTCAAACTCTGGAACCAAAGATTCCATTGTCTACTCGATTTATATCTCTACATAAACACTTCTTATCAAATGAGTATTTTCAAGATAGTTTTCTTGATTCATATTCTAAATACATTTTTCCATTTTACTAATAGCAAACTACCCTCTCTCCCACTATAGTTACTAAAATAGGAGATCTAAACTATTTCTTCAGAGCATAATTTTCCCTTACTATTCACTTTTAACCCAAGGCCCACCATATTTTTAACCAATGTATATAGTCAAACTGTGCTCTATTTCCACCATCCTCAGTGTCTGTACCTTTAGCTAGACAACAGTGTACTCTTGGCCTTGCATTTTTGTGTCCATTTTTCACATGTCAGCCAGAGTAAATTTCTTAAAAAAGAAAGTCAAATTAGATCTTCTTTTAAATTCTCTGTCTTATGGAAATTCAGTTTCCAAAAACATGAATACTTCAGGCATGGGTACCCTGTCCCCTTTCTTGGCAAATAAGAGTTTCCTGATGAGGGAACTCTAATTTTCAATGAATTTATTTGTGAAATGAAGAATGTAAAGTGAACTCAGCCTAAATGGAGGACCTACTGAAAAAACACTGTACTTGTTAGGTTCATTTTAATAGTGTCAGTAAGAGTTAATATGTAGTAACCTGAATTAATCTCAAGTAATATTAATATACCAAATTTATTTCTTTAGCTCTTCAATTGATAAAGTATTTATTTTTTCACAATGTGTCTAATATTCCAGACATCATGCTAGATTTAAATCTTGTGGTATCAGTAATGAGCAATAGGCTTTCAGACATCAAAAAGTTCAGCAGTTTCATTTGGAAGAACAAGATCATGTATGTTTTAGAACCATTGTATTCCAGAGCATAATTTTATTAACTACCATCTACTTTCTTAAAAATTAAATAAAAACCTCCCAACATATGCCAAAGACCTAGGATTATTAATACAAAACTCTCCATTATCTAATATATTTGGCAAGGTTAAAATCTTTACCCTACATACAATTGTACAAGATAGAAGAGAATACCTTTCCCCTCCTCCCATTATTATTCTCAGCTTTCTTTGAAGTGTTCATTCTTAGTGAGAATGTGGCATGGTAAATATTAAAATTGCCAAATTAAGATTTACCCACACCTTTTCCAATAAAATAGTCTCTCTTGGGTAAAGATTCAATATTTTTAGTTTCCTCCCATCCCCTTTACCCAGTAAGACAGCTAAGATGAATTCTGGGGACAGGGCAAATCTTGGTGGTAGAGTTAGTAATGACTGGTCCTTAAGTTAAACTTGTATTTTATTTTCAGCCCTCAGTAGCTTCCATGGCAATGTCCTTTACCAACTAGAAACTATGCTGAAATGGGCAGTTAGTATATTGGGGGGAATATTCTTTTAGTGTATGCACACCCTTGGTTGTCCTCCACTGACATGCCACCACTTCTCTACTCAGTGGAATTCCAAATTCTTTGAGATGTAATCATACCTTTTATCTCACTGTAGGCAAGATTATGCTACTATAGAGTGATTTTCTTCATCCCTTTCCATGAAAGCCCATGGCAGATGTCCTGATCTACAATTCAGGTCTTTTCTATTTTTCTACAAGGCAAATGTAGAAATTTCTATTGTCTACATGCCACAGGAGAGCAAAGGCTAATGGGATACTTCTTGGACTATCTCTTTTTACCTCTCCACCAGCAATTTCCAAATGAGCACTATACCTCAAGTTTATAACGGCGTATAAAACGCTATTTTTGTATTTGAGGAGCTCACAGATATGTGAGAAAGAGAAGAATAAACAAACAAAAAAGGGATTTGATATGTTAAGTCCCAATGTACAATTGGGATGAAAATGATAACTCCTCTTTTAGATTCTTTTAACTATTAGAAACTAGGATTGCTTAGCTAAAATAAAGCCATCTGTAAGTAAGTAACAAACTCCAGCATTATCATCATAATTATGCATATGTGACTATCTCTGAAACTGCAAGGCTAATGATTTTCTTGTTCGAAAAGAATTCATTATAAACTGCTCCTTATTACAATGAATGCAGTCAATTAATTGGGGGAAGTTTTTCTAATGCTGCTGAACATGTACAGTATTAAGGCAGATATAAGAAAAAATAGATAATTCTAATCACTATTATAAATCTGGTCACTAAAATGAAAAGCAAAGTTAGTTGAATGTCTTGGAATTGCTGAAAATTCATCTTCAGAAATGAATTCCTATACTTAATATAAGCCTCCTTAAAGCTCACATTTATACTGTGTTAATGAATAGTCATAGGAATATCCTCAAATTTCCTTAAACTAAATCAAGAACAGTAGCATATTAACTAGAGAGATATATCTACCAGTCAGAGTGTCTGCAAAAAATGGGTAACATTCTTAAAGTTTAGTTGTAGAGATTGTGTGTGAAGGGATATTTAGAGAGTGGTAAAGTTAGTATTTTTATGATCTTGTCAATATCTCTGCTTACTTATATTAGTAACTGCCTATGTATCTTGATACTCCATCATTGGTGCATATATATTTATAAGTGTTATTTTTTCTTGTTGTATTAAACCCTTAGTCATAATACAATGTCAATTTCTATCTTTTTTTAACTGGAACTCTATTTTATCTGATGTGTTTTGTTCCTCTATTTTTTTTAAATTGCCATTTGCTTGTAGGATTGTCTTTCTGTCTTTAAAAACCTGTGCTTATCTTTGGTGGTAAGATAAGTTTAAAGGAGAAGGCTGAAATTTATTTTGAATTCCACTGAGTCACTCTACACTTCTTGATTGATAAATTCAATCATTTACATTTAAATGTAAATGGGACATAAATGCTTAGTACCATTCTGCTATTGTTTAAATTTTAATGTCTTAGTCTTATTTTTTTTTTTGACATCTTTTTGTTTTGTTTAGGCTCCATTTCCATTGTCTTATATGATACTTCTATTTATTTTTGTGTGACTTTTCTGCTGAGGTTAGTGTGTGACAGACTGCATATTTGGTCCATCGGTTGCTTTGATTTTAAATTTGTTCTGATGGACTACATATTTACACTTCTCCCCTCCATGTTGTACAATTTATGCGTCTATTATCTCCATGTTTATTTTTTGTTGCTTTGTAATGGCCCTTCTAGTATTTCTTTCATGTTCTGCTTGGTTTTGATATATTCTTTTAATTTTTGCTTTTCAATGAAGCTTTTTACCCTTCCTTCTATCTTGGAAAAGAATTTTGCAGGCTAAAGTATTCTGGGCTGAAAACGTTTTCCTTTCAGTACTTTCAATATCTCCTACCATTCCTATTTTGACTATAAGTGTTTCTACAAAAAAATCTACAGAGATATTCCCTCATAGATAACTCTTCTCTCTCTTAATGTTTTTAATATAGTGTCCTTGTTACTGACTTTCAACATTTTAGTTATATTGCTTTGGAAGGTGTTGGTCTAGTATTAATTTGTTTGAAACTCTGGAGTTCTTGGATCAAAAATCTGCTTCATTTCTCAGACTGAGAAATGTTTCTGTTCAGGCTCCAACTGTTATAGTTTGTGACCTTTCATTAAAGCTAATAATCACCATTCTGTACCTTTATTCCTATAGTCTTCCAGCATATTCCTATAGCCCCTTCTGTCTTGCATGCCAATTCTGTCCACTACCTTCTACAATGTAGCCCAGTTTTTACTGGGTATGTGGGAATGTGCCTTTGAGTTATAGAGGTTTCAGCCCCTCCCTCTCATGGGTTATACTGCCCTGATATTGCTCTAAATATAGTTGAATTGCAGTTTTTCCTCTCCCATTCCATTTTGTCATTGTTCCTGATGTAGATAGTAATTCACTTCTCTTTTAGAGACTGTTGTCTTTGTTTTGTGGTAAGTTGATTATGTGGAGGATGTAAGCCACACATCTTCACTCTACCACTAATATTCCAGACTCGAAAACATATTTTTAAAGGGAAAATTAAATCCCATTCCCACCAGAATTACCTATAATTATTACTGCATTCTTACCAGTGAGTTACAATTATATATTCAGGAATGACTGACTTAATATATCAAATGTTCCCACTAAAATACCTATACAATGAATGTCAGGGGTTTTCTCACTTTGATGGCCATGTATTATGATTCCTAGCCTTCTCCTTCAGTTAAGTTAAATCCAGTGAATTTAACACAAAGTTTGGATAGTCAATATTGTAGAAGGTGAGAGATTGTATCAGGATATATATCAGCCAAGTCAAAGTGATTTGTGTTGCAGTTGAGCTAGATCTAATGTTGGAAATTTAAAGAGAGGAATAGTAGTTTGCCTTTACATATAAACCTGCCAAAGCACACTAGTTTTATATTTATTCAGATTTCTTAAAATAACTAATTTGGGGACAACTAATTTTAAGATTAAAATGAGAGCATACCTAGCTTCATTAGAGTTGCACAAATTTATATTACTGGATTAACTATAATTGTAAACTGTTTTTCCTTCTTTTACCATTCTTTGAAAAAAATCTATTTTGCATTTCTTTCTAATAATTATGAAGGAATGTTATGTTTTATTGCTTTCTATTTATAATATTCATATCTTTACTTACACTTTCATAGTTTCTGAATTGATTACTGTTTTCGTTTCTATGGTAACTCTGCCAGTTGCCTAACTATAAATAGATATTTTATAATAGCAGGCTTATGAAAGTTCAACTTTTGAATACTCTTCTGCAAGAAGAAGTATTGCTAGAAAAGTAACATATGAATCAAGGTTTAAAGAAACAGATATTTTCTACCTGTCAGGTGTAAAATTAGAAGATTAAATTTGAAAATTTATGTATAGAGAGGCATGCTGGCAAGTACATAGAAAGAGACAACATCTGAATATATTTTTAAAAATATACAGTGTGATCCACTTTAAATTTTAGCCCCCATTGAAAATTTCATGATTTTTTAAAAGTTAACATTTACTAACAACATATAAACTCCAACTGATTTTCTTTCACTAGCTTTTTACACTACTTTTTATCATTATATTGTAGAATCTCACCTATGGATATTATCTACATTTTGGGAGGGTGGGCGGATGGATGGATGGGTAGATAGATATATCTTTCAATTTAACTAATTCTTTGTATTAAGGTTTCATTTGCCACATGGATATGTCAATTTATATAGTCAAATATGTCAGTTTTCTTCTGTGACTTCTGAATGTGTTTTCATTTAAGAAATACTTCTTTAACTACAAGAGTCCTGTACATTTAAGTAATCCTTAATTTAATTAAAACCTTAGTTTGAGATTCTATATCTAAAAACCATTTTTCTATATTTATTTTTCATTTTAAAGCAATCTTCAAAGTATATTATGGTACTAATCTATCTAAAATATATTTTTTCTGTTTTCTTTAAGATCAGAATCTCTTTTTTTAGTCAGTTGGATTATAATCATTTGTCCTTTTCCTGATCATATTAAATTTCAGTGTTCACTGATCTATTTTTGGACCCTTGGTTGTGGTTCCTTCACTTATTTTTCTACTCTAATACTGATATCCATTAACTGGCATGTATTAATAAAAGTAGTATTTCAAATATTTGTTAATATCCTGTTTATATACTCTTTTATATGAACGTTAGAATCAATTCCATTAAATGGCAGGTATTATTTGAATTTAGTTTATTGTTTATTGAGAAATAAATTATATCTACATAACACTTAGAATTCCCTTTCAGAAATATGGGTAGTATCTCCATGTATCCCACTCAGTTTTACATATAGCAGTAAAATAATATTTTATTCCCTGCTTAGAAAAACTCTAGAAGCTTTGTAGTTTTGTGCTATTATACACAGAATATGATCCAGTTAGTCTTTTATTTGCTTATTGTTACTAATTGTAGTATGTTTACCTTATATTTTACCACTTGACTGAAGTCTCAAAATCCTATTGACTTCTCAGTTTTTAAAATATATTTACGGGCATATAAAAATAAAGTTTTATCTGCTGCCCATATTCTCATAAATCTTATACAGCTTTTTCTCCCCATAGTCCTCAAGGTTTTTTGTAAAATTTAAGAATAATCTAATATGTACCAAAATATTGGTGGGTAAATAAAAGCACATATACAAAAGTGTGTAAGTCTATATGATTGGTCCCGATTAACATTTGAATATCTAAGACAAAGTCAGGACTTAAATTAGACCAACTAAGTAACAGTTCTATTTTTATAAAAATTATTGGCTTCAATTTTTCCCTATTGTTATTATGTATCATATGTTTCATATAATATAATGACAACTAGATTGTATGTTCTTTAAATTCCATGGATCCATCTTATTCCATCATTGGATCCCCAGAACTATGTTGTGAATTTTCCAGTGTTGCTGGAGAAATCAATTAATGCTCACTACACTAATTACCTTCAATTAGCAATGAAAGCCTCAAGTTTGATGGAAGCCTATGAAATTTTACTGTTTTGAAAAATTTGCATTTCTATGCCACATTTGATCTTATATCTAAAATATCTTTTAGCTACAAGAAGATTGCACTTTCAACTGAAATTGAGATTTTTCACTTTAGTCAGAGAGTTGCCTATGAGCATCTGATACGGAAGGGAACAAAAGATGAACAATAAAAAAGTAAGGTTTTTCTAGAAAGTAAATATGAAACAAAATGTAAACATCGGGCCAAGTTCCCCTTTTCCTTTTTTTAGAGATTCATTTTATTTATTTATTTATACAAGAGCTGGGGTGTAAGCCAGAGATGGTGGGGGGTTTGAGAGGATTCACCAGAGACAGAGTGGGAAGCAGAACAGTCTGCATGCGTCATATGGCTGCTAATAGCTATATAGTGCTGAGACTTAACCCCTTGTGCTGCCAGAGAGACCCCCAAGTTTTCCTTTTCTTTTGGAATTTGACTTTAACTGTTATTAACATTATAATTTCTTGGTAGATTCATAACACAGATAAATTATATTCCCATGGCCCTTTTACTATAAGGAATGTAACACATATTTCTGACACTGTATTAGCATAGTCAAATATAAATTACTCCTAACATATCAGATTCACATTAATCACTCCTTTAGAGGTTTCTTTAGAAAATGATTATGCTAGCATAAAGATGATACAAGAAAGCAACTTGATTTTATTGCACTCAGTAAAGTGTTCTATTAATGGAGGCATTTTTGCATTAATTTCAGGGGAGACTAGGTAATTAAATGTTTGATAGACATTTATACTGATTTGCATTTAGAAGCATAAATTGACCTTATCAAATGTCTTAATAAGTGAAATCATTGTACCTTTGACTAGTCAAAATAGCTTTTATTATAAAAAAATTAGAGTCTATTACATCATGAAGCTATTATTTCTAATGTTCAATATATAGCTTATGATTAAACATCTAGTTTTGGTTCTAAAGAAACCCAGTTATTTCTTCAGTTGTATTTGGTACACCTACACAAACAATACTTTTCAACTATGACTGTAATGATTGTTTTATGAGAAAGAAAACACTTAAAATATCAAATAACAACAATGCCTTCCATTTCTTGAGCTTGGTTCAGATAAGTGATGAGTATCTAGAACAGAGCTTATTCCATTTAACCCATGTAAATAGAATTTCTTTTGAATAAGTTAACAAAAAAAATGATTAAAAGAATGGGTTGCTATCCTGAAAAGCAGACCTTAACATGTATGAGGAAATGTACAGTTCCAGAAACTAGAAATCATTAAGTCATGTCACCACTGTAAATTAGACTATCTTTAGTTCCTGGATTTATGTAAATATTATTTCAGATGCTATATTTGAAATATTATCATGCTGTAAGTAAATCAAAAGTCTCCCATTTTATTTCTCCAGTTCACCTTCTGATTGGCTGTGCCCTACTCCTGGTACATGCAAATGCTAGAAAGGATAGTTTTCTTCTCATCTTATTACTCTAAGTGCAAAAAGATCAAGTCATCCTCTCATTTGATGCTCCAGTTCTTTGAACACAGAGTATATATCCCCAATCTGCTCCATCTTACTTTAGAATTCACAGCCATGTACATTCTCCACACATTTGTGATTAAATTTTGATATTTCCTTCTTAAAAAATAATTTTCCCCACAATTTTATGAATTGCTTGTACTTCTTTTAAAAGTAAACATACTCTCCTTTAAATATGGCCCAATCTTTTACCTTTTCGAAAGTTTTAAAATATGACTATTAAATTCTCAATAAAAATAAGAAGTCTCATTCCCATAAAAGTATATAATTTATAAGCACTTTTAAAAACAATATATGCACTGTGAGTTTTATTTAAACTATTTACCCCTCTAAGGGTTAGACATTTTGAAAAGTTCATGATATTTCTTAGACAGTTTTTATAAACTTTATCTTATTTGTGTCTGCTTCAATTCCAATGTTCATATTTGGTCCTGGTCTCACTTCTCTCAACCTGACTCAGACATGGTTCCCCTAGAGTTCAGCTTCCCCGTGCTGACCTTGAGAACCCACTACAGGACATCTTGCCTTTGATCCCTCAGATGTTCAAGTAGGAAGCACAAAAGAGGGGCTACAAGGTCAGTTTCCATCTTGCACTCTGATATGTCAATTTGCTATCATGTTTCCTTCTGCTCTGCATTATTTATTTCTATTACAGTATCCAGGCTGCCTTCTCATTCACCCACTGCCTTCCTAAGGACAGCACTGACTGCTCCCCTCTCTCCAGCTGTTCCCAACTTTGGTTAGGAGCCCTGGATTCTGCCTCATCTATATGACCCAGCTTTGCTGACCATACCCTGTGGCTTCTAGTGTCCCGTGAAATGCAGCACTCGTTAAATAAATGGCTGATTCTAAGTTCTCTTTTGGATCTCTTCAAATGGCTCATCCACCTCTTGTTTCTAAAATTCATTTTAAGATCTGTGACATTATATTTCTTTCTGATATGCTTGCCCATCTACAACTACCAGTCTCTTCCCACTCTTTCTGTTCACTTAAAGTCAACAAGAATTTACTGAGCGATGGATTCTACCCAGAATGTGCTTAGCACAAAGAAATACAAGACATGGTCTTTGCTCCAAGAAGCTGACTTTTCCAAATTTGCATTTCTCTTGGTCTTTCTGAAGTCTAATTTGTGAATGTTTGAAAAAGGAATGTGAAAAGTGCCTCCCTGGTGGCGCAAGGGGTTGAGCACCACACTATGAAGCATTTGCAGCCACTGTGGCACAAGTTACCAGGGAGGTAACCCACATGGCAAAGCAGACCTCTCCTGCCTTGCCCGTCCCTCTGCTTAGCAGTGTATTTCACTTGATCTGCCTGTTCTGCTCCCCACTCTGTCACTGGTGAATCCTCAAGTTCAGTGTATGCATTTTTGAGAATGCAATGAAGTGAAGCAAATCAGCAATTATTTTTTCAATGTGACTATCATACGCTTGAGTACTGATTTTTGAAACTGGTAAGCCATTCGAGTCTCTAGAAGAGTTTATGGGTAAACTATTTTTAAATTACATGAAAGAAACAGAATTTAAAAGCAAACTTTATTGTCTATGACTTTATAATATAAAATTTTATCTGTTTTACTGGATTTAAGTTATTATTTAATTGGCATCTGCTTATTTTGTAAGCCTTTCAGAGGACAGTTCAAAGTATGTATAAGGAAAATCAGAAACTGCTTGCATCAGAAAATTTTAGTAATAACAAGAAGTTAGAAAATCCACAGGAGACCCTAAAAACAGTACAAATTAAAAATCAAAGAAAATATGGAAAGTCTCTGACCAAATAAGAACTTACTGAATATGGATAGGCAAGAGTTTCACCAGCACAAATGAGAACATTTTAAGTGAGTAATATCTCTTTCCATATTGAAGCACTTTTGAAAAAGAATTTCTCATTTCTCATGACATCCTTGCAAGAATCTTAAACAGACAGTCCTATATTCCTATGTCCATCTTACAGGATCTGAAAAGGAATAAATGAACTGCAAAATAGGCTTGAAGGAGAATGAAGACAAACTCCTCTAACCTCCGAATTTCAACCAGAGGTTGTGTAGTTATAATTACAGGCTGTTGAAAGCAGTCCATGAAGAGGCAACTAAAATATTAATATAGATCAGAGGATGCTTTGAAGTGAACTTCTGTATAGACATCATAGTACTTTTTGCCTAATGAATGTCTAATATTTGCCAAATTAGTTTAATATACTGTTCCCTAAATTACAGTGTTTATGCACTTTTGATCTTCTCAACAGGTCTACGAAGAAGGGAATACTCATCATTTTTAAGGAAGCGAAAATGGAAGCATAGAAAGACTGCATGTTTTGGCTAAAGTCACCCTGATTCTAAGTAGATAGAAGAAGGTTAATCCAGGAAACTGTACTTCAAAGTCATACTTTTTGTGACTTTGCCAGGGACAGGTAGGGAAATACAGATAATGTTTAGGTATCATCCACTGATAAATATATAGGTTTATAAATCACTTTATCCATTTTTAAAACATTTTTCTTTATAGAAAGGGTTGGAACTTATTTATGCTATGCTGAAGTGAGTCTGAGTCTGAGATACCAAAAAGAAAGATTAAGGGATTTCTCATACTAGTTACTACTTAGAAAATGAAAGAGATTGTATAATCATTATTTCCTCCTACACTGGACCCTAATTCCAATTATTGTATAATATTCTTTATTTTCTATTAAGTTTAATGTTTTAAATCTAAGAATATTTTTCCTCTTGTAATTCAGTTTTAACTTCCCGAAAGATTTTGATGGATCATTAATTTTGTCAACTTTTAAAAAACTCAGATAAGAAAATGTATTCATAATTTGGATTAAGAAGGTACATCTTTGTCATCATCTATCTTTAATTGGTATTTGAAATAAAATACAAGTGTGAATTTTGAAAGGTTTCAATGCTATCTAATAGCAATGCTAGGTACTGTGGGAGTAAAATGATTTCAGTTGCAGTAGCATACATCAAAGTATGCAAATAAGATTTTTACCCCCTCAAACACTAAATAGGATCAATTTAATGTATGAAGTATTCAGAAACAATTTGATTCCCAGTATAGCAATAGTTAGATGTCATAAGATATGAGTGAGGGCTAAATGGAACCAAAAAATTGTGGTTTATCAATTCATACATATTCGTGTTTAGATGCTCCAGTGTTGTAAAGGCTATTCTCCAATCAGACCTGAAGCATGATTAGTAATCAATAGCCTAACAAGAAGGGGAGCGGGCATGGGGTGGGAAGAAAGAGGCAAGGGAACTCAACAGTCTATAGCAAAGGACTACGGGTGCTTTGAGGGCTGGCGTATTTGGTGACAGACATATGAAGAGGTGTGACTCTATTCCCCAACATCACTGTTAACACAATTAAAAGAAAAAGAAAAATGTCAATAGCTGAAAGACTTTAATAAAAGACCTTTGCAGCAGGAAGAATAAGACCTGTTTTTCCTTTGCCCTAAGCTTCAGGGACCTTAATTCCCCTAAATTCTGTAGTAGTTCAAACTTGTGCACCTATTCATATTCTTATTCTTGCTGTCTGTCACTCCTGATGAGTTTCAACAATCAGTATGTATTTACCTGTAGCCATAGTTTCTCAGGCCAAAATATCAATATATTAAATTTACTTTTCTAGCACAAAGATTCAGAGAGAATATGGCACATAAAGACAAAGCTGTATCATGATGAATAATAAGAGAAACAGTTCATAAGTATGCAAGAAGGGAAATATTATGCATTAATTAGTTCATTTGAGCAGTAAATTATTCTAATGTACTTTTTAGAATCATTTAAAAGTATATTGCTCTTTATTCTTAATTAAATCTACCTAACTTTGAAAGGGATTACAGTTAGTAAAAAATAAAAATAAAATTACTTCTTTTCCAGCAATGAGAAATAGTTTGTCTAATAGTATAACATTCCCAGGGGTTATTTTATTCTAGTCCCTATTCTCTTTGGGTTTATTTTCTTTTCTACCAACATCAATATTTTCCCCCACAATATTCTTATTAATATAATCAATTTGAGGAAGAAAGTAACAGTTTTAAATTGTTTCAGTTTTGATTATTTCATGCTGTATAGTCTGTTTTGTTGATATTTACTTAAATCTTTAAATCACCAATAAAACATTTGAAAGCAATGCTCACAGAATACATTTTTCTCTCAGTTAACATGTCAAAATAATGTTGTTTTCTTTAAAAATACATGGCAATGATCAACAGGAAGAACTTCAGTTTCTGACTCTCACCCATAAGGACTGCTGGAGATAACTGTCTTAAGTCTTTCTGTAAATATACTTATTTATAAATTCAAAAGTCAGACAGCCATGCTAGCTTCTTTGCTAAGAGGAGATTAATAAAATGGATTTATTTCAATGCCCCAATTTTTAAGATGGGAAGCTGGGAAAGAGAAAAAAATTGAGAAACCAATTTATCTTATCAAGAATATTTGTCAGTTTGCTGAAGGCAACTCAAAGTTTAAAGAAAAAAAATCCAATAAATGTCAATTTCACTCCTACTCTATGCCAGGATCCTTTTTGGGAAACACGGTATTTAGTTTGCTAATATTAACATGCAAGTAGCAGGCACTGTAAAATCAGAAGGAAGTGGGAATTAAAACATTATGGTATTGAGGTAAAAAGAGAAAATGACTATTAACAGAACAGAGTTCAGATATGGGCCCATTTATGGATAAATATCCAATAAATGCTAATGGCAGTAAAGTATCTCAGTGGGGAAGACATGAATATGGATTAAATTCCTTCTCAATAAATTGAGATAGAAAATTTAAACTGAATCTTTATTTTATATCACTTAGAAATAATAAATTCCACAATGGATTAAAGATATAGTGGTAAACGTCAAACTTTCAAATACAGGAAAATAGGAAACTATGCTTATAACTTTGGCATAGTAGAATGTACTTTAAACTAATATCTAAAACACAGAAACCAAAAGAAAAACTCCTAACTTTGACTACATCAAAATTTAAAACTTAAAATTAGAAAACAAGCTATATATTGGGAAAATATATTGTCAATCTATATAAAAGAGAAGGGATTAATTAGCTAGAATAGATCAGCTACAGTTGAAAATAATGTTTTCAGTCTTCATAATATGAAAAAGTTTATTTTCCCTGATAGAGTTTGTGAAAATCAATTAAAATCACAAAAACTATAGAAACACTTTAATGTTTGATACTATAATATGTTGGTGGGCTTGTGGGACATTTGTTACTGTTAAACACTGCTAGTAGGAGTGTAAATTGGCACACTCCTTTTCGGAAATAATTTGTCAGTCCCATTAAAAGTTAAAATATGACTACCTCATTACCCAGCAAATTGTACTCCCCAATATTTTCTCTAAAGGAATGACTAAACTATATATAGAAGACATATACACTAACATTTTTGTAACATTGTCTATGATGCTGAAAATTGAAAGCAACCTAAATCCCAGACAACAAAATAATCACTATATAAGATCATTAATGCAGTTTTTAAAAGAATAAGATATATAAATATTTATATAATGTGGAAAACCTCCAACAGGTTATATAAAGTAAATAGTGCAAGTTGCAGACAATATTCATGTCATATATCATTAATTTTATAAACTATTTACATAAAATTATGTAATTTTTATGTACACCTATATGTGATAAATATTTAGAAAAATAAACTATTAATGTGGATACATCTTAGGTAGTGTAGGCTTCCCTTTTGGGTATATAGTAAATGGAATTATTATTTTATTTGATTTTTGAATATTTATAAAATTACATTTATTATTGTCATAATTCAAATACATAATTTTATAAATCTCAATAAATATAAACACAGGAATTTAAAAACTGTATATTAATTTGAAGCTGCCAGGGTGATTTTGAAGTCTACTAAATGAAAAAATTACTTATATTCAAACATGACATTTATAATTTCAATTCTTAGAATTGTTTCACTATTTGAAGGCTATTTCAGTAACTAACACCTCTTATTATTCATTTAAAAAATGTTTTACCATCAATATTTATTAGTGTGTTCATATATTTCTTTGTTCAACATTCCTACTTGAAACTTACACTTTCTTTCTAGGATTATCTTCCTTATTCTTGAAGAAAAACTTTTAGAATTTCCTTAGGTAGCGATCTATTGTTTGTAAATGCTCCCAGTTTTTACCTGAAAATGTATCTGCTCAACCTGATTCTCAAAGTGTAGTAAAGAGTTATTTTCTCTTAGTAATTTGTTATTTTACTGTCTTTCAAGTTTAATTGGGGATATGAAGAAGTTAATATCAAGCCTTTGTCATAGTTTACCCATCTTCTCTCTTGTTAACTGTTTCATCAGCATAAGTATTTGTGCATACTTTTCATTTATTGTGCACTGGTTGAGGAAGTGTCAAGTGCTTAGGTGTTATCTCTTTCATCAATTCTAGAAATTTTCCATTTGCTTCTGATACTCTAATTTGACTTTGTTAATTCCTTGTTTCATCCTCTTAACCTGTTTCAGATTTTTAATTTCTTTGTCTGTTTGTGCCATCTCGTGGTTAAGTTCTTCATATCTGTTGTCCATTTTAGTAGTTCTCTCTTCAACTACATTAATCTGCTGTTTAATCTTACATTGGATTGCTAGTTTTGAAGATTATGTTCTTCATTTATAGAAATACTGCTTTTTCTAAATATTCCCAGTTACTTGAAATAGTCTCTTATTTCTTCTTTATGCTTTATAATACTAACTTTTATTTCTTTAATTTTTTTTTTAACAAAACACCTACCACCATCTTTTAAAAGTCTTCTACATTTGCTCCCATTCTCCATGTCCTTCCCCTCTAGTAACCTCAATTCTATTTTGCAGTCTACTGGTTTATATTTATTTTGTTTTGCCCATTCATCTGCTTTCTTTCTTTATATTGCATATAAAGTTGAAATTATCCAATATTTGTCTGTTTCCTTCCAGCTTAGAAATAAATGCATCTTACCTTCTAGTCTAAACCTTTTCTTAAAACTTTTACTAGAACCATGTAAACATTCACTTCCAATAAAATAGTTTTATTGCCTCACTAGATGACATTACAAGTGCCTTCCCTGAAAAAAAAAATGTATATGTTCTGATTCCCAAACCAATAAAAATAACTTCCCTTTGTAAAAAGTTTTGTCATGTGCAAAGTAATCTTACACATATTACCTGGAAAAATGCTATTTAAAATTGCAAATTACTTTTCTAAGTAGTCTTTATCTCTCAATAGTGCTTTATTTTTCCCTATAACACCTATCACTTCTAGGATATTATATAATTTATTTACTATTTTTTTTATTGCCTAACTCTTTGCTATCTCCCTGCACATAATATTCTCATATCCATATACATTAAATGTAGGCACTGGGGGAGAAAAAAATTTTGTTTACTTTCTTCTCTACTGAATCCTTACTTGCAAAAAGAGAATTTGGAATATAATGGCTAATGAATAAATGAATAATGAAGAACTGTTTATACTTTTATATTGTTTGAATGAATGAAATTTGAGAATAAAAAAGTTTCACTTTTTAGATATTAATTGGACATCTCCAATTTTTCCAGTTTTATTGAAAACATTATTGCCCTGACAAATTAATTAAATGACAGTATAATAATTCTTCAGGTTGCACACACATGCACACACACACAGAGATAGTTCTGTTAGATTCTAAGATGGGTCAGGCTATTTCATTTCACTTTACCTTTGCTCATCACAGATTGAAATTGAGAGAGGATCTGAGGAATGACATTTTATACAGTGAGCAGAGTCACCAGTTTTCATTGAAGAGTTTTAAAAATCATGGTAAATTTATTTGCAGTGAGAAAAACTGTAACATGATGTATAGTCAATACTACCACAAAACATGTTTTGCTCCAACTTGTTTTATGAAATGCTTTTGCAGCATCTCTGTATAATCAGATCTATTTACTGGCATTATTCTGCAGTAAAAATTGATTCCTAGTCACTGAGCATGTGATAGCTTTGTAGGAGAGAATTTGCGCTTCCTCACAGCTTAAGCAGGCTCAGAGTCAGAGTGAAAGAAATAAAATGAGAAGAAGGCTGGACTTACCTCTCCCATCTCGCTGTCATTGTATTCCTGCTCTTCCCCTAACACCAGCCTGTCACCTTTCTCAAACACACACACACACACACACACACAGAGACAGAAAGAGAGAGAGAATAACAGGTGTTCTGGTGCTGGTCTGCTGGTCCTCCCCTTGGGCATATGTGTGTCTTTTTTCCTGAGAAATATCCGGAAGTTTCTATAGTGCAAGTGGCTGATATGAGAGATACTCTCCAAATTATCCTCCCTAGCTCTGTCTTGTCACCTGTTGCTTTTTAGATCTCTACTTCTGCAGGCCGCGATCTACCATCAACTCCTCTCAAAATAGTTGAAACCCAACCTCCTTCCCAACCAAACTTGCTATACCGAACATCAGGAATACCAGTTTTTCTCATATTTTTCTCTATCCATCCTGCCATCTCATCCCTTTTAGTTTCTCTCTGTTCTAATAAGTATGTGTGACAAGACAACAAGTATACTGTCTCAGAGGATATCTATCTAGGATATGAGCTATTTCCTTTTGTTAAGGAAGGGCCACTGTAGTAGTGACAAAGAGATTAAGTGCTTTTGCCAGCCTAAGTTCAAATCCCAGCACCTCTATGACACTGTTCCTGTGACACTGAGAAAATTTTGAAATTTCTCTGCACTCACACAACTCAAGAACAAAGTGGAAATTGTTATAATAACTCTACCATAGCTTATTATAAATATAAAATAAGTTAATATATATATAAGACAGGCACACCTCAGAGATACTAAGATTTGGTTTCAGGCCACCATAATAAATCAATTATGACAGAGCTAGAATGGATCATGCTCAGTGAAATAAGCCAGAAAGAAAAAGGGAAATGTCAAATGGTTTCACTTATAGGAGGAATATAGGGGAACCAAATAATGGATCAGGAAAAAATAACAATAATAATAATAATAATAATAATAATAATAATAATAAAACTAGCAGGAAACCATAAATTAGAGACATTATGTGAGGGAAGTGGAGGAAAAGGGATCAAAACAGGGGAGAGAAAAGCAGAAGGGACTGTGTGACGGTTAATGGGGGAACTGATGGTGGGAATTTTATGGAGAATATACAATGATGTAAATGATATAAATAAAAAATAAATTATATTTAAAAATAAATGAATAAAAGCAAATATTACAATAAAATGAGTCACATACATTTTTGGTCTCCCAGTGCATATAAATGTGATGTTTATACTAAATTATAGTTTGCTAAGTATCCCATAGCAATATGGCTAATAAAACAATACACATACCTTAATTTAAAATACTTTAGAGAATAAATCTTAAAAGTTTTATCCCAAGAAAAACTGTAGCTATGTGTATGATGGATATTAACTACAGTAATTATTTTGTATTTTATATACACATCTATACCATATCTATGTATATATGTGTGTGTCACACCTAAAATCAATGCAGATATATGTCAATTATATTTTAACAACAAAGACTGGGGTCTCACAAAAGATATTTCATTGCAAACAAGTGATATTTTTCATCTGAACCCTTAATGAGTTAGTTGTTTTGTTGGTAGAGGATCTTGCTTCTGCTGATGGTTAGGGACTTATCAGGGTAATGACTGTTGAAGCTTGGAGCGACTATACAGTCCATTAAAATAAGATGATGAAATTCATAAAATAAGATGATAAAATGAGATGATGAATTGACTTTTCCTTTCACAAGGTTTCTTTGTAGCATGAGAAGTTGTTTGATAATTTTTTATCTATAGTAGAATTTCAAAATGGGAATCAATCCTTGCAAACCATGCTACTGCTTTATCAAGTAAGATTATGTAGTATTCTAGAACCTTTGTAATAATTTCAACAGTGTTCACAATGTCTTCACGAGGAGTAGATTCCATCTCAAGAAATCATCTACTTTACTTACTAATGAGCACAAATTTTTTAATGCAATCTTTTTTATGTGTGAGCAACAGGTCTCAGCAGTGGACTTAAAATATTAAATAACTCATGTTCTAAATAAATGTGCTGTCATCAGCACATTTAGACCCATCTACAGAGCATATGCAGAGTAGATTCTGCAGGAATTATTTTGGAAGAGCTAACACTTTGCTTAATTGGGACTCAAGTTAGTGTTCTCCATCATCAAAATTGATTGCATAAAAAAATTATAAATAAAATAATTTGATTGCAATTGTTTATTTGTTAATGTTCCACTGAACTGAAATTAAGTTTCATCTTTGAAAATGTATTTTTATAAACATTGACACTGCCAATAACTACCCAATGATTTTGCAAGAGTATTCTTCTTTTAGTATTAAATCATGTACATTAGTGGAGAGAACACAAAAACTGCTTAGTTAAGAGTACTGTTCCTGATTTTATCAGAGCCTTAAGGTAGAATTGTGACAGTACTCACAGTGAGATTGTAGTGGTTTTTACTCATTCAAGATAAAACATAATGCCAAATAAGTACTTAGGTATTTCTAAGAGTTGTTATTCTTAAAATTTGAATCAGAACTTGGAAGATATGGGGTAAGATGTAGGATGTAAGACAGGAACATGTAAGCTGCTATTTACATGTAGCATATGTACTTACATGCTACACTGGGATATATGTAACTGCTACTCTAAACAAAATATCAACAGTGCTATTTTCATAGAACCTTCAATAATGTTTCATAGATAATAGGATCAACAGAGGTTGTAGAAACTATCAAAACCATAATCAATTTATTTTAGAAATCTTTTGAAACTTCAAAGTTGAATCAAGGAAAATTGGAAAACTTCTCATCATGTATACAACATGAAAGAAAAATTAAGTTAGAATATGTTAGTAATGTATATTATTAGAACAAATTATAGCCAAATAACATGATTATACATGTACACATGTATCGATATATAATTACATTTATAACTAAATACCTTACATAAATCTACATATATATCCCATTGTTTAGTAGAGCAAAAGTTAAGAAACTCTAGCCTCATATAAGACTTATTTAATATGACAAGCTTTAATCCATCATCAATTATTGAAATTTTGTCAGTATAAAAAGAGAGCACACATACATGCACAGAGAAATAGCATGGATTGTGCTATCTGTTAAGTGCTATCTTAATCACTGTCATAATATGTAGTTAAATTTACTTTCCATGTGAAGAGACTGAAAGTTTAAGTAACTAGTCTAATATCATTCAGTAAGTGACAGAGTCATGATTTGAATTGTGGAATCATCATTTCTAAGTAATTATAGTAGAAATCACCAGATTCTTGTAGCAACTAAACCCAAACACCTTTTGCTGAATCCATATCTCTTTTCCATACAGTAGACAAAGTGATCTCTGTGAAACGTAAATATGCCAATAAGATCTCCTTCTCTGCATACCCTGTGACCTCCCAAAGTTCTTTACATAAATGCCAAAAGTCTTGTACCATCAGGGTCCTACCTACTTTCCAGATTTCATTTTCCATCCTCTCTTTTTGAGCCACACTGGTTTTGTCTAGATTCTCTACATCCTATCCTTATTTCTTCTAGACTCTTTCACGCAGACCCCTCTCTCCAACCCTCTTCATCTTTCACTTCTCAGCTCAAATGTTCCTTCCTCACTAGAGATCCTTTCTTAAATCTAATACACACATGCACGCACACACATATCCTTAATGTGACTTCTTTCAGTATTGTCACAATTGAAATTTTATAATTACTATTCAATTACTTGATCAATGTTCTTCTCCTTTAATAGATTATAAAGTAAGAGAAGGTCAGAAATAGGACTTGTTTTACCATTCATCTTTGAATTCTTAGAATCAAAGATTTGTCTGCAAGTAATTTGTTGGGAAATGATTTCAATAAATACCTATAAGACCTTGAGAAAGTAGGAGAGAGAAGAGCTCAAACCAACATAGGGTACATCAATGAGAAATTTACCACTCTTTTAGAGTCCTCTAGGAGACTATTTAGTACATGTCTCAAGTTGTCCTACATGAGGAGTAAAAGCCTATGGACTTTCTGTACCAAATCCCACCCATAATTGGTTGAGAACTGCTCCCAAGAATGTCAACCCCCAGCCATTTCCAGCTTGTTCCATAGACAGGATGAGCACCTTCTTATAACCGGTGAAAGTATCCAAGCAGAGAGGTGATGATGTGTGCAGGAAGAAGTCATCGATATGTATCCAAAAGTTAGTATCAGGGAGAAAGAGACAGGAGTGGTTGACTAGCAGCTTTTACTGCATTCTACTACTTGTAACACTCATGACCCACATTTGAAGCATCCAGTCCACAGTCTGATCACAGATATTTCAAATGGTCACAATTTCTTTTGAAACAATAAAAAAGACAAACTCTACTACTGTGTGGAACTGAACTGTTCATACTGTAACTGACATATTATCGCTCAACTCCACCACCTATTTATAATCAAACTCACCCAACACTTTTACTGCTCTAGCTTATCTGGGTCCCTGGGATAATGCTGGCTACTTCACCTCTGAGGTATCTAAACCAGGAAGGATGAAGTCCTTGTTAGGGCTGTGGTTGACAGAATAACCCAACTGCTGATACCGTGGGACACAAAAGCATTAAGAGACATGAATAGTGACTTGGTTAAGTGGCAAAATCCTTATGTCTTTGTGATCATCTGGTTCCTGTTTCCCTGCAGTAGCGATTTCTTTGCCTGGTAGTTTAATGGTATGAGGAGCACTAAATAAATACACCTAAGCCATAGCTTTGTGTTCAGTGGACACTCTATCAAGTCCAAGAACTTAATAATCTAGGGTCCCTGATAACCAGAGTAGACATAAGCACACATTTCCAAATGGGTCTCAGAATAGTGGGAATTAAAACCCTCCCTTATTCTGTAGTTCTGTAGCTCAGCTAAGCGTCCCTACTCCCAGTACAGTAACAGCACCAAATGGATGTTTTTCAATAATAATATTAATAGATTGCAATTGGCAGTAATAATTGGAAAATATCAGTTGCATTAGGATAATGCTGGCAGATGCCAATGAGAGAACAATCAAGAAATAGAGTAAGTACTGGATGTACCCATGTATGCACAGATTCTAATTCATTTTCTGCAGAACATTTTTGGTGAAGCAACTTTTTAACTTCAGACTTCTGCAGAAAAGCTATCCAGATCTCCAAAGTGACCCATGGCACAATCTTTAAACTTTATAGAGCACTTTAATTGGGTCCCTACACTTGGTCTTAGCCAAAAGACTGAGGAGAAGCGATGATGATGATGATGATGATGATGATAGTCAATGATATAATAGATAGCAGATAGTCTGCTATCTATTCACCTTACCTTTATCTACCCCACCCCCATTTCAAGTAAAGCAACTGCATCAACATATGACCAAAGTCAAATTGTAGCAAGGGACAAGTTTTTAAGTAATATTCTGGCAGTCTGAGTGGTCCTATGCAAAAAGATGGAGAATAACCAGGTCTGAGATATTTTCAGGTTATTAAAATACACTAATTTATATGTATGTATTTACATATATATAAATACAAAGATTTAAGGTGGGATGACATAGTGCTAACCACTATACATAAAATCTCACATGAGTCTCAGTTTCTATTGCATTCGGCTTTCAATAGGAATCATTGATTTCATTGGCTTTAGATTTGATGGATAGGTGTGTTATTAAGGTGTCTTTGATATACTAAGGTATCATAGATATTCTGTCAATTACCACACCACAATAGTGCTATCATGGGAATGGGGAAAATGATACATAGAATAGGTGGTATGTAGGATTGAGGAAGCTAATGTTAGAGTCAGAGTTTGTCTAAACTTGGCTGACTGAAACTTGAAAAATGACCTACAGGCCTTATCTACTAGGTCAGCTGGTCCCATACCTTAGGCTCTCCTGGGAAGTTAAGGGCAGGGCGTATGAAACAAGAATGTTATCTTAGACTGTGCACCCAGGTACGGGGCAGAAGCCTGAGCCCGCCCAAAATGGATCTCCTGTAAGTTTAAATTTTTGAAACGTTTCTCTTTAAAGCTATTTGCTGTGCTCATTGTGCGGGCTTTGATCTCTCAGCTTATTGGCTGCAACTTATGTAATGGCGGGAAATTAGCTATAAAAGCTCACCCCTTCTTCCTCTCAGGTTGATCGCCTCAGCCAGACCTGCGTGTCACGGTTGAACGGTCGGCCCCAGCATGCTGGTATAACTAAAGCTCTACATGACCATTGCAGCCCTGTGTCCGCTCTTTGTTCTTTTGGGGTGCCCACGGAAACGCGGTACGTTACACTAAGACACTATAACTTGTCTATAACAACACTCTCTTCAATGGTAAAAGATGGATCTGTAGTTGGGAGATGGGAAAGGAAAGGAACCATCCATCTGGGTCTCAGTAGTGCCAGAATTACAACTAGAAAAGTGTCCAAATTGACAAAGACTTTTAGCAAACTTGTGGGTAGAGTATACCTTTGATGGGGTCCACCTACCTATGCCATGAGGCAAAAGCCTGTCATGGGGGAACATTCCTGAAAAAATACGAGGCTCCATAGCTGGCCCTCCTCAGACTCCTTTTTGTTTTGACCGATTTTAATAATTAAAGTTCTATACGTTACAAAAACTGTGCTTACTGATATATCATCCATGGGGGAGGTTGTATAATTGGTGTTTTATTAAACAAAGTAATTGGCTGCTATGCATTTTGATGACTTACTACTAATTGACTAATATTATAATACAAATACTAGAAAATCAATACCGTAAAACCAGGTAAAGATAGATACAATTGGAATGTGGTTATTCTACAAATTCTAAAATTAGATATTAGGAAAACTTTTAGATTCAAACATTTTACTATGGGCTACAAGCCTCAAGAACTAAGCATGACCTTCATGACTGAGCCAGTGGGAAAGGCTTTGCATTTCTGCTTTTGTTAAAGGTAGGTTCTGCATTCCTCAGGTGAAAATAATTTGCAGGACACCTCCACCCTTCCCCTTTTTGCTTTTGTGTTAATTAAATTTAATCCAGTAAAAAAGATACCTTAGTAACACATATTATCCATCAAATCTAAAGCCAATGAAACCAATGATTCCTATTGAAAGCCAAATGCAAACATATAGCTGCTCTTGAAAGAAAAAAAATGTAGTCATTGTTAACTTCCTGATCAATGCACTGTTGATGTGACCCCACCCCTTTCTCCTTAATGTATAAATAAAGACATGCTGAGACTTTTCAGGAGGATGCATACCATACCTTGATTTTGTAACAAGGTGGTCCCCAGGAAAAGGGGAAGTTCCAGCATCCCAGTTCCGCCCTAAGTGGGTGTTGCTGAGCAGGGATTAAGAAGATGCTGGAGAGAGGAAAACACAGAAGGAAGGGAGGAAGAAGGAAGTAGGATGGAGAGCAGCAAGGAGACCTGGAGGAGGCACATGGAGCAGAGCCACATGTGAAGAAACTGTGCTTGCTTTTTAGTCTTGGACTGGTTGAAACAGATGTGGGTGAGAGACCCATGGGGAGCTTAACAATGGCAGCTTTCATCTTGATTTTGATTTTGCTCTTTTCCTCCCAGATTTATCTGACTCTTTTTGACCCTTTTCTATGGGTCTCTACTGAAAGGTCCCTTAGACCTGTGGCAGGCTTTTGGGCCTTGCTTTGGGCCAATCCTATTTGGCTGGATTTTTACCCTCAAAAAAATGGGTAATTTTAAATGCTTAACTTAGTAACTATGTTCTTTGTCCTTTCTATATTGTACCCTAATTGTATTAAAGTTATTTACATTAAAAGTCTTATATGCTTGTCTTAATGCAGCAGATGGTAGAACCCATTCAGAGAGGGCAGGTTTAGGGGCTTTGGGGTGCTCCTCTCCCTTCCCTATAAAAATTTGAGTTTTGTAACCCTGAAACCCCCTCACTCACCAACTTCTGTTCCATCCTTTGGGAACCTGGCCTTCGGCCGGAGCTGGACTGCGGTATACCTTCATCTTCAGCTCTCACCTAAGTCCTTAGGGTGATTGTATTGGGGGGGGGTATACTCTTCAATCTAGAATATAGAACAATATACTCTTACACAAACCACCACCGGCAGCTCTCCTGCCCACCTGTGACAATGCAGGTGCCTGTTCTTTTTTTTTTTCCTAACCTGTCCTTTTAAATGTAAAAAAAAAAATAAGTATAGCACTATTTATAGTAGTTTTGAGAAAAGTTTTTACTTTACCCATGCACAAGAACATGATAATCTTTTATTCATTGAAGACTCCATGTACATTTATAGCATCTATACTAGAAGTTGTTTGGGGGGAAGCCCAGATAAAATTAAGGCATCTTTCATATACTGAAATTAATTCCAGTTTCAGTCACTGAAGATACATGTCCAACCAAAGACTTAAATGCTTTCATCATTTGCTGCTTTCAAGAGTATTTTAGGTACCATGTGCCAAGCTAACACAATTGCTAAGTTTAAGACACTAATTTAAAACTTTTTATGTCCACACATCCTTGTAGTGGCTGATCAGACTACTGTTGAGGTTCAAAGGCCCATTTACTCTCCTTTTCCATTAACTCAGAGATTTTTCCATATGAAAGATGTAAAGACTATCATATGATTGTTGCTTACTTCAAAGAACCATGTGCAAAGATTGATAAAGCTGTCCTAACTCACTAAATGGACATAAAATTATTCCATTCTTTGTATATTTGGAAGCTTTAGCACTCCTTGGGGGGAACAAACAGAATGCTCTTTGAGATGTGGTTTGTTTATTCTCTACTTTAAAGAAAATTTCATTTGCAGAATCAAAGCCAATGTATAAATACAACCCTCTGAGTCCTTTTCAGTAGGAGGCCTGGAATTTGTAAGATCATTTTCCTTGGCATATGTAGGGTCTGAGTTCAAAGAAAGGATCCCATATTTACTTCTTTTAATCAAATTATATGTTTCAGTCTGTTTTTGAGCTGTCCTGCACTAAGAAGGCTGAATCCAATATTAAGTTCCTATTTGGGACAAAATCACGTTGCTTTCCTATTTTTATCTGTGCTTTGCTTTACACACAAATATGTAGCTTAGCATTTGTCTATTTTGCCTTACTAATCACAACCCACTAATTCCTATCCCGGTTCTCTTGCCCCAATCTTGTTCTTCATCTCTGCAGCCTATGACCAAAGAGGCTTTGGCCTTTTCACATGCTCACTGCTAAGAATCCCTTTGAGTTTTGGTCTGGGCCCAGGAAATAGTCCTTTAGCTTATCAGAGCACCCCCCCTCCTTATTTTATTATTTCTCTACTCAATTTTGAGAAACATGTTACTTTTTCTTCTTAGTAATTGATTGTATTCATGATTTCTTCCACTAGGTTGAAAACAAATCTCTTTGAGCAAAGCATGCTACATTTTGAAAGATTTAAATGCTCTAAATAAATTCTTAACAGGCATGAAAGCTGCCATTAACCTTCACCTGCTGTGCAAATGTATAATCCTTTCCTGTGACTCCCAAATGAAAGGTTTTGAAACAAACAAGCCTCAGAAATATAACTAGATTGGTGTCATGTTCAAAATCATTTAAACTCACATCCCAAAGGAAATATCCAGGCTATGTAGTGGAAGCTACCATTGGTATTGCACAGAATAGTGGCCTCCTCTCTACTTTCTGAGTATTATTAAATCTGGCATAGCTAACTATGACTCTCTTGGCATCAGATAAAGCCAAAAGTAGAGGAAAGAGTGCTAATTATAGGACATAAATCTTCTGTTCTTTTGGGAACTGGATTTTCTGCTCTTGTTATAACTGTATTTTCTTCAATATGTTGACCCTGAAACCATAAAATCTTGGCACCTAATGTTTCACAGTGAAAAGTGTTGTGTTTTTCTCTTATATATTGAAGTAGTTCATAATCTTAAAATAGATTTAGTGAAAAAGCAGCAACTTTCTATTATTTTTGCCATTCCTTCCAATAAGAACACAGGAAAACATCAAAACTGTATTATTGTTGTTACCAATTTGTCTACCTTCTATTACACATAAGACTTTCCAATATATGAATGCTTGTAGTCAAAATCTTTTTCTTAGTAATTAATTGAGATTGACAAGCATAGGCATATGACTAGATTTTGCTAAAGAACTGCTTGGGCCAAAGCCACAGATTCTCCCTGGGTTTCTCTTGTTTCTTCTAGTTCCAAACAGCTTACAGTAAAATCTAGAAGTCAGTGTCTTTCCCCAGAGTGTTGGCATTTAACTAATTAGGATTCCAAGGCAAATTAAACATTTCATGGCTTGGGAACTTAATTCAGCTCCTATAAATTAGCTAGTGGTTGGGTTGACTTTAGAACTAAGAACTTCAGTTTTAGAACTCTAAGAACTTTAGTTTTACCAGGAAAAGAGAAAATACAGAATTTTGCTTTTTCATGTCATAAGTACACATAAAAAAATGAACACTGAGCCAATGTGAATGTTAACCTCCTAAAATATATGCATATCTGAATAATGAGTGAAAGTCAAGACTGACACTGCACTTTGGTGGGCTGAGTATGTGGTATGGTCTGAGGGGCAGCCCGGGCTCTCTCACCTGTTTACAAACCCACTCACCCTCCTCTCTGAGTCTACCTTTTATGGTTGAGTTTATATTTTAATCTCTGCATGCTTGACACTTCGAATTTCAGTAAAAAATGTCAATTCCTGAAAAAGTAATTTTAAGTACCATAAAGGTAAAGCTTCTGAAATTTATATACTGATTGAAATCAATTAGGACTTTAGAGATAGAGAACAAGAGAGAAGACATCAACACAGGACACAGGACAGCAAAACTGTAGAGTGGTAAATCCACAAGTTTACTGTCAACATCACATATTGGGGGGTACTAAGTATAAGTGTTGATTGGGAAGGAGGAATAAGAGAGGTGAACAATTTCCCAAAAATCAAGAAGATAGCTTATGAGTGAAAATGAGATGGGCATATGTAAGATAATATATACAAACTGGAAATAATTATTGTATTTAATCCCTTTCCCTAGAAAAAATATCTTCAAACCACTTTCAACAATGGCATGATGTGATTTACATGTTGGAACTGTCCCTCTAACTTCCATGGGTGAGAAAAGATATGAGAGTGACAAAACTGAAAGCAGAGCAGTGGCTTAGGATCCTATTCCATGAGTCCAGGAGAAAAATGACAAAGAATTGAAGAATGATAGTAATGGAGGTAGTGAGAAGTGGTGGGATTCAGAATAGTCCGTGGGCAAAGTCAAGGTGATTTGCTGATGAACTGAAAGAAATGTAGGAAAGATCCAAGCAAATGGGGAAAGAGAGGTTATATTTACAAAGACAATAGGAATAAGGGAGCTTTGAGCGGTGAAGGAGAAGGAAGAGTTCTGTTTGAAATACTGAGTGTGTGTTAAAAAGTGTATGTGTCAAGAGTTCAGGAGAGATAATTGGGAATACGAAGGTGATTAAATAGATGTCAGGAGTTACTTTCAAAGATAGTTGTTTGGATGTCATCAAGTAAAGCAAGAAAAATTCTAAGTCTAGTTGCATTCTAAAACCTAGCATTTAGGAAGAGAATGGGAACTGGGAAAAGAGATAAAAGACTAATCTAATGAAATAGGGTGAGAAACAAGAGATCTTGTAGTTAAGATTTTAGAAAGGCATAAACATGTGTTACTGCAGCAGAAAGTAGAGCAACTTGAAAAGTTAGGCTGGACTACTGAGTTGGCTACATAAAGTCATCAGGGAGGTAAGATTTTGACAATAACAACTTTAGTTAAATGCTGGCAATGAAACCCTGGTGGTGATGGATTCTTTCGAGAGTGAGAAGGTAGTGAAAGCAAGAAGTATAGATAAAAGTTTCCAAGAACTTTTCAATAAAAGAGAACAGTTATATGGGGCATAAGCTGAAGAGGAACATTTGGTCACGGGATCTTTGTTTGTTGGCATGCACTTAAGACTTTTAGGTTTCTTCGGGGGTAGGGGTTGAGAAAGCACAGTCTCCTGGAAACAGAGAAACAAAAATAACTATCTGGTCTTTATTTAAAGCCATCAGAGAAAATTGTCACCAAGTGAGGAAGTTGTAAGAGAAACATCGTTGTCAGGGAACTAGTAGATTCTATTATAGTATAAAGTTAAAGGGAATGTTCAGAGAAAAAACAGAGGGTACATATGATTCTGCTAATGACAGACCATGAGCTCCAAAGAGCAATGTAGATGAATTTAACAGTTTGGGGATAGAAGTGAGTCATAAGGATGCACAATTAGAGAACTAAGACTCTAGACTTTACAATCAACAATTTTTGAGTGAAGTAGTCTACCAGCCATAACGTAGGTGACCTTCATCCAATCAGTTAAAGGCCTTAAGAACAAGAGTGAGGATCCCTGAGAAAGAAGCAATTCCATATCAAGACTGCAACACAGAAATCTACTTCTTAACCTGCCAATTTCAGATCAGTGTGCAACAACTCTTACCTGAATTTCCAGCCTGTTAACCTACCTCACAGATTTGAGATTTGGCAGCAACTTCAATCTCACAATCACCTGACCCTTCTTGAAAAGTAAAAACATATGGAGAGGGGGTGGGAAGTCAGGTCATGGCAGATTATTTTGATTAGAACAATCCAGATATTCATGAGTGAGAATTTCGGTCGTGACAATAGACTAACACAAACTACTTACAGCGACTCTGCTTTTGCACACATCATTTCTTTTTTCTGGAATGGTCACCATGTCATGCCTCTCCACATCACCCAAGGACTCCATCTCACACAACTATAGCTTTATCTAGAATAATTCCTTGAGATTTTCACTAAACATTTCTTCCATGTGCATCCCTTTTATGTGTGCCCAGGGTCCTTTACTCTATGACACTGCTCTGCAAACTATTATTGCAAATTATTCATTTTTATACCTTTAAACTGCTCTTTCCATACACACTAGAATTTGAGCAGAGGATAAAGGACAGAATTTGTGCTTTTTATTTTTGTGTTTTTAAACCTATTTGGAATGTAACATTGTCTAATACCTTGTTGAATTAATTCATATAGTAGCATCAGTTTTCACACACCCCAATATCTCTTAATCTGGGCATTCTTTTAGGCTCCATGGCAAAAAAGTGCTTAAGTAATTGCACAGGTTATTAGTCATTCCCAATAGCACTCACCAGGAGAAAGGGTCATACCTAAAAGCTTTCAAAAAAACACAAAGGTAAGCAGCTTACTAAATATATGTTGTTCATGCCAATCAAATGCTTATAGAAATGTATAAAAGAACATTATTGCCTAAAACAATCATGCTTTGGACCTCCATTGGTCTTTCCCTGCTAATTTCTGAACTATATGTCAAGGTTGAAGTCTTCAAAACCAAGTAACCTTGAACTCTATACATATCTCCATCACATACTAAATTATAGAGATGTTAGGGAAGTTACTAATCACTCCAAGTTTCACTTTCCTCATCTAGGAAATACAACTAAATCTCTCTTCATATATGTATATTCTAAACAACTAAATCTCATTTAATATATTTATATGTGTATATATCACACTTATAGGATAATTCATTGTTATTATTATTAGTTGATATTAACTTTTAAGATTTTTAATTTGGAAATTCTCTCATTGCCATTCAAGATTTAGGATACCCTCTACCATTTTCTCTGTTATTCAAATGGAGAAAAATTGGGTAGAGAAAAAATGGAAAATTTAATCCTCCAGGGAAGAAAAAGAAAAAGGCAATTCAGAAAGACCTATAAAATATCATTGAATACTCTGATTTATCTCGGGGTTTCACTACTCCTTAAGAGACTCAGAGGAAAGGCAGTTTCAGGCATTTCGGTTAGCATTAAGAGAAATGTTTTGTTTATTTAAATCCTAAGTATATCCATATAGTAGGATGATCTTCCCACAAGAATCTAGGGTAAAGAGGGATTAAAAAAAACTTTTTTTTTATTAATTGTACATTTTTGAAGGTCTCATCTTGTACTCATATTCTTTATCACCGTAGAGCATTCTTTATATTCTTGGATGATGGTAGACTATGGGATTGTTTGTGAATTCAAATAAATACCTAGAATAATTTATAGACAGGAAATGGCTACATCAGAAGCAACAAATTCTTTGCCATTTTAGGGACATCCCAGCTTTTCTCAGGGTTCATTATCACATGAACTCTCAATCTCCACCAGTCTTATTTCTATTGAGATTTCACAACTCTCAGCCATTCATTTAATATTTAAAATTCATTTAATATTTTCAAAGTATGTTTTCATTGCACATATGATGGGATGACCATACATAAGGTTCTGATATTAAAATATTGAAAAAAAATCATAGTCCCTGAACTCAAACAGCAACAAGAAGCGAAATAGGTGATAAAGAATAGCCAATACCATGTGTAGATACCACAGGAGAGATGTGTGCAGGATTTAGCTGGACTAGAAAGGAGTCATCTACTCCAAGACAGGATCTGAATATTGAAAGACGTTTAGTTTGTGCCAGTTTTAAGCTGGGAGACAATATGATAAGATTTTTATTTACAGCAAATGTGTCAGCAGTGAGAAAAATGACTAAAGCCTAGTAAGATGGAGGGAACACAGCCAGGAAAAAAATAACCTGGTGAGATCACAACTAGCATAATGAAGAGGAAATACTAATTTTAACTGGAAACATCTTAACAGAATAGGCTGTTTAACATGTTAATCTAGTCAACTGAAGAAGCAGACCTGTATCTTAATGTCTTGGCAGATGCTGGCACTCATCTCTCCTTCTGAGTACAACCTTATCCTGGCTCATGGCAGGGAGCACAAAAGAAAAAAACAAAAGACACAAACTCAGGTGAAAAAGCATTTGTGCCTTACATCTTTTCAACTGCAAGGCCATCTGCTGGATGAATGAACTTACTCAACCTGGTAAAGGCTCAGCCAGGCAGGCACACAGAGCTCATCAGAACCACATTTGGAAGCTGCTGTCAAAATCTGAACCTGTGAATTAAAACCTGTGGCATCATAACCAACTGAATTCCAAATCTGAACCTGTGAATCAAAACCTGTGGCATCATAACCAACTGAATTCCAAATCAGTCCTTTGTAAAAGAGGAAGTAGCTGTTTACGATAAATACCTTTGTGTGAATTCACATACTGCAGAAAATGAGCTTTTTTTTTTTTTTTTTGCCAGCTCAAGAAATACTGTCATATTCAGACAGCTGTGGGCAACAATAGGAAAATATCAAGATTTTCAAAGAGCATCTCTACATTCACATCACGGTCACAGTCCCAAAAGAGATGCTGAATAGGGCACCTTAGTCTATAAAGTTTTCACATGCGCATCTCATTTCCCTTTGTTTGTCTTTAATCTCCAAATATGCTGGTGGCAGTGGTTTCTCACTGGGATGCATTCTCAGTGGGATGTACCCCACTGTTTGGTGAGATATGAGACTCAGCTAGGTATTTCACAAAGTCTGTGTGGTAAAGTGAAAAGAATACCAGTGTGAGGAGCCAGATGAGATCCCGAATCCTGCAGCTGCACTTCATCCTTCTAGGAATCTGGGCAATTTCCGTAGCTTCCATGAGCTTTCCTCATGTATAAATTAAATACAGCAATAGATACAAGGGCAAACAATAGGAATTCAACAGATGTTGCTTTTCTTCCTGCCATAGATTTTAAATGGGAGAAATGATCTACCTTTGTTTTCAGACTTGTATTTTCAGATTTTGGGTCTCCGTGTTAGGCTTTTACATTTTGTATTTGCACAGTTAAATGTCTGCATCACCTTAACGCCTTCACAGCCTCTTATATGCCCGTGACAGTCACCCACCTATGACACACATCTACCTACACATACGCTTCTCCCACCTCTGAATAAGTGATGTTCCCAGGCGCATCTCACACTTAGTCTGCTCTTTTTCTCTCACTGTTTCATCTATCTGGAAAGCCCTTTCATTAATTTTCACCTAGAGAATCTTACTCATTCTTTAAGGAACAAGTCAAACTTCACATTCTCCTCTGTGAAACTACCTACATCAGACTGAATTCATCATGGCTGCTCCTATGCTCTCGTAGCACTCTGAACAGCTAGCACTACACTTAACACATCATTCAGTTCTTGATGTTTCTCTCCTGCAAGATAGTGAGATGCTGGGGATGAGGCACTAAGTCTTACTCTGATCTATACCCCTAACACCTAGATACAAATTTAGAACATGGTAAGGGTTAAAGAAATGAGCATCAAACAGCTTTTAAAAGGTTAATTCTTACATGGAAAGTTCCAAGCAAATATTTCATTGCTACCTTTTCTCTCTTTTTTATTTTTGGTAAGTTTTTTCTTTCTTTATAAATATTTGACATTTATAATTCACCATTATTCCCACCACCATTTCACCAGTGCACCATCACCTCAGTCCCTTGTGCTCTTTCTTCCCTCATCCCATTCCTTCTCTCCCCAAGTGTTTCTGATTTGTCCTTGTCTTTTTTGCTTTTGTTACATTGTGATTTTTTTATTGTTATTATTCTTTTCCTTGGTCCCTTATTTGGTTCCCTTATATTCCTCCTAGAAGGGGAAACATCCAGTATTTTTCTTTTGCCTTCTGACTTATTTCACTGATCATGATCCCTTCTAGCTCCATCCATATTTCTACAAATGACTCTAGACTATCTTTTTTATTGCTGAATAGTATTCCATTGTGTATATGTACCTCATCTTCTTGTCATTGCTACCTTTTCATAGCTTGGCAATTTAATTATAGAGAACATTAACTATATACTTTGTTATCTATATAGTATTTGATTTCCTTAAGAGCAAATAGAATATAAGTAGTCAAACACAAATGCATTTTATAAGCTATATATTATTAGTTCTATATGATTCTTCCTTTTAAATTCTATTATATTGCTTTGCTGGGTCAGTTATTAAGATAAAATAGCATGTTCAGATGAAGATCTTAGAAACTATTTTTCATTGTGACCTTTTTTTTTTCACTTTCCCCAAAAGCGTTTTCCAACTTCAGTACTGTGTGTGTATGATGTCTTTAAAATTACTTATTAGTTAACTAGTAATCAACTATAACTGCTATTTAATTTCATTATAAATGTGAGCCAAGTAACCCACATTCATAACAGAAAACAAAACAGAGAAGGAAAATGAATAGGATGCATAATTCCAACAAGAAGAGATAACAACTCTGAATATTTTGTTATATTCCTTTCCAGATATGTTCAATAGAAAATAGATAGTAAGTTTTCAAAACTGGAATTATGATAGGCTATTCTTTAGCTGTGGACTCAATAATACACCATGAGTACATGTACTACATGTGCATGTTGGAGCTGCCCACGGCAGCTGAGTTTTATATTCTCATGAAGGGCTAAACTTTGCCCCCTGAATGCCTATGCCACTCAAAACTGAAAGAGACCATCCTGCACCTGCGCAGTGCCTTCGTCTGAACTCTGTTCTCATGTGCCAAGCAAAGGGACTGCTGGGGAAGAGGTGGAGCTGAATGGCTATTTTGTGAACATTTGAAAAAGAGTGATAGGTAGGGGCATTCTCACTGTGTCACGCGTGCTCTCTCTCTTCTCTCTCCCCTCTCTCCTTACCACACTCCCTCCTCTCTTTTAATTATTTATTTCTTGAGCTACTGGAGAAGGCAGCTGCCACACTGTGCAGGACAGTGGGTCTTCACACCCCACCCCTGAATGGGGGGAACCCCCTGATTTCAGCTGAGGGAGATCTTTGTGGTATCCTGCTGAGTCCTATAGTGGAGTCTCCACCTCCCACTGTCAGTCTGTAACTGGACCTTCTCCCTTCCTCTCTACCCTGTTAGTTCTCCCTCTCACTTTACTCTGTTTATTAGAATAATTTTTTTGTTTTCCCTGCACCAAAAGTCCTTTTTGTCTGCATTTGTGGTAGCAGGTGGCCAGACCCAGAACTGGTGTGAGAGGTTCTAATCAAGTGACAATTTCTAGACACTTTGCTTGAGAACATACATGCATTTTAGGGATTTACCAAAATGTATTTCTTTCAAAATTTATGTTATTTTATATATTTTCTATTATAAAAAATTTTATGATTAATGTAGAAAATATAGCTAGTGCAACATTTGCCCATTTCTGAACTATGCCAACGTTTCATTTTCACTGCGATTTTCATGATGATTCTGTTTTTTTAATTTTTATTTCATTTTTTTAAGATTTACTTATTTATGCATACAAGAACTGGGGTACAGACCAGAGGTGTTGGGGGGTGGGGGGAGAAGATCCACCAGAGACAGAGCAGGGAACAGAACAGGCAGACAGACTGAAATACACTGCTGAGGAGAGTGTCAGGTGAGGCAGGAGAGGTCTGCTACACCATGTGTGTTACCTCCCTGGCAGGACACAGGGATCGAACTTGTGCTACAGTTTGCTTCATAGTGCATTGCTTAACCCACTGTGCCACCAGGGAGTGTCTATGATTCTGGTTTTTAATACATGAGCTGATACTAATTATAATAATCTCAGGAGCAGCGTCATGGGTGTGATTTAGAAAATGTTAAGTATGTGATACAAAGCTCCTAACCCTTTTTTAATACTGATAATTTTTTTAAAAATTGGCACTTATGAATACCATAGTTATATTGGACAATAAATTTTTAAAACATCTAATTTCAACCTGGTCTTTAGCACAGCAATGGGCTATACAAATTATTTAGACTAATGATAAGCCAGAAACTCACTGACTTTTTTTACCACACAAAGTGCATAGGGTTTACTTATATTTTAATCTATTTTTTTTCTGTTTTATTGATTAGTCTTTAATTTTTTATCATGAATACACATTATTTGTAGTTTTAAAATACCTGTATCACTGAGTATCCTAACCAAAAAAATCTCATAATTGTGACTTCCAAATTGTTAGGTTCTGCTTTTTTTTTTTTTACACTCATTTAAACAGTGCTTCTTAATAATGTAAAGTTTCCTGGGACCACAAATATTCTGTTATAACAAAACTGACTTTATTTCTAGATATTCATATGTCACTTAAATCCATAATAATGTCTGGTCTCTAAAGTTCTTCTAAGAACCCAGAAATGCATTTCAGGCAACTAAGGGTAGAGTAATATCAAAAAGCAAAAACAGAGCCTCCCTGGAGACACAAGGGTAAGTTAAGCAAGGCACTGCAAAGCATCCATATCCCGGCCAGGGAGGGGACCCACATGGTGCAGCAGACCTCCCCTGACTCCCCCACTGCTCCCCTCAGCAGTCTATGTGTCCATCTGCCTGTTCTGTTCCCCACTCTGTCTCTGGTGAATCCTCTCACACCCCACATCTCTGGCCTGTACCCAAGTTCTTGTATAAATAAAATAAAATCTTTGAACAAAAATAAAAGCAGAAGTAGAAACAGAAAATGGAAGATAAAAAGCCCAAAGTGAGAAAACATTCACATTCAATTGTGGAAGGGGAGAAAACAGTTTCAGAGAAAAGATAAAATTATGAAAAAGTTGTAATGTTTAAGAAGTCCAATGTTGCTAATCGTTTTCTCTAAGACAGCAATTATTTAATATCTGTCATTTGCTATATTTTAGTTTAGTCAGATGTTAAATTATCTCAAGATGATATTCTAAGAAACCTTGTTAGGTTATGTAATTTTCAGAGAAGTTATTTTCAAGAAATTCTGAAATATGTCATAAATGTGGATAACTGAAATAAAGTATAAAGAAGCTCACCTTATTTTTTTACAGGATAAAGTAGAATGAACCCTAGTTCCACAGTTTCTAATTTGCATCTACATAGCATTATATATTTAGCAAAACTATCCTAGTCAAGCTTGAGTAGTACATAAAATGCCAAGCCAACGCTTATTTGCACAATATGACAGAGAGGGGTGCCACAGAATTTTCTGTCCTCCCTGGTATCAGCTGGAATATTCTTTATAAAAAAACAATATAAGATTTGTGGTAACGTCATTGATGTTGACTTCTTCCATATCACTGCAAGTAAAAAATGGAATAACATCTCAAGAACCTAACATGAGATCTGCTACAATGTGGTTCTGTAGTTAATTCTCTTTTCCTGTGCTGCAGAGAAATAGACAAAAGCCTTACTATCTAGACATGTGTTTGGGAGCTGTTAGTGAGTCAGTGAATATCAACAACATCTCTATTCTCCACCTGTGTTCTGAGTCATTTGAGAAACATGTAAAATAGTTGGAGGCAAAAATGTTAACTTTATGATGATAAAGTTGTTTGAAGAACAGCTTAGATTTACATGTGAGTCACTGTGGCAGCCAAAGACCCTCTGAGGCAGAGCCTGCTCACTCTAGCCTTGACCAGACTTGAATCAGACTCCTTTGGAGCTAGGTCTTGGCTAGGTCTGATCAAATTCCTTTCCCCCTCCCCACCTATCCCTTCTTCCCTCCAGCTTCCAGGTGACAGCTAGTCACCCAACCCTGCCTTCAGCAGGGTCACAACAGGAAAAAAGCCAAACAAAACAGATCCAGTAAGAATCCCCTGCTCCCCACCTTTTATGTCTCCTCTTAGGCACTTCCCATTCACTGATGCCCTTCACCTGCTTTTCAACTATATATAAAAAATAAACTACTTTTCCAAACTTCTATCTCATCAGTGAAAGAATTAATGAGACCCACATAACCAGGAGTATTGTTTAAAAGGAGTATTGTTTAAAAGGTTCTGTTAACCCTTGTAGATATTATATTTGATCCTAATTTGATGATGAAAACCTGGAGGGGTTTTAGGAAAAATATATATGCAGTGTAACTCTCCAAGTTATTTTTTTTAGCAAACATGATTCAAATGTTTTAATAGAATTTAGCTTTTCAAAATAAAATAAAATTAACTGTATGTTCCATTTACTTTTATTGTATTCAGAGTTTATCCCCATCTCTCTCCCTTATTTCAATAGTCTTGATTACTGCAATAGTCCTGAATAAAGTCTTCCTTGCCATTTTAACAAGTGTCAGAATAAATTTTTGTTAACAATACTCCACTCATTTTGAGGAGTGGCAGAGAAAGAAGACGAGAAGAATATACTTTCTCTACAGTCAGGTTGTACCCCACAAGAGAGACAGGTGCTTCTGGAATGTGCATCCAGGCAAATGTAAGAGGGAAGAAATATGTTTGTAACTATATAAATTCTGTATGAACAATGAGGTTCATGAAATATTTTTCTTCTTTCTGATCCTTAATAATTAATTAGGGCAAAGAGTATAAGTGCAACTTCAAATTTAGGTGTCTAAATATTTGCTTGAAGTCTACATGTGCCAATCACTAACAGTAAAAAAAAAAAAAAAAAAAGCAAAACATAATCTTTATTATTATCAAATCATTAAGCTACCAAAATAATTAAATAATAATTAGTTAACCTCAAATTAACTTGGAGAGTATGTAAAAACTCTGTGCTGAGAACAGCACTTTAAGACGGTGCAGATGGTCCCTTCGGGTCAGGAGGTTAAGTTCTACCATTTGATTCTCACATGTCTAGAATTCCTATCTAAGGGCACAGCCCTCAGGGATAACACCAAGGTCATGAAAATAAGCTAACCAAGACATCACATAACAGGTTGGTTATATGAGTGAAGAAATTCTGTGCTTCTCATTATGCACAATTTAATTCTGTGTCTCCAAACTGGCTCCTACACTCACTGGTGCTCTGAGAGAGAAATAGATAAGGATCCTTTTGAGGCTTGTGCTTGGAGTAGTAACAACAGAGAATAGTATCAGAGTCATTTACATCAGGAGAAAAAAAAATACACTTATATGTTTGTGATCCTAAGTCACCAAGAAGAGACTATTTATATAGATGTTTAATTAAATGAAGACATACAAAACATCTTTTATAAAGATTTAAGTAAAAAAAAGTTTTAGAAAATTATCTAATAAAATATTGGTTATTTTATAAATTAAGTAACTTAATAGTGAATTAATGAGAATTATTTAAGAAGTGAATGTTCATGTACACGAAACAATCCATATGTGATATGGTGTATATTATAAACATTAAGGAGCAATGGAAATGAGAAAGTCCAAAGACCATTTGGAAATAATAGTTCTGGAAGTTTGGATTTATCTAGGGAAACTCCAGGGTAGGATTTGCATAGGTAGGAAGTGCCTATCAAATGAATTCTGAGTCAGATGGAATTGAAAGAGATGGGGAAGAATAAGTATATATGAAAATTTATTTGGGAACTGTGGGGAATCCACATTAAATAGAGCAAAGTGTCCATATTAAAATAATGAAGTTCACTACATGGGTCTGTGCCAGAATATTTATGAGTATGAAAGTGAATGGAATAAATACCCAAAACCTTGTGCTCCAAGACACAGGTTTATGCATTGCATGGTAACCAAAACTCAGTCACCTCAAATTATATAGCAACTGGTTCTCACTCCTTGAATTATGTTTCCTAACAAAATGGCTTAGTCTTGGGGAAGACTGTCTTTCCTGAATCACAATATCTAATGTGAAAATAAATGCAAATAAAGTGATATTTTGTCTTGTAGGTTTTTTTTCCTCATTACCAAACTCATTGAAAAATATCTAATGTGCAACCAAATAGTATCTTAATCAGAAAGTATTCTAATAACTGTAGTTATAATCGAATACAACTAAGATTTCATTTGATGGCACTTCCTTGTACTTTAGTGGTGCTATACACTTTACAAGTGATTTATTTGATGTTAACAGAAAGCCCATGCAACACTCAGACCAAAATTCTGTGTGATAAGTGCTACTATTATTCCCATTTTCTGTGTGAGCAAATGGGTTTTAGAGAGCAACTTGCTGAACGAGCTTGTTTATTCATTTTTTGTCCAGTGCTGAGTACATTGTATGTCACAGAGGAAGTACGAAAATGTATGTGTACTTTAGCTTAAAGAAATGATTTTCCAACAACACAAGGGAAAGAAAATTTGAAAAAAAGAAAATAACACATCATAGAATTTTACATTAGAAAATCACTACAGCCCTTTCTAGCCCCAAAATCTACTACCCTATACCTTTTAAAGACTAAGTATATTGATTACAACTAAACTTAAATGTCTCTTTCAAAATTTAATTAAAAGATAGATTAGAAAATGTTAACTAAGTTAAAACAATAAAATAAGTTCCAAATAAGTAAGTAGAAGAAGTATCTATCGCTTGTCTCTAGGATGAGAAGACCTCAGAATTATTCCCTGTTTCATTGTACCTAAATATATTAATCAGAATTTGCTTAATTATATAGTTCTTTGTTTCAAAATAGATTCAGGAAGGTTTAGAAAATTTAATGTAACTTATTAAAATGTGGGATGAAATCAGAGGAGGAATAAAATTGGGATAGAAAGACAATAATGAAGCCCAGGGGACAAATTGGTAAACAAGATACTGAAGTGCAGATATTGTACATTTAGTTTAGGTGGTAGAAACAGTAGTCTCTAAATTTCCTAACACCTTACAGAAAGACAGATGGACAGTTTTTTTTTTAATTCTACCATTTCCTTAAAATAAAGTAAAACATACACTTTGAAGAAATATATACTATCTGAAACTAAGGAAAAAAATCTATAAAATATTACAGGTAATATTTTCCCAGTAGCACTTACAGTAAATCAGACAAAGTTTTTATCAATGCAGTCAGAGATTTCTCTGCCAATTTGTAATTTCACATAAAAAAAAAAAAATTGTCCTCCATTAGCACAGTTTCATCTGATCAGTCTTAAAGAAAGGATTTATTTTTTTTAAGATTTATTTATTTATGCATACAAGAATTGGGGTACAGGCCAGAGGTGGGGTGGTGGTGAGAGGATCCGCCAGACAGAGTGGGGAACAGAACAGGCAGACCCACTGAAGTACACTGCTGAGGGAGCAGAGGGCGAGGCAGGAGAGGTCTGCCACGCCATGTGGGTCACCTCCCCAGCCGGCAGCAGGGATTGAACTTGTGCTGCAGTGGCTGTGGTTTGTTTCACAGTGTGTTACTTAACCCACTGCACCATCAGGGAGGCCCCAATGAAAGGATTTATTTAGAGAAAATTACAGAAAAAATTATTAGTGTATTTTCATGTAGTCCCTCGTATATGTTACCTCTTTCAAAAGAATTTTTAAAAATTTTATTTTTAGCAAAGGTATATATTTCTATATGTAGGCAATTGAGTTAATAAAATATGAAGGGTATATATTTTAAAGGCTTTTAAGTCAATCAAACATGTAGTTTTTCCTACTTATTTAAAAATTGTAATCATCTCTCTGTCACCCTCTTCCTAACCCCTTACAGGCAAGCATCTTCAACTTCTCTGCTGTTCTTTTGCTGCACAAGGATAGCATGCAAAACAAAAAAGAAAAAAAAAACATATAACTATGACTTAACTTTTCACTTGTAGGCATTGCCTATTGACTTTGTCTAAATGATAAGGATTTCTGGTCCCCCTGGTGGAGTAGGCGTTAAGTCTTAGTGCTATCACTGCTGCAGCCTGAGTTGGATTCCTTGCCAAGGAGCTGACCTATGGTGCAGCAGACCTCTCCTATCTCCCTGCTGCTCCCTTCAGCAGTGTGTTTCAGTCAATCTGCCTGTTCTGTTCCCCACTCTGTCTCTGGTGAGACTGTCTTACACCTTCACACCTCTAGCCTACCCTCTGGATCCTGTATGCATAAATAAATAAAAAGAAAAGACATTAAATAAATATTTCACCTCTTTCACAAATGATATTGCGAATCTTGGTCAATCACTGTCATATGCAAAAAAAAATGAAATTTGATCATTACTTAAGAATGAAGATATCTTTGGTGGTGGCTGCACCATGGCAACAACATCTGAAGGGGAGATAACATACTTCTATAATCAAAGATGTAAACCAGTATTAACTCAATAAAAAATATATTTTTAAGTTTTCTAAAGAATGAAACTAGCCACTAACATAAAAATTAATTCAAAATAGATTACTGACTTGAATATAAGACCTGAAACCACAAATATAAAACATAGGTGATATACTCCTAGGCAACATTAACAGCAAGCAAAACAAAAGCGAGGGCCTCCCTGGTGGTGCAGTGGGTTAAGCAACACACTAAGAAGTAAGCTGTAGCCACTGCATCATGAATTCGATCCCTGCCACCGGCCAGGGAGGGGACCCACATGGCGCAGCAGACCTCTCCTGCTGTGCCCGCTGCTCCCCTCAGCAGTGTGCTTCCGTTGATCTGCCTGTTCTGCTCCCCGCTCTGTCTGTGGTGAATCCTATCACCCCCCACACCTCTGGCCTGTACCCCAGTGCTTGTATGCATAAATAAATAAATCTTTTTTAAAAAATGAAAAAAAGAAAAGAAAACAACAAATCAATCATGACTACATCAAGCTAAAAAACTTTTGAATCTTGAAAGAAACCACCACAAAAACAAAAGAGCAACCTATGGGCTGGGGGAAGGTATTTGCATATCACACAGCCAGTAACTGGTTAATTTCCAAAATAGATAAAGAACTCATGTAACTCAACAACAGGAAGACAATCTAATCAAAAACTGAGCAAAAGACCTAAACGGATAATTTTCAAAATAAGACATCCAGATGATTTACAGACACATGAAAAAAAGGCTCAGCATTATTAATTGTAAGGGAAATGCAAATCAAAACCAAAATGAGGTATCATGTCACCCCTGTGAGAACTGTTCCAGGGAGCCGTTGGGAGCAGAGTGGATGGCCAGGAGATGGTTATGCTAAGTGAAATAAGTCAGAAAGCAAGAAACGGTGACTGGACGGTTTCACGCATTTGTGGACTATAAATAACCAAAGAAAACAAACTAACAAAAGACAACAAAAATATTTCTTAGACTTAGACTCTGAAAAATATAGTAGTTACCAGAGCACATAGCAGAAGGGGAGAGGAACAAAGGGAAAGGGGAGGGAAGGCCACAAGGCATTGGCACTGGAGTTTGGCAGTGGGAGGTGAGTGAAGCATGTACATCTATGCAGACGTGAAGTTGTAACCCCAAAATTATATAGTTGGTCAAATCAATAAAACTGGGGAAAAAACAAATCACTGAGATTGTGTAAGATCTCTTTGTCTCAGCACAGCTACAATCTCATCTGAAAAAGAGTATTTAGTCTCTCTGACGACACACCCAAAAGCATGACCTGTCTCATGTAGTGTTTTACAGAAATTAACACACATCTGTTTCAATCACCAGTTAGCACATTTCATTCAGGTTTGGTCAAGGGCCCCAGGGCCCTGTTGTCTCAAAAATCAGCACAAGGTTGAAAGAACAACTGAGTTTAGACTTGTGCTTACATGGACTAGCCAACTGATTCTTGGGTAAGCATTCTGAATTACAGACCACTCATCACTATTTCTGCATCATTCAACATTTATAAATAATAGAAAGATCTATACCAAAATACAAACCATGTGGATCTTGCAAGATGGACTGATATTGCTTTAAAAAAAAACATTTCAGTGTACACATTTTCCAATCTTTTAACCCCTTGCACCACTAAAAACGAACTTTATGAAAAGTATCAATTATTAATTGAAGGTAATTGATTACTAGCAAAGTATATTATTATTGCTTTAGCCAATCAGTTTTCATCAGAATAGCTTGTGGGGCCCACAAATCATTCTCCCAATATATTTCATCATTTATATCAGAATATCAGTAAAATTAATCTTACAGTGTCCACCAACATTACATTAAAATTCAGTTCCATGATTAGTTCCATGATTATGATTAGTCTAAGATACTTACAAAGTAAATTAGAATTGCAGTAGTATTTTCTGAGCCTTCTTAACAAAATCATGAAGATATGATGTCATAGACTGGAGTATTAATCACAAATCACAACCCAGTGAATTCTGGATTCCAAGTTACATGCCCTCCTATTTTATGTTACAATGTGTTACTAACAAGGATTCCACCAAGCTTTATCCTTATATAATGTCTATGTCTCCCAAACTGGTAAATCCTAGTCATGTTTAATAAACTCCCAATTCCAACTAATTGCACTATTGGGTAGATTTGGTGTGATTAAAAACTGTGTTATCTGACCATGCCAGCTGCCATCCTTTTTCTTCCTGCTGAAAGAGCATCAATTCAAAACACTAAATATGGCAAGTAAATCTTTTTCCTCAGTACCTCTTTATTTATTGCAAGTTAATTTTATGTGTCCATTTGACTGGCCCACAAGGAGCCCAGATATTTGGTCAAACATCATTCTAGGTGTGTCTGCAAAGGAATTTCTGGAAGAGATTAACATTTGAGTGAGCAGACTGATAAAACAGATTGTTCTCTCTACTATGACTGGATCTCATTCAGTCAAAGGCCCAAAGGAACACAAGGCCGATTGATGCTTTGTGAATAAAGGAGAACTTTTCTGGCCTGAATGCCTTCAAGTTGTTACAATGATAATTTTCCTACCTTTAGAATAAAACATGCACTCTTCTTGGGGCTACCTGCTGACATTCGGCCTACAGCTATACCACTGGCTCAGCTGGGTCTCCAACTTACCAAATGTGGGTCTTGGGACTTGTCAGTAATCATGTGAGTCAATTCCTCATAATAAGTTAAACCTGGATACAGAGATTAGCTTGTTGATAGATAGGCAGATTTCTTATTGGCCCTGTTTCTCTGGAGAACCCTGACTAATACATCTAAGTCTTGCTGGGGTTGTGGGGGAGTTGGGCCTTGGCTGTTAGAGAAACTAACTATAAGTATCCTACAGGTTTATTCTTGATTTGCCAGGACACTTTTCTTGAACTACCTCTGCTTTCATTTCACAGAACATGCTTAATAGTCCTTAGGTACACGTACATGTGCTTCATCTACTTTTCTAAAGCTGTGGTAAAAGTCTGGACCCGTTTCCATTCTTTTCCTTTCTTCTGAAGAGCATTAATTTAAAGCACTCGGTACGGCAAATAAATCATTTTCCTCAGTGTGTCTTTCTTCTTTACAGGTAACTGTGTCTTGCCCTAGGATATGAGTCAGTGCCAATTTCTCCCAGTATCTTTTAGACTGTTTCCGCCAATGTTGATTTTTTTTTCTCCACAAAATATATCAACATCATTGAGGATTTAGTTAGAGTATAATTTAAATATGAATATGACTTTAAAAAGTAGAATTAAACAGGATTTTGCCACATGGTTAGTTGTCACTCCCAAATACACTTTATTCTGATTATGCTACCTAGCTTCCCATCAGTACCCTTGCTATCAATATTACATATGTGAACCCACAAGTCACCCCTAAATTAACATTGATTTCAGTTTGTTAAGTTTTCTTTACCTTGATCATTGGTCTTCACTTATAAAATCATATATTCGGGAACACGATAAACATGGAGTATGGTGATTTATGTCATTGATTCCTGGTGCATTTTTAAACAGGTTATCCCTTAGGTCAAAGCCACATAGTAGCACATAGCTTTGTTGTAGACAAAGTCTTTTGCATGCATTCAAGCAGCAATAATTCATGCATGTTACTGTCTAAAGAGACTCCTCTGTAAAATGTTCACATATAACCTATAAAATGGAAAACAAAAGACAAAGAGACATTAGCATTATTACAAGTGCTCACCTGAAAAGCATATATGAATGTCACTGAACTACATTATACAGCTAACTCCATATGAATACTTATTAAATCTAGAAGGATCCATCCTAACAGTTAGCTTCAAAGAAAGGAATATGTTTGGGCAGTCAAATAGCTTTACTCTTATGGGATTCAGGGCCAGATTTGGGAGCTTCCATCTGTGCATTTGCAAAAGGTCCAGGGTTAAGGAGGGACTCACACTTGACTCAATGCTCAGCTGACTTGAAATCCTTAATTATTTTTTAATAGGAGCGCTGTCTTTTAATTTGTGTTGGACTCTGAAAATTATATAATATGGGCACCTATGAAAATACAACTAAGAGATGAAGTCATTCTCTTGCTCATAGACTCTTGCAAGCTTGGTAAGATTTTCACTTTAGCTTTATCCATTTGCTGGTTACCTTTCCATCAGCAATTACATCCCCTTCTTCTATTTGTAATTTATCTTAACTGAGACCCTTGACCATGGGGTGGGGCCATCAGGTACAGCAAGAAGAATGACTCCTAACACTGGTAGTGATAGGAATCTATTTTGTATAGAAGGATGCTTCATTCTTTATCCATTTCCACTCATAAGGAGCAGAGTTGGAAAAGTGCATGTGAATAGGATTGTTACATCCTCAGGTAGGAATGAGAAAGATGCCAATAAATACAGCTTATATCAGAATAAAATACTCATCCTACTATTTCTGTATAGATTTTAACAGTTACATTTAGAAATATTATCACAATGTCAAGTTTAACAATTAATTCTTCATCTGGAACTTGTAATGCAATAGAGGACCAAGCATTGTGTGATCAGATGAGAAAATATTAAGAGAGTTTATGTAAACTCTTGTATCAGCCCTTACCCTCTTCCTTCTCTTCTTATAAATATCTCAACAATCTATCCAAAGATCATTCCACTTTAATTCCAAATATATTGTTTAAGCATATGTTTACTTCATCAAACCAGCCATTCATTCTCTTACCATGCCCCCAATTTAGTAAGGAAATGTTTTGATTGCCCATTTCCACTTTCATTTAGTCCACTACCTTGTGGATGGTAAGACAGATGAGACGTCTATTGTATATGTTATTTCTTATCCCACTGCTGTATTACACCTGTAGTGAAATGACTACTTCAATTATAAAATCAAGATCTCAGTAAGATATACGGGAACCACATGGATATCTGACAAGCTCTAACATTTTGGCATAAACTGCCAAACAAATTGGTTCTACAACACAACTCAAGCAGTAGGAAATTCTGGAATAAAGTTGGTATGTTTATTTATAAATATGGTGGGTTTATACAGAAAAATCCATCTACCTCCTTTGTCAGAAAAAAAATATTTCTGGCATTCATAAAACTTGGTAATCAAAATAATTCAAAAGTAAAGGCTCATTAATTCACATACATCTATTTCAAATTTGAACAATTTAAGATATAATGCTACATCATTGAAAAGCAATTGATAAGCAAAATTTATTCATCTCAATGTTACATCATTTCAACATGAGTGTTTTAATGTAATAAATTATAAGCCAATAACCTAATTTTAACCACTTTTCTTTTTCTTTGTCTCATATATTATTAATAATTAAATGTCATTTTCTAAAGTGGGAGCTGGATTACAAAACAAAAATATCAAAAATTCTAAAATGTTAAAATTATTCTAAAATATACTTTCACATAAAGAACACATATCAGTGACAATGATGTAACTTTACTGCCAAAGAGAATTATTAGTTCACATTAATTTATACAACATATTTGTCTGTGATCCAATTCTGGGCAAGGTATTAGGATACCAGAATTAATAAGAAGTTACAGTTGCTGATCCCTAAGAGATTATAGGTTTCTGGGTGAGTCAAATGTGTGTAAAATAAACAGAAATTACAGTGTAAATTTCTCCTAACCACTTCAAATACAAAATTGGAACAAAAAAATGTATTTGTCCTCAGAAATCAATTTAGTCTGTCAAAGCAGGGATTTGCAAATTTTGCTTAAAAATAGGTTGGTCTCCAGGCCAGTAATATTTGGGTTGTAATCTTATTTAAGTATGTTAAAATCAGAAAGAATGTAGATAAGGGGTAGTCAGTCATTTTAATAAATATATAGAAAGAGTTATATAAAGAGAAAAAGAGGCAAGTGTTGGTAATTCTTGTCCAAATACTATCCAGGCATAGACTTATCTGTTCTGCCTGAAGGAACATTCCTGTTGCTGAAATTATTATGTACAGTTATAGGAATCTAGTGCCACAAAATATGGAAATTATACAATGTATAACAATCCCCTTGTTCTGATTCCATGCTCATCAGGCATTTCCTAGATAATCTGGTTTTTGATATAGCTTATCTACAGGGAGCAAATGTACTTATCAGACAAATGTGAATGTCAAGCCAGCTTCACAGACATTTCTCATTTGAAATTGACAAAATGGCCTCTGTGAGGTCCCTTAGTGTGAGTTAGCATCTTTATGTCCAATCACTCTTATTAACTGAGACAAGACTGAGGCTGGCATTGAGCAAACAAGGCTGAGTCTGATCCTAGATGTAGTGAGGTCACCAGAAAAGTAAATAAACACTACCTTGTGATAATCTGTCTAGGTGGCCAACTGACCTAAGTAAAACACCTCTTCATTCTCATTGCATGTGATCCTTAATTTCCTGTATCAAAAGGGTCATATCAGAAAGTTTGAAAAAGCAGCATACTGATCTCTGCCTTGATATCATTACTGGACATAAGAGAATAGGAGCTAGCCCTTCAGCTGAGGATTGCTTTACCTGATAGCTAATGGAAGGAAGAGTACTCCAGGAAGAAGTTTTCTGTGCTAAGAGCTGAATATGAGAGATGTTCAGCAGAGAGCTAAATGTGTGTGCAAAAAGACAGGAATGTCTAAAATAAAAGCTATGCTTTAGTAAAGAAAAAGTGTGAGATGACATTGGAAAATATGTAATAGCAAAATTATGAGACACTTCATAAATTTTCCTAATCACTTATACAATGTGTTTAATGCTTATCATGTGCTAAGCCCTTTTATAAATATTTGGGATACCTTATTGCATGAGAGGTTGGCATTAAAGTTAAAAAAATCTAATCAGAGAACTGATTTTTTTAAAAAAAGGACACTCAATGTGAATGATAATGTACAGAAAAGAATTTACACAGCAAATCTAAGACTGCTATTTTTTAGAAAGGACTGCTTGCAGGGTTGGTCTTTGACCAGTGTCTAGAAATTTGGAAGCTCCCAACTTGCTACTGGTAGAGAGTGCAAAAAAGTCCTAGGGAGAACATCTAAAAGGGCTAAATGGACAGGCAAAAAACCAAGCAAACAGATAAACAAAAACATGGCAATTTGAGATCTTACAGCTATATGTCACCATAAGGAAGGAACAATTCTCCAGAATCTAACTGCAAAGATTTGGAAGGGCTCATCTTCCCATCATATAGACAGGCCAGAAATACTATGGTAAAGATATTCAAAGAAATGGAAGAAAATGTAGGAGGAAAATGAATGTCATGAGAAATACAACCAATGAACAGAAATTAGAAATGGAAGACTTAAATAAGAAAACAAGAGAGTTACAGGACACACAGGGATCAATAGAGGAGATAAGAAAATTCTTCAGAAAGCTGTGGAAGCAGACTGGACCAAATGGAAGTATGAGCAAGTGACCTTGGAAATCATAATGCACAAAGAACCCAGGTGGAAGAAGAAAGAGAAATACTAAAGAAAAAGGATTGAGAACTTCAAGATCAATCCAACTCCATTAGAAAGGACAAAATAAGGATAATGGGTTGACTAGAAGGCAAAAAGAGAAGAGAGAGAACAGGAAACTTATTCAAAGAAATAAAAGGGACAATTTTCCAAACTCAAGGAAGGAATTAAATATAAAAGCTCATGAAGCTTAAAGAATACCTGATTATATAAATGTAATGATACTTAAAACAAGAAACAAAGTCATGAAACTACCAAGAGTTCAAAATAAATAAAGAATAATGGAAATGGCTCGAGAGAGAGAAATAAAAACAGGTAATAGATAAAGGAAAGCCCATCGGATGACATCTGACAGACATCTCATAGAAAATCTGATGGGCAAAAAGATAATGGAATGATATATTCAAAACACTTAGTGTTAAAAATTTCAATCCAAGAATACAATATCCTACATTTCTCTTCTTCAGATGTGAGGGAGAAGGAAAGATTGAACCAGATAAACAGAAGTTGAGAGAGTTTACCAACACCAGGCTTCCCCTACAAGAAATGCTGAAAGGGGATATACTATCTAAATCAAAGAGAAGAATATTCACAAAATATTGAACAAGAAATTAGGTAGAAACAGAAAGTGAAAGACCAAAAGGCAATAATAAATCCTCATACATCAGTAAATTACCCTACATGGAAATGGAATGAATTCATCAATCAACAGACACAGAATGGCTGGTTGGATCAAAAACCAAAACTTAACATTAAGCTCTAGTTGACTCAAAGAAAATCTCACAAACCAGTGGGACCTCCTCCCAAAAAAGGACAGCAATAGTCATAATTATATCACATATAATCAATTTTTTAAAGATTTATTTATTTATATATGCATACAAGAACTGGGGTATAGGTCAGAGGTGTGGGAGGAGGTAAGGGGGGGAGTAAGAGGAGTCAACAGAGACAGAGTGGGGAACAGAACAGGTAGACTGACTGAAATACACTGTTAAGGGGTGCAGTGGGCAAGGCAGGAGAGTTCTGCTGTGGCATGTGGATCACATCCCTGGTCAAGAATTGAACTCATGGTACAGTGGCTGCGGATGCTTCATAGTGCAATACTTAACTTCTTGTGCCACCAGGGAGGCCAGATATAATCAATTTCTAACTAAGAAATTTATAAGATACAGAGGTGGACATTATATACTGATTATGTGATCAATACAATAGGAAGACACAGTACTTATCTATATATATATGTACTAAATGAAGAACCATTAAAATATATAATTCAACTATTATATAATATGCAGCCAGACATTGGAAGCAGCACAATAACACTATAAGATCTTAACATCCCACTTTTACCAATGGACAGCTCATCCAGATGGAGAATCAACAAGGAGAAAATACTCAAGGAGATTTGAATGAGGAATTAGACTACATGGACTTAACAGATATTCACAGAATACAGAAACCTCAAAAAAGCTTCTCAAGAGCACACAGAATATTCTCCAGGAGAGACTATATGCCAGGTTATAAAAAAAAAAGTGTTAATAAGTTCATGAAGACTGAAATCATATTGACTTATGATCATTCTTTGATCACAATGGTATTAAATGACCAGAAACAACAAGTGTTGGAAGGAAAGAATGTAGAGAAAAACGAACCCTTACACTCTTTGTGGGAATATAGACTTTTACAAATCCTATGGAAAACATTATGGAGGCTTCTCACAATGTTAAAAATAGATCTATAATGTGATCTAGAAATTCCACTCCTAGATATCTACCCAAAGAGTGAAAAATAACTAATTTAAAGGATATGTGCACTCATATTCATTGTGCACTATTTACAATTAGCTAGTTATGGAAACAACCTAAGTGCTCATGGACAGAGGGGTGGATTAGGAAAATGTGGTGTCTGTACGTACACACACACACACACACACACACACGGGAATACTACTTAGCTATAAAAAAGCAAAATAAGTCAGGAGAAAATGAATATTGTATAGTTTCACTTTTACATGGAATAAAGAGAAACAAAACAAAGGGTCATATAAAACTAAACTAATAACAAGTCCTAGAAAACTGACTGTGGAATCGAGGCTGGGCGGGGAGGAGGGGGCTGATTACAGCAGGAAGGAGGGTATAATCGACTATGGGGATTATTAGTATCTTGGTGGTGGGGATGGGATAAAGAAATGTACTTGAGGCAGTGTGATCCTATGCCTCTGAATCACAGACAATGTTATAAACCAATGATATTTCAATAAATAATAACTTTAGAAGTAAAAAAGCTTATACCTACAATCACAGGAAAGTAAATTCTCATTTAAAAAATATATAAAATAATTGTCTTCTACATACTTATTTTCCTTCATAACATATAGTGATACCAGAAAGCATATTTTTATATTCATTTTTATGTTATCATCTTCTCAAGAGATAGTAAGATCCCTAGAGCAGAATCCTTGCCTCATTTGGTTACCCATATCCCCAGAGTAGTACCTAATACTTTGAAGAATCTCACCAATTATTTTTTTATTATTAGATTTATTTAATTATATTTGACATTATTTGTAGTCCCCAGGGCGTTCCCACCACCATTTTACCCGTGCACCATCACCTCAGTCCCTTGTGCTCTTTCTGCCCTCATCCCAGTCTCCTCCCCACCCTCCCCCTGAATGATCCCTTTGGTTTATCTTTGACCTTTTGTTCTTGTGTTTTTTGTTTGATTGTCTATTTGCTTGTTTATTTGTTTGTATTTGGCTGTAATTGCTCATAACCTAGAGCTCTCTCTTATTTTTTTTTTTTTGTAGTTGATTTTCCTTTACATTCCTCCTAAAAGTGAAGCCATCTGATATTTCTCTATTGCCTTCTGACTTGTTTCACTGAGTATAATTCCTTCTAGCTCTATCCATGGATTCTATAAATGACTCTAGTTTATCGTTGATTGCTGAATAGTATTCCATTGTGTATATGTACCATATTTTCTTGATCCAGTCCTCTACTTTTGGGCATTTGGGTTGTCTCCAGGCCTTACCAATTATAAATAGTGCTGCAATAAACATGGGGGTACGGGTACTCTTTTGGATCAGTGTTTTTGTGTCCTTTGGGTAGATCCCTAGGAGTGGAATTGCTGGGTCTTATGGTAACTCTATTTTTAGTAGATTGAGGAACCTCCATATGGCCTTCCATAGTGGTTGGACTAACTTGCATTCCCACCAGCAGTGTATTACGGTTCTTTTTCTCTACATCCTCACCAACATTTGTTGTTATTATTTTTTTTTTGATATGTGCCATTCTTACTGGTATAAGGTGATATCTCATTGTGGTTTTAATTTGCATTTCCCTGATTATGAGGGATGTTGAGCATTTTCTCATGTTCCTGTTGGCCATGTGCATGTCCTCTTTGGAGAAGTATCTTTTAAGTTCTTCTGCCCATTTTTTGATTGGGTTTTTTACTTTGCTTTTCTTGAGTCTTATGAGTTCTTTGCATATCTTTGTGATCAGACCCTTGTCCAATGTGAGAATCTCACCAATTATTAATAAATGAATCAATAAAATAAGTTCAAGAATGAAAGAAAACTGGTAGAAATCTATACAATGTACTCTTAAGAAAGTGACTGAAGTCTTATACAAATATGACTAAGGCAACTCAGCTTCTATACTAATGTAAACACCAGTTGTATCAATTAAATTAATATACTTTTGATTCTTAGCCTAAAAGAATATTTTTTTGTAAGTGCATTTTCCTCCTGTGTAGGAAGCGACTTATGTAGTTCTGAATTTTATCTGTGGGTACCATGGAAACAGCATGCTTTATGTAATCAGTTATCCAATTTAAGAAAATTTCAAATGTTGCCTAGAAGGAACAATCTCCAGAGACCCTAATTGGAATGACTGGTGATTTGAGATATAGTGCTGGAATATCAATAAACACCATGAGGAAAGGAGATAATAATAAAAGCATTCTGCCTTCAAAAATGAAAATTCAATAAATACACAAATCATTCATTCTCTAACTGTACAGAGTACAAATGCTGAATTAAATTGTAAGAATTTCAACAAGTTAAAAAAGCAGAAGTAGACACAAGCGAGACCTATTGACTATAAAATGTATGGATTATCACCACAATGGTTACTGAACCATCAGTAACAAGAATGTTTTAAGTAGGGTTCTGATCCTCTTCTTAGCAAAATCTAGAAATAAATACATCCTTCTTTAAGACTGAACAATAGAACCTCTTTAAACATTGCTATGGACTGACCTATGTTCCCCTAAAAGGTCATTTACTGAAGCCCTATTCCCCAAGGTGACCCAGTTTTATTCACAAGGCAGTGACATGGTGGTATTGCTTCAAAAGGAGAGGCAGAAGCAGTCATGACCTCCTGAGGCCTAAACTCAGAAGAGGTACACAGTCACTTAGGCCATGTTCTACTGGCCAAAGCAAGCCACAAGGTCAGCTCAGATTCCTGGAGTAAGGAAATGGGCTTACTTCTTCATGAAAAGGCCAGCTTGCAAAGGTCTTGAATACAGGGAGGCAATTAATTCTGCTCCCCAACTCTGTCTCTGGTGAATTCTCTCACCACCCCTCCACATCTGGCCTATAACCTAGTTCTTATGTGCATAAATAAATAAATCTTGAAAAAAAAAATAGTGTCTTTCAACATGCTCTATTCACTTAGAAAACCTGAAAAAGCAATTTACAAAATAAATTGTGTGAATGGACATGGAAGTAGGGATAGGGAGGGATACAGTCTTATAGGAATAAGTATGAGCAGACATTTCTTAAACCTAAGTAGTATGATTTAAGTAATAGTTCTAGAAACACAGGAATGAATATGGAAAGATTATTCTAATCTTAATGAAAAAAGCTCATGTCTTTTTAAAATATTTAAAGAAAGTTAAATGAGAAGGATCTCATTTCTGTAACCTTAACAGAGATATTCACTATCTGAAGTGAATCAATTCATATCGTGCTAAAATCTGTGTGTTTCATTTTCTCTTCTTATTTTATGACTATTTCCTGGAATTAATTCTCTTATTTAGAACACAATAACTATTCAGTCTGTCTGCCAGTTCTCCCTGAGTAGGAGGCTGTCAAATGGTAAGTGAAAGTCAGACAAAATTTTTGCTTCGTGACTTTCATGAGTCAGACTAAAAACTTTTAATAATGTGGAGACAATATATGAGTTTTAGGACTGAGTGTACAGAGCATAGCAGAGCTTTCATGCTTGTAACGTGTTCCCAGATAAAGGAGGCAACAGCCAAAAAATTTTTTAAAAAAAGTAATCTTCAATTTTTCAGTTTCTTTTAAATATTCAACAGTTTGTGTTTTTTTTTTCTGCTTTGTATATGGCTAGATAAAATGAAAAGTCACATTAATAAGATTGTTTTATTGTTTAATCTAGAAGAAGACATGTCATTAAACAAAGCAAAAATCCTACAGAAAGCAATTATGATTAGTGTATAGATCATGTATTCATTAACATACAAGCATATAACAAAAAAACCCTTTATTTTCTATAACTTAATTTCTATATTGCATTCTAACTTTACCAGGGAGGTGAAAACTTAATAGCCAATTCAAGGACCCCTCCATTTTCTCTTTGAATTGTACAGAAACTCTGGGAAGCTAGCATAGGCTAAGGTAATTGGGGCAAAGGGGAGGTATCTGACCTTGTTGTGGGTTATTGACACTGACATTGTAGAGCTGCCTATCCTCTCACTACAGCCTCAGCCATTGCATCTCTTACTGATTCTTCCCACCACCAAGACCCCCATCAGGTCCAGGAATCGCCTCTGTAAAGTCTATGTTCTTAGGAGTTAGGTACACAGAAATTATATAAATTATGTATCTATAATAAGATATATATTATGTATTATAATAAATTATTAACTTTCCACAGCATGTGGAAATCCTAGTTCTATCTATTTTAAGGTCTTGTATGGCAAGATATGCTACTCCGTGAATTCAGTCAAATCTCATGTTTCACAAAGATTTAACTAGGAAAAGAGACACCAATCTTTCTCCTTCTGACCTTAAGTAACGAATATGAAATTAGAAAGGCCTTCGAAATATAAAAGTCCTTTAGGTTAAGCCACAGTGATTTAAACTATAAATTCCACTCTGTCAAAGTTCTAACTTTCAGTCCCAGAGGGGAGAGGAGGAGGGAGAGAGAGAAAGAACGCCTTAGTCAGACACCTTTTACTGATTGGCAGAAAGCCAACTTTGGTAAATAACAAATTCGTTGACTCAGGAAACCAAAGAATAGACAAGGAGTTCATTGGGTGATTCTGTTTCAATTTACTGGTTTTATTTGTGTCTATTATGACCCAGCTTCTTCCCCAGATTTGGTTGCATTTCCTTCCTATTCAGAACTGGAGAGGATTGCACTTAAGAATTTCTGATCTCTGTTAAAGGGAACCTGGAATCTAATCTCTCTAATCACAAGTTTAAAAATCCTAGAGAGGAGTTCTAGTTGGCCCAACTTCAGTATGCACAGCTGCTGGATCCGGAGAAACAGAATCTGCTTGTACTTCCAGCCTATGGAGGGACTCACAACACACAGAGCTGCAGAGTCTCAAATCTGAAATTCCAGCGGGGAAGGGTATGAGCAGTGCTGCGAAAATGAAAGAGCAATTACCCCTCCAGAACATTCCCACCAGCACTTGAACCCTTCCGCACCTCCCCCACCCAGCTGAATTATCAAGGACTCAGAGTAGAAACCTTTCTTGGAAAAGGTAAAAAGTGCAGTTTGGGACAGACAAAGCAATTGCTATATGTTTATTCCAGAGGGGAAAGTAATCTAGCTCTTCAGAAGACTAAGAAAGTATTGATTTCACTAAACAGGGTAGCTAAAATACTTTTTTCTTGTTCTTTCCATCTTTTTCATATTTTTTTCTTCAGCAGATAATACCAAGTTAGCCAACTGTCCTAATGTTTTGACACTAGCTAGGCAGTCAGCATCTTAACTGAGGGAAGAAATCCCTACAGAATTGAGATGAAAAATTATATTAAATATTATTTTCTGTTAGGGTCTGTGCTACTGCTATTAATATTCTGAAGATAAATAAATGTAAACCAATATCAGAAGACTAAAATGTTAAAACAAAATCTATTTTGCTAGAAGATACGGCTTTGGAAAAAAAGAAAACATACAAAATTAAAAACTTAATGCCAGGGCTTAATAGTAAATAACACATAACAAAGAGAAAATTAGTGAACTAGAAGACATACTAGAAGAGTATATTTAGAAGCAGCATAGGAGAAAAAGATATAAAAATATTAGAGAGGATAAAAAGCAAAGGATTCATGAGAAGTCCATATATGTGTAATATGATTTGCAAGAGAGAGGGTAGAAGAAGAGCAATCTTTACAAAGTAATGTCATTATTGTCTTCTTATCTACCATATTTGTTTCTTTTTTTTTACTCCCCATTTCTCCTTCTTTTCCCAACTACACTTCCCAATATGGAAGAGTTAACATGGTGACTGAATTATAGAACAGCAAACAGGTGTTATAAAGTTACATGGTTTAATACAAAACTCCTGGTAGCTGTCCCTTGGAAACATTAATTTAGTAAGTAGATAAGTGTCTATTATAGAAAATATAGAAATAGGGGCCTCCCTGGTGGTGCAGCGGGTTGAGTGCTGTACTGTGAAGCATCCACAGCACAGCAGCAAGAGTTTGATCTCTTGCCAGGGAGGGGACTCACAAGGCGCAGCAGGCCCCTCCCTCACCTGGAGCTTCCCTTAGCGTATCTCAGTTGATCTGCCTGTTCTGCTTCCCAATCTGTCTCTGGTGACTCCTCTCACCTCCCGTGACTCTGGCCTGCACCCTAGTTCTTGTATGCATAAATAAATAAATCTTTAAAAAAAAGAAAAAAGAAAGAAAATATAGAAATATTCTTTAAAATAAAAAGCATAGGTATATAGTTATTTGTAAGAGATATGTTTTAATAATGAGGACACAGAAAGTACAAAAATAAAAGAAATATATAAACACACACAATGCTAAAAATGTAATATAGCAAGCTAATAAAAAAAAGATGTTTTGCTAAAGATAAAAAGGGGGATGTCACAGTAACAACAGATCCAATTTAAATGTAGATGGGAAAAGAAAGTTATAACAATTCTGTGTGGTACTTGCTATACAGTAAAAATACATAGAACCAACATTACAGGAGCTAAAAGGAGAAATATGCAGATCCAAAACAATTTGGATTTAAGATAAACCTGTTAAAATGATAGACAAGGAACAACACTTAATACAGAAAGGAAAAATTTGAAAACTATGAATACTATGAATGTATTGACATACATAAAATACTTCAACTACTGTAGAGTATATACCATCTTGTCAAGCGCATAAGGAAAATTTACCAAAATAAGCTATATGTTGAGTGATAAAACATTTCAAAACATATTTTAAAAACCTGAAGTCATAATATATTCTTTAAGCATGAAGAGTAAACAAGAAATCAATACCAATAAGGTAACTAGAAAATCCCCCATGTGTTTGGATGTTAAATATGTATCTAAGTAACATAGAGTCAAAGGAAATACTAAAATACCTTAGAAAATATGTTGGGCTTCTAACCAGATAGCAAGAGAAAAGAATTTGAATTGCTCCAGGGATGATTACCTAACTGGTATGTAGAGGGATACTACATCCAGGGAACCAAGGTTTGGGGGAAATAGAAACACCTCTTGAATATCAGAGACCAACACAGATGTGACAGCAGGAGGAGACAGAGGAGAGATTCATGCTTCAGTGAGCATGAAGTGTGTGGAGAGAAACAGCTGGGGGCTGTAGTTTGGGGTGGGGACTCTCAACTCAGTCAGGGGTCTGGGGATGAAAGAGCTTAACAGAGTAGACCTAGAACACTTTTCCAAGAGGGATCATGTGTGGAGGAGATTGGTAATGACACCTAGACCAGATTCTCAGTAAAGAGATTAGATGTTGTGCTCTGGATTGCATACTCCATTAACACCAGAATTCAACTGATCTCATGAAGTGCACTGACAACACACAGAACTGCAGTCTCAGATCTGAAATTCCAGAGGGGAAGAGTTTGAGCAGTGCCGAAAATATGAAAGAGCAATTACCCCTCCAGTACATTCCCACCAGCACTTGAACCCTTCCACACCTCCCCCACCCAGCTGAATTAGCAATTGCAAAAATAGGTCTCTAAACATATGGAAGCCAGCAAAGACCAAAAAATTAAAATCAAATTAAATAAAACCACAGTGCCATCTACTGGAAAAGTAAAAGTACTTCAACTGTCTGAATTACTGATACATATTATTTTTTAAAGAAAAACCTGAAATAGCAAAATAGCCAGTGAAAAAATACAACACATAATACCTTGGAACCTCAAAGAAATAAGACACTACAAGGAAAAAACAGCTTTCTAGAATCTAACCACAAAGACATGGAAGATTGTATTTCCCTTCAGATAGTGAGTTAAAAATTGCTATGATAAAATCAAAGGCAGAAAAAATGTAGAAAGGCAAATGATACAGGAGAACTTAGAAAAGTAAAGAGATAAAACAAAATTTAGCAAAAAAAAATGACTGAACTCATAAAATAAATGAGCAGAAAAATAAAAATTGAAGTTATAAATAAGAAAATAGCTACACAAGATGAAAAGGGCTCAAAGATGAGATTTTAAAATTGTAGAGGATTCTTTGGAAGCAGACTAGACCAAATGGAGTACCAAGTATAAACATAACTTAAAAATTAATGGTTGGAAAGCAATCATACCAACAAAAGTGATCCTAAAAAAAAGTCAGGGAGAGTCTTATTATATCAGATAAAAATGACTTCCAGCTTAAAAAAAAGTAGCAAGAGTCAGGGACATATATTATGTAATGATTAAGGAATCAATACACCAGAAAAACATAACACGCATCAACAAATATGCAACAAATGAAGGAGCATGAAAATATATAAAGCAAATACTAACAAACTTAAAAACAGATATTTTTCACAACAACAACAAAAATAGTAAGGGACTTCAACACCATACTTACACCAATGTACAGATCAACCAGACAGAAAAAGCAACAAAGAAACAATAGTCTTCAATGAGGAATTAGACCAGAGGACTTCACAGATATTTATAGGGCACTGTACCTCCCAAAAGCTGAATACTTATTCTTCACAAGTACAGGTGGCATTCTCAAGGAGAGACCACATGTTGGGACATAAAACAAGTGTCAACAAATTCGTGAAGATTGAAACCAAATCACAAATCACCTCTAATCACAATGATATCATTCTAGAAATCAACCACAAAAAGTGGGGAAAACCTAAAATATTTGCAGATTTAATAACATGCCACTGGTTAACTATTAGATTAAAAAGGAAATGAAAAAAGAAACTACAAAAATACCTTGAGACTAATGAAAATGAAGACATGCGCTACCAGAACCTATGGGACAAAGCAGTACTAAGAATGGAGAATATAGCAAAACATTCAATATTAATAATAATAATAACCTTATATCTTAAGGAACTAGAAAAATAACAAGACAAAATCACTAGAAAAAAGGAAATAAAATAGAAATAAAGAGTTCAAAATGTTGATGGAAACAAAAGCTGGTTCATTAAAAAGATAAACAATAAAGACAAACTTCTAACTGTCTCATGAAATAAAATAGAATAAAAAACTCTAAAAATTGATTAAGAAATGAAAGAGAAGTTACAACAGACATTTCAGAAATATAGAGAACCATAAGAGAATACTAAAACGATCCTTATGCCTATAAATTGGATAACCTAGAAGAAATGGACAACTTTTTAAAAGTATATACCAGCTAAGACAAAATCAGGAAGAAATAGAAAATCTGAACTTACTAATTAAAAACAGGGATATTGAAACAAACGTCTTCCCAAAAACAAAAACCCAGGATGAGATGATTTCACAAGTGAGTTCTACTAATCCTTCAAAGACAAACTAATACCTATCCTTTTTAAACATTTCAAAAAACTGAGGAAGATGGAATACTCACAAACATATTTGATAAGGCCAACATTAACCCTGATGCCAAATACAAAGACATTTCACACACACACACACAGAGGAACTACAGACGAATAATCCTGATGAACACCGATGAAAAATTCTCAGCAAAATCTTAGCAAGTAAAATTCAACAATACATTAAAAGTATTATGCATCGTGATCAGGTAGTATGTCCTCCAAGGCTGTAAGGATGGTTCAGCATCTACAAAACTGATGATCATAGAGACACAAAGAAAGCATTTGACAAGATTCATCATACATTTATAGCCAAAACTTTCCCAAGAAATGGGACTAGAAAGAACATCCTCAATATACTATAGAAAATATGTATCAAACCCACATTAAACATCAAAGTTTATCCTCTAGTAGTTCAAGACAAGGATATCCACTTTTGCAACTACTCGACACATTATAGGAGTCCTAGCTAGAACAACTAGGCAGCAAAATGATATAAAAGGAATCCAAATTGGGTAATTGCGGTAAAACGATGACTACTTGCAGGTGACATAATAATGTAAAAAGGAAACCTTAAAGAACATGCTAAAGAAAAACTATTAGTAACTATAATCAACAGTGAAGTGGCAGGCTACAAAATCAATATACAAAAACTGGATATTTTCCTATGTGCAAACTATTGCCTATGAGAAATTGATTGTGAACTATTAGAGAAATAAATCAAGAAAAAAAGCTCATTAACAATCTCATTAAAAAAAAAAAACAAACACCTAGGAATCAACAAATGAGGTGGAGAATCTATACAATGAAAACTATAAGATTCTATTAAAAGAAATAGGAGACAGAAAGAAATGGAACAACATCCCTTGCTCAATGATTGCAAGAATTAACATTGCTAAAATAGCCATCTTGTACACACACAAAATACATGTGGGTTCAATGTAATTCCTATTGAAGTTTCAATGGCCTTCTTCAAATAAAATGAACAAACGTTACTAAAATTTATTTGGAACCACAAAAGACCCTGCATAGTCAAAGCAAAGCAGACCAAAAAACCTAGAGGTGTCATACCCCAGGCTTCAGACTATACACTACATAATACAAAGCAATAATAATCAAAATAGTATGGTATTAGAATAAAATAGACACATACCAGTTAGATAGCATTGAGGATCAAGACGTATACCCACACTTTTTTGAAATGGACATATTCTTCCAACAATACAATATAGCATGATAATTGGGGCTTATTCCAGGAATTCAAAATTACATTAACATTTGAAAACCAGAGGATTTTACTCGCATTATTTTTCATTAATATTTATATTAATAGAATACAAATTAATAAGAATATGATAATTTTAAAGAATACAGAAAATATATTTGATAACTCAAGCACCGCTTAAGCTATAGTCTCTAGCAGACTAGGAATGAAAAGGAACTTGTTAATTTAATAAAGAATATCTAAAATGTATATTTTTAATATCATACTGTGAAATATGAATGCTTTCCAACTGAGTCACAGAATAAATAATATGCCCACGTTCTTCAATAGTATGCAATATTGGGGCCTCCCTGGTGGCACAAGGGGTTAAGGTGTAGCACTATGAAGCTATCCGAAGTTATCCGCAGCCACTGCAGCATGAGTTCAATCCCTGGCTAGGGAGGTGACCCACACAGTGCAGCAGATGTCTCCTGTCTCGTCTGCTGCTCCCCTCAGCAGTATACTGCCTGTTCTGTTCCCCACTCTGTCTCTGGTGAATCCTCTCACTCCTCTTACCTCTGGCCCTGTATCCCAGTTCTTGTAGGAATAAATAAATAAATCTTTAAAAAAAAAATAGTATACAATATTGAGACAGGGCCCTAACCAGAACATTAAAGCAATGAAGGAAATAAACAATGAAAATTACAAAGAAAGAAGAAAAACTGTACCGGTGCTCTTGCCAGAACACTAGGCAATAAAAGAAATAAAATAAATAAATAAAATTACAAAGAAAAAAACCTCATTATTCACAGATTTTTTTCTACATTAAAAATCTAAAGTATCTCCAAAAAACATTAGAACTAGTAAATGAATTTGGCAATATCATAAATTACAAAGACAATATTGTAAAATCAATTTTATTTCTATATACTAGCAATGAACAATTGGAAACTAAAATTTTTTTAAAAAGCACTATCATTTCCAGTAGCATCAGAAACATGAAATATTTAAGAATAAATTTAGCAAAGTATTTGCAAGGACTGTAATGTGGAAGCTAGAAAAGCACTGCTGAGAAAAGTTAATCTAAGTAAATAAAGAGATATACCATATTTATGGACTGAAACATTCAGTGTATTAAGAAGACATTTCTCTAATATGTCTAATATGTCTTTAAACTCAATGCAATTCCAATAAAAAATCTGTAAAGATTTCATGGAAATTGACAAGCTGATTGTAAAGTTTAAACAGAAATGCAAAAGGCTCAGAATAGCTTAGTCTTACAAAAGATAAAACAAAGTTGGACTTATATAGTGCCAGCTATCAAGGCTTATGGAAAGCCACAGTAATCAAGATATAATGTGGTAGGAGTATTTAATAGAAGAATGCGAAAGGGAAATATTGAAAGTGAACAGGAACCATCAGTACAAAACAAATTCAAAACCCATCAGGGCAAAGCCAGCAGTTTCCTGCCAGAAATAAACCTCTTCGCTCTCAGTTCTAACCTCTGGACTCCGTGCTTTGCACTTTTGACTCTTAACTCTACCCTGTTCTAGGTTATGTTTTCTGAATTCATGGCTCCATTCTGATTCATTCTTCATTTGTGCATGAAATATAAAGTCTTTTTTAGATGAGCAGTTTGTGGTAGGGTGGGGGGTGGATAGCCTCCTTTTATTTCATACTTTTTCTCTATCCTTTTCATTCCAAGTCGGCACTGTTACTCCCAAAATAATTTTCTCTAGCACCATGTGAGTTTGCATAGATTTTGTAAATATCACTGGATTAGATAATACACTCATCTACAGTTTTTCTGAGATAATCCCTTTTCTGTTTGTGGCTTTCACAAACAGTCAGCCAAGGGATACCCCATATAGCATCTTGAGTTGACATCTATGAGACAGCCTTAACTGAATATGCTGATCTTTTCATCTACCAGAGTTTTCAGCAAAAGGTTGTATAACCTCACCTTCAGTTTTTATTTCACGCCATGCTCTTAGCAGTCAGTTTTGAATTTCAGCATTTTGCCATTTGGATAGGTTGAGAGTTATCTAAACGATTAAGTTCTGTTTCCTTTTTGTTTAACGATTCTTCCCTCGATTTATCTACTCTCTTTAGTTCACTATTAACAACAAAAGGAACCCTAGAAACACCTTCAACATTTGGAAATTTCCTTTGTTAACTAGATAATTTCACTGTTTACAAATTCTGTTCTTTTCACAGATTACAGAGACAATTCTTCTAAATATTCTGCCCACTATATACCTTACCATGTCATAGGTCTTGACCCAGCCTCAGGCAGTCAAACCCCAAGTTTTGCTGGGGATTCTTGCTATAATGGGGAATGGGAGTATCTCGGCAAGGCTCTCTTGCCGAGATCAATGATTAGTTCCAAATTATTTAAAACCATAGTGGCTATTTTGAAGCCAATGACTCCTAAAAGATACTTACCAGAAACATATAAAAATGGGATTTTTATTAGATGCCTCCTTCTATTTTGAAAGTGAGTCTATCATTCAAATGCACCGTTCAGGTTCTGCAATCTCAAGATTAATTATCCAGGGCATAATTATTAGTCAGACTATCTTAGCAAAGCAAACTCTGCTGGCTCTGGCTGACAACTTCTGAAAATAAACTACCCAAAAGTTGTTTGAGTTGGTGGTCATAACTGAGCTAATTAAGTAATTTTTTGGATGTGTGTTTAACAAAATCTCACAAAGATTGTACTAAATGGTCCTTAAAATATTTTAGAATCTGCTTATTTTATAGATGGCGATGGTCCCATTTAAGAGTTAAACCTCAGATTTCCCATAGTCAAAAAGTAGTTTTGAAAACTTTGCTCATTAAACATGGGAACACACTACCCTTGAGTCCCAAAATGAGAAAACTCCCTTGCAATGTAATTGCTCCAAGTGAAATGTCACGTAATATTAGCCTGCCTGGACAACGCGAGAACCCTTCAAGTGGCTCATTACTCTGAAGCTGGGCGATGTACTTCCTAATGTTTTCAAAACTTATGTATGAGAAACAAGAAATGAAACCAGAGAAACAAGTCTTCTAAAATAATCATAATATTCATACTAATCTCAGCAGAAAAATAATAGTTAATGTTCACCAAATGATCAGAAGGTACCAGGCACAATTAAAAATGCTCCACACTTAATACATTTAATCCTCACAAACAACAGTATGTTCAGTGACAAATGTTGAGGCACAGAGAGAATAAATAATATCCTTAGTGTCACTTAGCAAGAAAAAGGCAAAGCTAGGATTCAAAAGCTCTCCATACTCTAAGCTGTTACATTATTCTACACATTAAAATAATTCTGGTTTCCTGAGAATGATTCACATGGGCTTTCACAGCAATTTTCAGTCTGTTGAACCGCATCCTTTATGTGGGAAGAGGAAAGACTAGCTTAGAGCGGCTAATGATAGCTCAGCCTCCAGGAAAGCAAAGGGTCCATGAACAGTGTTAACCTCAGTATTTCATATTGTACAGTAAATACTATGGGACCTAAGTACATTTTTTAAAAATATTTATTTATTTATGCATACAAGAGCTGGGGTACAGGCCAGAGTCTAGGGAGGTAAGAGGATTCACCAGACAGATTGGGGAGCAGAACAGGCAGACTGACTGAAACACACTGCCGAGGGCAGTAGTGGGCGAGGCAGGAGAGGTCTGCTGCACCATGTGGGTGCCCTCCCTGGCGGGCTGCTGGGATCGAACTCGTGCTGCAGTGGCTGCGGTTTGCTTCATAGTGCGTTGCTTAACCCACTGCGCCACCAGGGAGGCCCCTAAGTACATTTTTACTATATGTACACAATAGCATCTTTGATCTCTGACTGTGATTAAAGGTGCAAAAGTATTGAAGGTACCTGGTGATAAAAGGTCACCAGCAACATAAGAAGTGTTCCAAGACCTTATATTGAGGAAGAGAAACTGCAACAGGGTTCATTTCTTCATATTATAAAGTGGACTCTCAATTAAGGGATCCACCACATCCACTGCATTCTAAAAATATTGATGATGTATTTTATTGACAATCTATGCAGGAACCATTTCATGCATTTCATTATAATTCTGTTATTATAGTCCACATCTTATAGATGATAACTACAGAGCTAGACAGTAGCAGAGACAGAATTTTACGTTGGGTCTACTCTCATTCAAAACCTGTGTTCTTAACTGTTACTCAAGTTTTCCATAAAAGGATCTAAATTTAACAATTGTGCACTGAATCAGGAATTGCTCCATTTTTGCTGCCTCTTGGACAGAGATCCCAGGCAACACAGCTACAGACAGGCCCTGGGTTTCCAAAGCAGGTGTCAGGGGTGAGAAAACACTTCGACGCTTTAAGCCAAGACAAGGTGACGCCAGGAAGAGGATTGTAGGAGGGAGAATAATAAAGACAGATAGTATTGGAGAAACATAGTCCTCAACACTGAAGTCATCCAGACATTGCTACGGCTGGTCTTTGTAGCTTCACATTGCCACAACTCTTGGGAACTCTCCCTTCTTAGACTGAACCTAGATTCAGTCTTCAAGTCACAGCTCTTTCTTGCTACATCTAGATACCGTTCATGATAGGACATTATTACACACATAGTAATTAGAAATTAGAAATCTAAATTTCTAATTAGTAATTAGAAATCAGGCTTTCAGTGCCCTACAGGAGCATACCTGGCTGACACGCACGATAAGCTTGACTGGTGATCTAAGGGATTGCTTGGTATTGCCCATTGTTTGTCTCTTTCAACCAGTGGAACACATATTTACCAAAATACATGTCAATAGTGACAAACAATTTGCCCATTTGAAACTTTTATGAACAGCCACCTTATTGCAAGATGGCAAAATAAATTAAATTTTACTATTTAAAAGTGTAACTTTATGCCTTCTCGTTGTAAACAATTCTACTGAAAATGATAGTGGAATAGACACTAAGTGATAGTTGAGAAATGACTGAAACATTCATTCTTTCCATTACAAGTAGAAAAGCAACTTAACAAAAATTAAATTTAAAGGGAGAAATTTTGGGTCCTCCCTGGTGGCCTAGGGTTTAAGCGTCAGCACTATTACTGTGGTGGTCATAGTTCCATCGCCAACCAGGGAGGTTGCCCACACATAAGGCCTCTCCTGTCTCACCTGCTGCTCCCCTCAGCAGTGTATTTCAGTCTATCCACCTATTCTGCTCCCCACTCTGTCTGCAGTGAATCCTCTTACCCCCCACATCGCTACACCCCAGTTCGTCTATGCAAAATAAAGAAAATCTTTAAAAAATAAAGGGGGATATTTTTGATATGTATAGTATAAAGTTGATGCTAGCCTCAGGAATTCAGTCATGACATCAGGGACTGCCTCCAGCTCTAGGTTCACTACACCTTTGTATGTCGTTATTATTATCCCATCCGTCAGCATCCAGGTGGTGTGTGTCCAGGGCAAGAGGTGGTGCTGTAGATCCTCCTGAAGCAGAGCACAAAACATTCTCCTCTTTCTGCCTTAAGGGGTCTTGGAGAAGGACTGGGTTTGACCCAACCAAACACTTCATCCTTCAACGTAGAGGGGGACTATTCTGTTTTACATGTCCCTCTTGAAAGAGAGGGTTATTGATGTAAGAATCATCTTCCTTTTCTGTTTCATTTCCTTTTAGGCTCTCTGCATTCAGCACTCAAAAGACATTAAACATAAATTAAAGAGGAAAATCATCCTTTTAGTTTCTCACATCTATAACTGCTGATACAAGTGTGGTTACGCCCTCCTTTCAAAATATGCATGGAAGCAAAGGAACTTAGCTGAACTATGAATCTTTCATAATTAACATGAAAGATTTTTCTGGCTAAAATAAGGCAGCTTGAAATGTTGTTCTTCCACAAGCTGATAGCAATATTTTGGACAAGGATTTAATTTATAGAATCATACTGTAGAATCTCAAAACAGCAATTCATATGTAAATATGTAATATCAATTTATTTTATTTCAGAAGCTCCCATGAACAATAATATTCTGGGACTTTTTGTGATAAGACATATGTTTGAAAAACTGTGTGGGTGACTCACTGTTGAGAGGAAATTCTAACTGTACTTTAAAGCTCTGCAATCTTAGGAAACTTCATGATTTTCAAAAGGAAAGGTTCTTCTTGGCATTACAGTAATATTTAGCATATATAAAGGTGTTTAATACATTAGCATGACCAAATGATAGGCTTTTCTGTCTTTGTAGTCTATTTAAAACTCAGAGAAAGGCAAAAGAGAGAGAGAGAGAGAGAGATAGAAATGTTATTTAGTTCTAGACTTATTAAAAACAAAACAGCAAATTAAATTTATGATCTTTTTGACTTAATAATTCCATGGCAGGTTTCATAACACAGTAATTCTAGAGATGATGATCATCAATTGCTTTTTCCTGACTGTTTCTTTATAGATGTTCTCAGCATGTCCAGTGAATTCTCAGAAAGCAACTCAGTTGCTTGTTTTTGTTCATCTGTTGATTTTATTTTTAATGGAGGAAGGAGAAATACCAGATTTCTACCCACATGCAAAAATGAGATCCAGTATTCATGAGGCTAGTTCAGAAAAATATTGTCACACACCCCCATCTAAACAAATGAATCAAGTTATTTCTATGTTTAGTGTTAAAAAAAAATTCATCACCAACACATCTAAGTGACGGATGTCCAGATGCCTCCCTAATGGAGCGAGGGATTAAGCACTGCAGAATGAAGCATCTGCAGCCACTGCGGCATGAGTTCAATCCCCGGCCAGGGAGGGGACCCAAATGGTGCAGCAGATCTCTCCTGCCTCACCTGCTGTTCCCCTCCGCAGTGTATTTCAGTCAATTTGCCTGTTCTATTCCACACTCTGTCTCTGGTGAATTCTCTCACCCCCCTCCAACACTTCTGGCCCAGTTCTTGTATGGCATAAATAAATAAATCTTAAAACAAAAAGATATCCAGCTTAAAAATAGATATATCTTTGTTTTAGGGGCATATCAGGAGAATATGGCTCAGGGACTTTCATAAATTTAGAATCTTCATTCAGTATGCAGTTTGTAAGCATCTATTATAGATCAAGAGCTGTTGGGAATCTGGGCACTGGGAATGAATATAATGAAGAGGACAAAAAGGATAGTGACTAAGACACTGTCTTCCATGAGGATTCAGTGTCATTCAACTGTCATTGACCCCCTTTGTCAAATGAGCTGCCCAATGACCTTAATAAAATTCTATCACTAATATAACATACTGGCTGAGTAAGCAGGGCATTAATGTATATAAAAGAGAATCTTTTGGTTTTTAATATAGAAAAAGTTCAAAGATGAAAATATTTCATGCTGATTGAATGAGATGTAGCCTACCGGCTTGACCAAAGCATTATTGTCACCTTTGATGAGTTTCTTCTAGGTTAAGGATCCCTTAGGGTTATCCTGTGGAAGCCTCGAAGAAAAGAAATGAGAAAAGCCATTCTTGTTCACGTCTTTCAACAAATGTTAATAAAAAAGCATGGTTAGAGCCTTTATAAATGTCCTTAGATAGATCAATTTGCATAAACCTAAATATCAAGAAATCAAGGAGTTTCCATTTGTGTTGGGAGTGCGGTATGAGCCCTGACTTTGATTTTGTCAAGCTTTTGTCTGGTAAGACGGATCTGTATTTGACAGGTGGGAGGTTCACCAGAGACTCTGTTTCTCATTTCATATATTAGTATTTTTAACCAGGGGCTAGGTATTAAGATGTGCTGACCAATGAGTTTTCTCTAACACTCATGGGCTCCAGTAAATAATTCTTCAGCTATGATCTCCGAAAGGCATTAGAAGAGAAATAGTATCATTTCCCTGTTTTAAAAAATATCCCCTGTCTTATTATCCGGGAATGTGATGACTGCTCCTTATTTCCCCATCCACTCCTCAATCAACCCATCTGTGCCAGCTCAGCAACAACATCCCATTCTCAGCAATGAGCCTGCAGGGACTGATGAGAGATGCCAACTCAAACTTCTGCCTGAGTCCCAGCCTTCCCAAGAATGATATGCAAAGCAGGAACAAATGAGGTTGTTAGAGGAGAATTTAGTCAGACTTTAGTCAACAATCTGTCTGCAATAACTCCTTTTGTCAGTGGTATATATAAAAAAGCAAAAATGTTTTCATTCTCATACAAAGTTGCATTTATGTTTCAGGTCATGCTTCCCTCTATCATGATGGAATAAAATTTTAGCTGCTTTACCCCAAGCAAGCAGATATAATGAAGTGAGTATTATCTCAAAACAGCCACCCTGAAGGACGGTTGTAAGAATAACATGAGATAATGTAAATAAAGAACTTATCACAGTGCCTGGTAAGCAAACACCTTGCACTCTCCAAAGATACCCTGTACCATTCATGCTGATTGCTACGTATGGAGATCTCTGTATAGGACAAAGTTGTGGTACACTGGTGGATAGCAATCTATTTTTTAAAAGTTCATGGCAAAAAGTGTGCACCACACGAATTTTTTTAAACTTTCTCTGTGTATCAGGAAATGATGTTAGGGATGAAGGTGTTATCTGCTATTGTTACCAGCCTCTGACAAAACACCTAGTTGTGTGAAGAACGTGCTCTGAGAATTTTGCAGTTATTCCTCACCACAATCATAAGAGACAGGTATTACTGTCACTTTAGGCTATTCTGACCTACTAACTACATATTTGTGCAGGGAATGGACCACATCTTTCTTGTGCTTCCCTGTGTACCCAGCCCTAAACATGGTTTCTGATATAACAGATATTTGTAAGTTTCTTACACTGTTGAAGTGGGAAGCTATGCACCTGGCTCAGGCTCCCACACCTTGTACAAAGCAAAGTCACGACCCAAACTAGGTCTCCCAGACTTCAAGTTCCACTTACTTATGGCTCATTATTTAGGCCAGTAAAAAATTAGGAACAACGTAAACATTTGATGGTATGAAAATCATTCAATGCATTTTGCTATGATAACTTTGTGGAGTAACATACACCCATTAAAATGATAATTAAAAAATCTAAATAGCTACATGGAAAATGCTCACACATAATAGGAAAAAAGAAAAATTTTCTATCTCTGCTTTGATTATAATTATGTAAAAATGATGTACACATATTAATAAGAACTAGAAGGGAATAAATATTAAGCAATCTATTTCATGGTAACTGTAGGTGATGTATTTAAATTCCGTTATTGTTATTTAATACAAACTTCTAAAAATTACTTTAAAAAACAAGGAAATCAGTAGCACAGATATGACACTATTATATGAAACTGTATTTTAACTAGTAAGATTGCATTTAAACACCACCTCAACCATTCCCACTTCAAAAATGAATGTGATATGTTAGTACTGAACAAGTAAAATTAATTTAAAATCCTGGGAGCTGTGTTAATGTGGAGTGTGGGGGAGGCAGCAGAATTACAAGGTACCTTAGGCAGAAAAGAGGCAAATTTCATCCTTGGTAATACTTATCACTCCGTTTACTAAGTGACACAGACACTACAATATGTATAGCTATAGGATAATAGAGGTTGTGAAACTGCTGTCTTTAAAAAGGCACTAGGGATTAAAATTGCAGACTTTGCAATCCCCTTATTTATATTCAGAACCCAGCTCTAGCATTTTCTTGACCTTGAGCAAGTTATGCTGCCTCTCTGGTCTTCAGCTTTCACATCTGTAAAGTGAGAATGCAGTAGTTCCCCCTCCCTCTTATCCCTCAGGGGATACATTCCAAGACCCACAATATAAGTCTGGAACAGCAGAGAGTATCAGGCCCTAAATAAACTATTTTCCCCTATATATGCATGCCTGTGATAAAGTTTAATGTATAAGTTAGTCACAGTGAAAGATTAACAAGAACAGCTAATGGGGCCTCCTTGGTGGCGCCAGGGGTTAAGGTACAACACTATGAAGCTATCTAAAGCCACTGCAATTGCAGCACAAGTTTGATCCCTGGCCAGGGAGATGACCCATGTGGCGCAGCAGACCCCTTCTGTCTCACCAGCTGCTCCCCTCAGCAGTGTGTTTCAGTAGATCTGCCTGTTCTGCTCCCCACTGTCTCTAATAAATCCTCTCACCCCTTACACCTCTGGCCATCACCCCAGCTCTTGTATGCATTAAGTAAATAAATCTAAAAAAAAAAAAAAGAACAGCTAATAATGAGATATAACAATTATAAAAATAGGGCCTCCCTGGTGGCGCAGTGGGTTAAGCAACACACTATGAAGCAAACGGCAGCCACTGCAGCACAAAGTTTGATCCCTGCTGTGGGCCAGGGAGGGGACCCACATGGTGCAACAGACCTCTCCTGCTGTGCCCACTGCTCCCCTCAGCAGTGTACTTCAGTTGATCTGTCTGTTCTGCTCCCTGCTTTCTGTGGTGAATCCTCTCACCACCACACCCCCCCCCCCACACACACCTCTGGCCTGTACCCAGTGCTTGTATGCATAAATAAATAAATCTTTAAAAAAAATTATAAAAGTATACCATATAAAAGTTATGTGAATGTGGTCTTCTTCTCTAGCTTATTATAATATGACTACTTGTAGACCACAGCTTATCAGGAGAAACTCAAACCACAGAAAGCAAAACTGCAGATAAGAAGGGGCAGTTGTAATAAAGCACTCACTTCACAGATTATTAGGAATTAATACATCTGGTACAGAGAACGTTAACTCTTATTTGAATTATATTAGAAGTGCCTCTAATAAAAGGACTGGATATTTTGAGAAGCAGGAGAGAAGGAGACTAGAAGAGAATAGTAAACATTTGTTCATAAGCTTTTTCTGGTGAATGGGATGAAAATGTTAAGAATTCTTGACAAATAAAAAAATAAATGCTTAATGCATGAACAAAGTCTAATGCATGAACAATGGTCACAGTGAGATGGAAAGAAGTACCTGGAGCTGGGGAATGAGATCCACAGGTAAAATAGGTGGAGGTGGAAGAACAGCAGAAAGGATAGATTAAAAGATCTTAAAGTTGGGAGGAGAAAAATTAGGGAAGTTTGAAAAGGACAGAAATATTTTTCAGGTTGCAGGCAGGATGCATCAGTGAAGAATAAACATCAGGACCTTCAATAAATGAGACAAAACAGTTGACAGGGAAAAGAAGATTCAGACAATTCTGTGTTAGGAGAATTTTAATTTAGAAGAGCAGCCGGGGCATTCTGTTCCTGCAGCTACAAACTGGGAGCCCTCTGGAGAGAGCATGCAAAGTGGAGAAGGTGATTAACAAAGAGGAGTGGGAATCAGAATCACTGAGGATTTAACTGCAAACATAGTGGGCAGAGACACGTCCAAGAAGTTGGTGGGAACCAAAAAGACTGGAGATACTAAAGACCCAAGCACACTCCTAGTCAATACATATAACCTTCTCTATGTCATTTATTGAATGACGCTGATTCACATGGATTGAACACGGATAACCCGTGCAAACTTGACAGCATAAATTTGCATGTGCCTAGAAAATGCACAGGTGATTTATGGAAACCAGAAAACTATCTGAAGGCCAAACAGCCCCTCATGATCGAATATCTAACACTCCAAATGGGCCCTAAAGGAAGACTCCAACTCTGTATGTCCAGCACTTGACCCTGCATGACTTCAACTTCTTCAGTTCCCTCATTTGCAAAATTACTAAGGATATCTATTTCATAGGGTTATTATAAAAATGAGATGAGTCAAAATATGTGAAGTTCTTTAAGCAGTTCCAGGCACAAAATAGACAGCCATATGCATCCACTAATATAGTCTTTGTCAGGGATGCCATCTCCCTTTCAAATTCACTGTTTAGATCCTCTTCTGTTAAGTTTTAAGGTTTGACATAAGCTATTTAAAGATGAAAGGTTTAAATTACTTCAAAGTGTTCTTTTTTCTTAACTGTTTTATGTGTTTATAAAAATGAGGGGAAGGGAGGCAAAGTACCGAGCTGGCAAACTGTTCCCAGCGGTGGCTGGGTGTGGTCGTGACTCCTAAGCCATCAAGCAAAAATCATTGCACGTTTGTCATATTCCCCATGTGGGTTATAAAGACCTAAATCTCTCCACATAAATGTCTGAGACTGGTGTTGGCCCTATAAGGGCAAACACCCATCTGTGACTTTTGTTTCTCATTTGGATAAAATGGGTTTCTGGACATGAGGCTTGCAAAGTTGTGCTTGTGTACTTTTTAGTGAAATTCTGAACAAGGTATGCTCTCAGCAGACCTGGACTCCAGTGCAGCAGAATAAACACCTCTGGGAATGCATTAAAAAATAAGAGTGATTGCACAAACAGAATATTCTGTTTTGTGCAATATTCGGGAAGCTCTCTAGCTTCCCGAAATGGTGGGAGAGAAAAGCCTCCAACCCAACTCTCTCCCCTGACAAACCTGCACCCAGGGATTTGCACCTGCACCCACAAAACTGCACTGTGTTATGTGCAGCTGAGTAGAACTTGTGTTGAAAGATATGATGTTTGAGTAAAAGAACTTCCCTATCTACAAATACTCTGTACAGCCTAATGGCCATGAGACAGAGGTAGGACCTGCCCTCTGAACAAGTTAAATGTCCTTGTTCCAAGGACGAAAAATTTCCAGAGTCATAGCTAACTTCAAAATGTAAAAACTGAAACATTGTTTGTTCTGGCATTAGGCAAGCTCTACTTCTCTTTCTCTGACATGGCAATTATCATCTTAGAATATTTTCCTCTGTTAGTTGCATAGTCATTAAATAATCAGTCAGGATCCAGCCTTAGAGAAAAAGCCCATCTAAATAGATATTCCCTACAGACTCAAAATCACTCTTGATAAAGACCAATAACAGAACTCCCTCTAGATGAGAGTCAAAATATTGGCCCTACAAAAGAGCATTTGATATGAGTTTATAATTGTTGGGGAGACTTGGCTGTTGCCACACAGTGTTGGAGTGACCTAAACCTTGGTGCAACTAGGTTGGTGCAGCTAAACCTTGCATTTCTCTGGCCCTCTGAGGCACCTGGCACTGGGTGCAAATCCAGTCCACCAGGATGAGGGGCTAACTCCACCCATCAACCACTAGAGACCACCCAGGTTGGAGGGGACGATGCCTTCATAGTGCCATGGCCTGGACTCCACCCCGATGTCCTGAGACAGGGGCCACAGGGAAAGGGGTGGAACTGTGCACCCATTCTGAGAGCTTTAATAAGAAGCAATGCACAGGGGTCCATCTCTTTATTGTTGGAGCTGCTGTGGATAGCAGCTGTCCCCAGCCTCTGTAGCCTTTGCCACCCCGGTGGTAGCAGAACTTGGTAAGATTTTGCCCTGGGGTGCAGCAGGCCCCGGTTCCAGGTACAGCAACCTTTCCACATCCTGTTGGCTCCTGTTACAGGAGTTCCACCTGGCACCATCACAGTCACTGAAACTTCTCCCTACACCCTCCACCCTGGTAGTTTTCCCTCTCCCTTTCTCCTGTTGGTTAGAACGAACTGGTATTTTTCTGCACCAAAGTTGGTTTTGTTTGCATTTGGTCTGGAGCCAGAACCAGTGAGAGAGGTTTTTAGACCTCTCTGACAGCTTTTTGACCCTTTTCCAATTAATAACTGCAAGTCCATTTCTCTAAGAAGTACAAGAATTAACAACAGAGCTGCCTGTTGGATCAAATCAGTGGACATTTTATTACATCCTCCTTAAGATGCACATGTCTCATGAGTATGAGCCATCCAGGATACGAGCAACTGATCAATAACCTTCCAGAGCTTTCCCTAGATTTCTCCCCTTCAGAACTTCCATTAGTCCTCGTTCTACCACTTCCCTGATCCCTAGGCTTCACTCTGCCACCTCACATTAGGCTGACTTTCCACTAAGCTCCTGGAACTGATGCTCCAGTCACAGAACTTTTTCAGGCTTCCAGACACCACATCCTGTTTCTGTGTTATAGCTTCCTCAACAGGACACTCAGCTATGTGTTACCTGCACAAGTTTAGCTTGACACATGGCTGACATCCTTCTACCCAGGAACATGAGTGCTGGCATCTCAGCAGGTGGCTATAATCCAATGCCCCAGCAACAGGCTCACCTCCATCCAGATTTCAGACAAATTACCGGTGGCCACGAGAATGTCAGGAGACCTGCACACTCAAGTTGAAGTTCTAAATGAGTGTTAGTCTTTGTGCCGAGGGTCCTAAGCAATTGGTGGGACTCAGAGGTAAGACTTTAGTTCTCTTAAGGAAGAAATAGCCTAACATATCAAAAAAAGTAGCAACAACAAATGTTGGCGGGGATGTGGAGAAAAAGGAACTCTCTTACACTGCTGGTAGGAATGCAAGCTGGTCCAACCATT
>JAGFMF010011828.1:5955838-5996810 GCA_019455555.1 Galemys pyrenaicus | reverse complement strand
CACTGGTGAGATGGTGATGGGGAATACATGGGGATTACAATTAATGGCAAGTATATGTAAATTTTAAAATATTTTAATAAAAAAAAGAAAAAGAAAACACACACACACACACACAAAAGGAAGAAATAGCCTAGAAGAAACACCTCAGTCCTCCTAGGATGGAGAGAACAGAGGTTACAGTAACTGTCGCTGAAGCACTCGGATGAAGGTTTAATTACAGTTGTAAGAACTGGGTCATACAGACCGCTGTTCATTGGTGCCTGAACACAGCAATGACCCCGATCCATTGCTACACGAATCAAAAAAAAAAAAAATCCATTTGCCATGGAGGTGACAGTAGAGACACGGTGAGCTGTTCCCTAGTCTGACTGTGCCAAGATGTTTCCCTCCATCCCCATCCTGTTTCCTCCCACTCCTAATTCTAATGGTAACATCTAAAGCAGAGAAAAATCTACTCGGAGCTGCCATCAAACTCCCACCCAGGCGTAGGTTGCCAGCAGGCAGTTAGGTTTAGTACTTATGCAGTTTCCATGAAAAGAGAAGCTTCTGTCTGTTTTATTGTTTGGTTTAGTCAGACAAATAGAAATCTCAGATGATGCTGATATGAGTAATGAAGTAATTTATAAACGGTTTGCCAGTAAATTGATCTTCTGTAATCTGTCACATTACATACATAGGCATGCTCTAAGCAATCAGCACACAGATAACAGGTGTAAAGGGGGAAATTCTTCATCTCATGTAATCTTTTTGGTTCAGTTCTAAAAACAGATTTTTAAAGTCTCCATTATGGTGCTCAATACTTCCTGATTTCTCTGTGGTCTTCATGGTTCCTGGAGATCTCCAGTCCCAGGCAAACTGGGATGGTCCACCCTAGCTGGATTAAAAAATCTGGATAGGAGTCTTCTTGTAGTATAGAAAAAGTGTGTGTTTGGGGCATATCCCTTGATATACCCATCCCCAGATATAATCTAAGGCAATAGTAAGACTTACACAAGGTGTTCCTTGATCATCTTTTATAGCAAAGGTTCTTGACCAATATCAAGCAAAACAACCCCTAAGCAGTGTCAAAATCCCCCCTCTCCTTTCTGATCTGAATTACAAACCTCAGAGAGAGTGGGAAAACAGGCAACCGCAACAATGTAGTAGCTTCAACTACTTCTGTACTTAATAGAAATTCATGCACTTTTAATAGAAACAATATACACACAAGGAATTGTCTTCTGTTTTACAAATGTCCACTTGGACATTTCCCCCACTCTGGCCCCACTAGGGACTAGCAAAACATTTTTTCTGGGGTGACTTGAATTTGTAAACTGAATAAAGAGGAATTTCTTGTTAACATGGTAGGCATCATACAATCCTTTGAGGAGTTGAATATAAAAGGCAGATGATTATGAAAACAAAATTGAGTAAGGGGCTGAGAAGTGGGCAAATTGAGTAATGGGGGTCAGTTGTATGGTGGTAGATGGAAACTGATTTATGATAAAAACCATAAAATAGTATACACAAATGTTGAATTATAACTGTATACCTGAAACCTATGTAACATTATAAAAGGTGTCACTTCAAATTAAAAAAAAAAATGAATAGAGGAGGGGCAAAATTATTCTCTGTTTGGCCTGTGTATCCAGCTTCTACCTGATCTTGGACTTTGGTCATTCTGGATCTCATACTCTCAACTTAGACTGGGACTTACACCATCACCCATTCCTCACTTCATTGCATGTATATAAAGACGCACTATTTCCAAACAAAATCATACACAGTTACCAGGGATTAAGACTTGGACTTATCTGTTAGAGGAATATAACACAATCCACACAGATAAAATGTGGAAAAATCTAACCTCAAGCTGAAAACTTGTATTTTCAACAAAAGTTTAATACTAAATTACACAAGATTTTCTCCCTCACTCAGTTCTGGCATGAATAATAGAGTTGACTTTAATTTGAAAATGTATGTTCAAAAAAAAGAATAAATGGTAGTTGTTACTAATGTCAAAGTTGAAGGTAACTCTTCAAAACTTCCTGAAAATATCTTCATTTTCCATTAAAATAATTTTCCAAATTTTCTGCAGTTTCTGAATTAGTACTAAAGTCAACTCTTTTTCTTTTATATTATTATTTTTAAATATTGGTTGCAATTTTTTTTCCTATACAAAGGGCTGTATTATTTTCTGTTTGGGTGTGGCTAGACAATAGACTAGAGAAAAATGAAATTCACCAAATTCCATGGAAGTCAAAACAAGTACAAGTTGTTGGAGAAAAAGAAATATCTGCCTCAGAAAAAGAAAGTGCGTGTGTTACTATGACAGAGTAATTCAAGGGAAAAAACCTATTTGAATTTTATGTCTTGTGTCTTTTTTTCTTTTCTTTCTTATGAGTTGGGGGCATATTTATATGGTGAAGATTGTTTTTAGAAAGGAGAAAATTCCCAGCTACATCTGTTTGTACAAGCTTATTTTGACATGCCTAATATGAAAACTAAGTAAATATGACTATATAAAGTAGAATCACAAGTACATACTGGAACACTAAGCTATTTATATTCAAATCAAAAACTAAAAGAATATCTTGCCTAAAGGCATATACATTGACAGAAATCATTCAAAGACTAAAGTTGTTTTGTGTCTTCAAGCTAAATAGTTGAATGGTTTAATACAAATGGCTTAAATGTCATTGGCATTTCATGATGGGACTCAGTTACCTCTAAAAACATCTTCTGGGCCTCCCTTGTGGCCTACGGGTTAAGACTCAGCATTACCACCACCATGGCCTGAGTTCAATGCCCGGCCAGAGTGCTAACCCACGTGGCACAGCAGACCTCTCCTATCTCACCCACTGCTCCCCTCAGCAGTGTATTTCAGTAGATCTGCCTGTTCTGCTCCTTACTCTGTCTCTGGTGAATCCTCTCACCCCCATACCTCTGTCCTGTACCCCAGTTCTTCTACACAAAAATAATTTTTAAATAATAAGAAAAAACATCTACTTGCCTAATTGTTCACTGTATTCCAGTCATATTGGCTACCTCATCATTCTTGTAACAACAATAGGCAAACTTCTGCCTCAGGACCTTTGCATTTTCTGTTTTTGCTATCTGGAATGAACTTCCCTCGGTAGCCCCCTGGCAAGCTCCTTTACTATATTAGGTTTTTATTCAAATGTGGTCCCAATGAGGCCTTCCTGATCTATCTAAAATATAACCACCACACAGTATTTCTTATCTTTTTTTCACTTAGCTATGTTTTTTAGTTTTAGTTATTTCTACCTAATGGGAATAGCTGCAATTTCATTTGCAAATCAGTCTACTTTCCCCCCATATATTTAATGGCTGGAGTAACTTGTCCAAAATGTCATATAAATATTTATTTATATTTAGTCCTAAGTGAAGAAAAGGATGAAATATCTTGTGGGGATCTTCTTTTATCTGATTTTTCCTCACAAATCATTAGGTTCTCAAAAATAAGAAATTATGAGAGGTTAGTTATTTATTTGGGCCAACAGGCAACTCTGATAAAATTATTGTTCAATTTCAACAATTGTGCTCCTCAGTAGATCATACCTTTCTTATTAAACTTTCATAATTTAAAATCTCCTATTCAATCTATTTGTTTAATCTAGTTTTGCATTTTAATATCATATTGTCATATACATTTCACATGTCTCCTTAAGTTGTTCTGTGGTCAATGAGACAAGATTTTACTCTGAAATGGAACCCATTAGTACATTCTTAGAAGAGGATGAGTAAGTCCTAACTTACATCACTTTGTTTGTGTGTTTTAAAAACTAAAGAACAAGGACAAAAGTTCAAGGACAAGTTGGAAGCTATTCAGTAATTCAGGTGTCCATGTGAGTGAAGGGTGGGTAAGACCAAGTTGGAGGCAGTGACAGTGGTGATCAAAGGTCAAGATCTGACTAGGATTCAAAGAGAGGAGAGGATGGGCTGGAATATAAAGAGTGAAAGATGAATGAATGATCACTCAAAGATCTTGACCTGAGCAGCTTAATGAATCCAGTGACTGGAGGATAAGGATATGGATAAGCAAAGAGAATAGGAGAATTCAATAAAGCAGAAACAGCTAACAAGGGTAGCATCCCTATGGTGAACAAAACTATTTCAAAGACACAGTGAAAACTTGCCAAATAATGTTGACCAAATATGACCTAGTAATAGAATGACCTTGGGGTACAGCTGATAGAGTTTACTGATAATATTGATTAGAACAGCCTGTTACTTGTTTTCAACTTCATTCCATGCCTTTCGATGGCACAAATGTATCAAAGTACCTACTTTAAGTTCCCTACAATTGATGTCAGGTAGCAGTAAAATGACCCCATATTGATAAATGGACTCAAGATCACAGAGTTCAGAAGATGCTAAACCAAGCTCAAAACTCCATGAGGGTCTTTCTACTCCCCCCAGACACTCTGTAGACATTAAATATTAGAAGGTGTTTCCCAAATTGTCCTCTATCCTTCAAAAACAAACTATCTCCTAAGAATAAATTTATCTAAGACTCTCCACATTATTGATTTGGCTTATAAGACCCTTGGGATAATAAAGTCTATGACTTGTCCCCTTTGTACTGTGATGTGCCCTCTCCTTCTCAGGGAGGGTTGTCTCTGTGATAGACTGTCAGGATTGGTCAATGAGTCCATGTTGGAATTCTACGGTTGTCCTCTTCTTATTTATTATAATATCATTTCTGTTAACTATTTCTTTCTTGATAGATAGCATGTATCCTGACTCTCAAATCTCTCTCTTGAAGCAGGTGTTTCCTGGTTGCCAAGATATGCCCTTCGTCCTGTAGAGCTGCAGAAACAACTCTCCTTTCTGATGGAGATGGGCCATAACTTGGTACACACCTCAGGTGATGTCCTCTGTGTTGTTCTTTCCTCAGGATTCAAGACCCTTTTGTGCTTCTTATAATTGCAACACAAAAAATTCAAAGTATTATCCTAAATTAATCACCCTACATACATTAAAGAATTAGTGTGATGTAATGAGCATTTAAAGAAAAAGTTTGCAAGTGAAAAATGATCTTACCCTAAATTGAAATTTTGCCACTCAACCCCAGTTGAGCTACACCCTTGAAAGTGTTCATCTATATCCTTTCCTTTGAAAGTGTTAAAAACTAATTCTAACTTAATGAAGCAAAAATATCTTGACTTATTTAATAAAAAATTGGGTCAACTTCAGGATGCTGTGTTCAGAAGTTTGAATAAAAGATAGAAATTCACCCCTTGGCATTGCTGTCCTCCATGATTTCTTAGTTGGTGTCATAGAAAAGAAACTCTCTTGTGGGCCTATACCATCCTTCCTACATGCACTTTTGAGTGAAAGACCAAACTAGGTAATCTGAACCTAATACTGTGGTCAATGTATGCAATGTATGCAACAATTTTAGGCCTGCGTTCACCTCATAATAGAAGGTAAGGTTATTTCCTCAGAGGAAATGACATAAGAGTGCTATTACCAAAAATAAAAGGGAAAATGGAGTCAATTCCATCAGGCACCATATCTGACTTTTCATAAGTGGTCTTTTTGGTAAAGGATTAGATGGTGTGTGCCTGTCACCATTGATAGAAAAGGGTGGTAAGAGTTAGCATGGAGCATCTTACTTAACTTTCACAACTCTGTGTTAGCTGACTCTATCCTTGTTTGACACATGAAAAAACTAAGTTATGGAGAAGTTCAGTACTTTGCCAACAACCTCATAACTAATGAGAGACAAAGACAGCGCTTGAACCAGAAGTATAAGCTCTGAAGTCCATATTATTTTTGCTCACCATAAGGCTAGCACTCCAGCCACGAAGGAAGGTAACTGAATGGGGATGATGGAACTTCAGATGAGGTCAACGGCGAATGCAGGCCACACAGGGTAGGTGGAGAACTGGTAGTGAGAAGGGGGAAGCTGTATTGTCCAAGATGTCTGTCATACTCTAAACCTCACTGCAGGCCAGGAGATTGGTCAAAAAAAAAATTTTTTTTTTAGGGGGAGGGTTGAGGGCAGACGGGAGCACAGGGGACTGAGGTGATGGTGTACTGGTGATATGGTGATAGGGAATACATGGGGATTACAATTGATGTCAAATATATATAAAGAATTTTTTTTTTATTTTCTTACACTAAATTAAAGGTAAGGCCCATATTATCCAGGGAGTTCACAGAAAATGGCATTATTCTAGGATATTTTTGTATCATATAATTTTCCTTCGATGTAGGAAAAAATCTGTCCTTAAACATATGTGAAGCATGTGTGAGGGATACAAAATAAGATGCCAATTTCAAATTGAAAACAGGGTCTCCTGGTGATGCAGAGGGTTAAGTCACAGCATTATGAAGCAATCTGCAGCCAGCCACTGCAGCACAAGCGCAATCCCTGGCCAGGGAGCTGACCCACATGGCGCAGCAGACCTCTCCTGTCTCACCTGCTCCTTCCCTCAACAGTGTATTTCAGTCAGTCTGCCTGTTCTGTTCCCCACTCTGTCTCTGGTGAATCTTCTCTCCTCCTGCGCCTTTGGCCTATACCCCAGTTCTTGTAGGCATAAATAAATAAATTTTTAAAAAATTGAAAAATAAAGTGGAAAGTGTAACTGAGTTGTCTTCTGTCCTCAGCTAGCTTCCTGGGATTCATTTGAATAAATGTGACTGTAGATATGCATGCCAGAGAAAATGTTTTATTGAAAGGTGCAAATTCTTCCTCCTTTGCTTTTCTGCTTAGATGCTCTGAAAACATGCAATCTCCCTAGGTACTTTGAACTCACTTTCAGTATTAAATAATTTCCAGGGGAAGTGGGGCTAAAGATCTTAGAGCTCATTAAGCATTATGCCACTTAAACAAGATTTTTAATTTCCCTTGTTCTCCTTTTTTGTTGTATAATAACTACCAACACATATTTCCTAATGATGTAACTCTTGGGTAAACCAGGAAAATAATTTCTGGTTAACCCACAAAGGCTTTCCTCATATAGGACGCAACATCTATGTTTCAAAAGAGGCTTTGCAGTTCAGATGAAGCAAAAAAGGAATCCAAATGTTTCCAAAGTAGCTCAGCCTTTTAACCACAGAAGGAAAATCCTGTGTTGAGATCCCAGAATTTTTCTTTGTCTTGGTAATTTTCCAGCATGTGTTTTCACTCTTCCAAATGCCACATCAGAGTCACAGATGGCAACATGATTTGAGCAGGTTTGAGCTTCTCTTTAATTCAAATCCTCAATTCGATGGAAGTCAACATTAACCTCTCAGCCTCTCCCAGTGCTGTCTCACCCTTTCTGCTCCTGGTTGTGTATGTTTCATTGAGCTTTCAGTCTTTGAACCTATTAGTATTTTTTAGCAGCCCAATTAAAGCCCCAAAGAGTCTCAGTAATGTTGACATCATTTCTCAGAGCCTCAAGCATTTCTTTTCTTATTTCAATTTGTATTCTCAAATCTAAATGAATTGAAGTTATCAGAGAATGCTGGATGGCTGCTTTCCCCTTTTTATAAAGGCAAATATAATGTGGATAATAGGTTTGGGGATGGAGCTTAAAATTAAAATATTATGCTTTAGACTGCTTCCACATAATGCAAAACAGCCCTCCAGTATCCGAACACTAATATTTAGTTTAGGATTTTTCCACTTCTCACTTTTTATCCAGTTGCTTGATACTATTTAAATGTAATCTTAAACCTTAAAACTACAACTTGCATGAACATTTCATCTATTTAGATTAAAAGTTGTTAATGGACCAAATTTCAATCACCATGGAAATGTTAATTCCTACCAAAAGATAATGCAAATCATATGTGATTTTAAACTGTCACACTTTAGAATTCAATAAAAAAAATTTTCAGTATCAATGATATGAAAGGTAGGAATTACTCTGGGAATTTGAGAAACAACATAGTAAGTCTGAATGGCTCTGCCCTCAAGTTAATGCACTCTGTTTAACTTGTTGACCCAAATATTATTATAGTACAGGTTATTATGCTGTATAAATACCTTGCTTATAGATATACCACTGATTCAGCTTGTGCTTTACTGCCAGTTTCCACACATTTGTGCACTGTAAATACAATTATGGACCAGGTTTAATGAATTGATTCATTCAACAAATACACAGGCACCTACTATGTTCTAGGGATGGTACATAGAATTGGGGATTGAGAGAAACAGCAACAATTTTATCTTCCTACTCATGGGATACATAGTGTGTAGCAGACAAGGCTATGCAAATAAATCCAGAAAATGATGTAGCATGAAATAAACGGGCCATGGCAGCACGTACAGTATGTTCTGGAGCTACTGAATAGAGGTCCCTGTGCTCACATTTTTATGTTCCTCTCTGCTTACATTCCAAATATTAGCTCTTCTTGCTAACCGACTTACCTCTAAGTCAGGTCTCCAAGTAGTATGAAGAATAGCAGTTAATCAGACTTTTAAATCATACTACACTAAAAAGTTCTATGTCCTTGGACAGCTTGTTTTCACTTCTCTGACTTTGAATTCCTCCCCTTATAACACGGAGATGTCAATACTTCCGCATTTATTTGATGTGAAAGTAAAGGAATAAAACAGGTGAGATGCCTCAGACTTGTGCATAACAAATGTGAGTTCTCTCGTCACATGGCCACACTTTATTAATTGGTCATATCTTGCGTCTGGCCTTGTTAGCCAGTCCAGACTGACTCACAGTAACAAGGTTACGTTTACTGAGTATATACAGTGAGCTAAGCATGAATACATATTGCTCAGCCAAGTGGTCTAGACCTCTAGACCCATAGTGACCAGCACATAATTCTTCCCATACATTCCCATTCCTATCCATGATGAGTGTAACCTCTTAATCCACCTCCAGTTTATGCAGACCACTGCATATTTGCAGGTTGACAGCCCCACGTTGCCTTCTTTGATGGTACCTCACAATCCAGTACCCCCAAATTGAGACCTTTTGCTCTAAGGGTGTTGATGTCATTTTGGAAAGGGATTGGGATCTAAGAACCAGAAACTTGGATTACCTCTGAGTAAGGTTTCACCAGAGATCCCCTTTCAGTGGCAAATGGCGAGTTTCCCCATGAGGTAGAGACTTTTGGTTATATTCAAAGGAGCAAGTTTTCTATAATATATAAAATAGCACAGGAGAAGAGAACGCTTGCACAGACACAGGTGGGCAGTGTCTATGAGATGAGAGCTGTATTTTGCGGGTGCAGAAATTGTACTGATAGGGTGTTCCTTGAGGGAGGGGTTCATTCCTTTGTGGAATTGTTACTTATTATTAAATTTATTACTTCTAGCATGTGACTCTGTTGATGTGTAAGGATCAGTGATTTTCTACTAAGGCCCTCAATCTGCATATCTCCACCTCTGGTGTGGGCCTCTGCATACTTTCTATAGCATCTGCTACTTGCTATAGCAGTTGGCCTAAGGATTTTTATTTGTATACAGGGCTTAACAATGTGTTAATCATTTCTACCCCCACCTCCAGTTTCTGGTCTTGTGACTCCCCCTTCCTAAATTTTCTACTCTTAGCCTCCATCAGGTGTTATATGGGAAGGAGTTTCCAGGCAAGAGGCTACAAAAAAGACCATGTTGCTGGGGACAATAGATTCCTTCCCCATCGTCTTTTCCTGTTTTTCTTTTAAAATGTCCCCTGACCAAATGTTTCCCAACTGTTGTATCCAGCCTTGTAATCAAATTCTGCCAAAATGTTGCTGGCTAGAATAAGCACATAGAAACCCTTTAACTCCTCCCTGTCTGCTATTTAAAGTTTATACTTACCTAGAAAGAGGGAAACTTGCCATTTAACTACACAATAAGATAGAATAAGAAGTCATTAAGAAAAGTAGAAGGTGTCACGAGAAAACAGACCTCACAGAATTTCCAGGGACCTCTGCCTGGACTCAGCCTCTCCAGGGACTCACAAATTCTTTCATTAATGATTTGACAAGTGTGGGAACCCCAGCCCTCCTTGTTTTCAGGACAATGGTCTCAGTATCCAGAGTTCTTGCTGGTCAGCTAGGCATCCATTCATGTAGGGGGCCTCTCGCCACCCAAAAATGTCCTGGTATGAAGATCATTCTGGAAAACCAGTATCTGCTGAAAATAGCAGGCAGATTTTATGACCAGATTAGCAACATCAGCTAAATGCCTTATTTGTAAGGATTAGCAGAAAGTTAGGTGAGAAAAGATAACATGCTTTGACCTGCAGGAACAATGGAGACCCCCAGGCAACAGCCCCAGGTCATTACACCCTAGCTTATATCCCTGATAATGCACCCCCCACACAGGTACTCTGCCTATGTGTTTGCCCCACCCTTGAACTTGATTCTTATAAGTATGAGACTATCTTTGGATCAGGGCTGCACATTACTTCCCAGCCCCTCTAGGTTTCTCATCGCTCCAACACATTTGCCTGAGTAATTTTTGCCTTGTTCCATGCTGCTCCCAATACTTCCACGAGGTGGCGACAATGAGTACAAGCAGCAATACTCTGATAAACTACCAATAATCTCTTACTGGTTATCCACCTGTTTTTGCTTCCTGGAGCATCTATTTTATTTCTATTACAATTTTCTTTATGGAAAAGCCATGACTCTATAAACATACAGTCATTACTGTGACCACTTATATGAAGGAAAGAAAAGACCTGTTAGAAACTACTTGGAATATTCAATTGGGTAAGCTTTATGACAAAAGTTAAGGGTGGAAGGTAAAGTAGGTAAAAGGGATAAATCATATGGTGAAGGATAGGCACCAGACTCTTAATTATAAACAAATGTATACAGATGTTCATTTATAATACTCTATACATCAAACTTGTATAATATTATAAACTAAAGTTATTTCAATAAAAAGGTTTTAATAGAGTTCAGAGAAGTGGTAAGTTTAGCAAGTGATCAATATCCAAACAATGCAAAGATATAAAGACCTTTTTGACAATAACCACACACTAATCCCTTCAATTCATGCTTCCTGGAAGTGATGCATTTGGAAATGTCAAGATTTATAGAGGTGTGTGTGGTAATTTAATGGAAGATCCATTGTTGGTATCAATAATTTATAACCCTAATGATTCTGAAATAAAGGGAGAACTCAAAAACAAACCTAAAATGTGTTTTTCTTTTTTAAAAGATTTGTTTAAGAACTGGGGTACAGGTCAGAAGTGTGGGAGAGAAATCACCAGATACAGAGTAAGGGACAGAACAAGCAGATCTATTGAAACACACTGCTGAGGGGAGCAGCGGGTGAGACAGGAGAGGCCTGCTGTACCATATGGGTTACCTCCTTGCCTGGGGATTGAACTCATGCTGCAGTGGCTGTGGATAGCTTCTCAGTGCTATGCCTGAACCCCTTGCACCACAAGGGAAACCCTAAAATGCTTTTCTACTGGTATTTCTTAATACTATAATTTCACCTCAAGTGCCTTTCTGCTTAAGCCAAAAACATAGGAAGCTGATTTTCCCATTTCCCCTAAGCCTTCCCCCTCAATATTAGTCATCAAGATCTGTTGATTCAATATCCTAAAAATCTTATTATTATCAACTTCTCACAATCTCTCCTGCTACAAGCTAGTACAACCAACTATAATCACAAAACTAGTAACTGGTTCTCCAGATCCCCTCTGTCACTTTGTTTAATTAACTCTTCAACCAGAAGCCAAAGTAAATCTTAAAATGGATGCTTTAATGGTGGGAGTAGTATGGTGACATACATCCAAGGAGGTATGAACACACTGTCCTAAGTCATATAGCTGTTGTAAACCAGTTACCTTAATAGAAAAAAATGAAATCTCAAATCTTTCCATTTACTCTCTTACTTAAATCCTCCAGTGATTTCCTTAGTGCTTATGATCATTGTTTAATATAGTCTAGTAGGCTCCCCAAGACTTGAGGCATCTCATCTTTGTCCTTTGTACCACTCATTCTCTCTGCTGCTCTCATGTCTAAACTTGGCTAATCCAAGTTTTACGCCATTTCAAGACATGCCCACATTTTTTCACTGCCTAAAACTCTCCAGTCGTTTTATATCTCCTTACCCAAATTAAACCTTATTTGCCCTAGAGATAACAGCCAAAATATCCATTTCTCCCCCCAACCATTCTTGCTCACATACTCCCAACTAAGCTCCTAGTTCCACATTTCCCAAATACCCTGAATAATTCCTTCCTTCATAGGTTCATCAATTCACAATAGCAATCGTTTACTTAAAATGTGTCTTAGGGAATGAGAATGAGAGCAGGTAGGAACTCTAATCCATGATTCCAGATGTGGAAGACATAAAGCGCTATTTTCTTCTCCTTTAAATCCAATCATGCTGAGTCAATTTAAATGTAACTCACCCGTCCTGAGAGAATTTAATCCCAATTATTCCTGGGGTTTTCCTTCTTTCTTTAATATCATATAAAAATCTGGATGGGTGGTTTGTTCTGCCCCAAGGCACTGCAAAGTTCCATCCTGTCCTTTGGGTTAAACTGGTTACACCAGGAAAGTCCATTTTCATTCTCCCATTGTCTCATGCAGCCTCCATCTGCTCTGGTGCCATGCTGAGGCCTGTGACACTTTATAGCGGCAGCTACTCTGAATACCAGTCAGGAAAATGCTGTCACCCTTTAATTCTAATGATAAAGATACTTCTTCCACAGGGTGATTTAGGTGCTTGGCAAAATATATGTGCCTGGGGACATCAGGTTTAATCACAGAGTCAACAAGTGGTGTTACAGAAACTTTCCTGAAACAATTATGACAGAGAAATTCCCCGACTCACACTTAGTTGAAGGCCACATTGCTTAAGTCATATGATGAATAAGAATAAAAATCAAGTCAAAGAGCACTATGAGAAAGAAAAAAAAATCAAATAATCAAAAAATTATCGTCAAGGAAGCTGTCTTAACAAGTAATTCTAATGGAAACTGCAAGTCTAGCAATTCACATACAGGAGGATCTATAATCTATGAGATTGATGCTCCCCAGAAACACTCTTTTCTTGTTTACCTGGTTTCCAGCCTCACCAGCTTTCTTCTACCCAGCCAGAGATCTTCTGACCTATTTTTTGGTTCAGCCCTCTTATATCATCTTAACTTTATATCTTAACTTATATCATTAATTTATTATATTATTATTTTATTATATAATTTATATCTTAACTTATATCATCTTAACAGGAACCAATCTTAACTTTAGCAATGCAGAATCTAAATAATTCTAGATCAATATTTGGATTGGACTTTCACTCCAGCTTTGAGCCTGCCTCATAGAAAACAGTCACAAGTGCATCTGGGTAGCTAGTCTCTGCTCACTTAAATTTATAAAAGCAGGACTTTTGAAACTGGTTGTGTATAAGTTCTAATCCTATTTCCACTGGGGAAATTCTAATATCTGACTTCTTGCCTATAAAAGGAAGAGAAAATATTTTCTTGCAGAGTTGCTATAGAAGCTTTCCCTGAAATGGAATTGTCTAACAAAGGACCTAGTGCATGCAGGTGCTCACCTTGTTGCTTTAAAAAACTCCCACTCTGGTTTGTTGCAATGTTCAATATCTCGTCTCAAAAATTTCAGTACTCCAATTTGGCATTTATCCTCCTAGGATGTCTAGTACATCCTGCAATGTCTAGTTCAATAGTGATACTCACTTATTTTATTTTTTAAAGATTTATTCATTTATACATACAAGAACTGGGGTACAGGCCAGGGATGAGGTGGGGTGGTGAGAGGATTCACCAGAGACAGAGTGTGGAACAGACCAGGCAGACTGACCAAAATTCACTACTGAGGGGAGCAGGGGGAGAGGTAGGAGAGGTCTGCCATGTGCATCACCCTGCTGGTGGGAGATCGAACTTGTGCTGCAGTGGCTGCGGATGCTTCACAGTATGATGCTTAACTCCTTACACCATCAGGGAGGTCCCAATACTCACTTATTTTATTGTTTTTTTTTTTTTAAAAGATTTATTTATTTATGAGTACAAGAGCTGAAGTACATGCCAGAGTCGCTGAAGGTGAGAGGATTCACCCGAGAGACAGCGTGGGGAGCAGAACAGGCACTTATTTTAAATAAAATTAGATAATCAGCTCCCCATTGCACTAGCCACATTACATATACTCAGTGAACACATATAGGCAGTGGTTACATTGTCAAAACAGCAAACATTTCTATTAAGGGCACTAGTACAGATATATCTAAAGAACTTACAAATGTATTCACAACTTAGCTCTGAAGCATTTCTTAAACTTTTCCTTAATGTATTAATAATTGACAGATGACCCAGAGGTGATCTGCTTCCATGGTACAACATAATAAAATTGAAAATCACTCATGACTATTATTATCATATGAATGATAAGATTTTAAGTTTTTAGTCTGTTGGAAATATTCTCCAGAGAAGTCAACAACTGAGAGTGAGAAACTATCTCATTTTATGGAAAAATCATGCACCTTAAAATATAGTTTTGCCATTATTCACTCATCACACATTCAATCAGCAAATATTTTGAGTTACTTAATAATTTAAAATTTAATTCTTAGTTAAATAAATGCTGGAGATACAGTGATGAGCAAAATAAACATGTTCCTTTTTTATGGTGCTCGTGAATGAATATTCCAATTCAGCCTGACTTCAAATCATTGAATTACAAGATCTCTTATTTGCTTTATGTTCTCACTCTGAGACTTAAATGTTTTATTTTGTAACCATGTGTATGTAAAAAGGGACATTCTATTCCACCAACATCTTTATATGCAAGTCAATATGAGAGTCTCCCAAAATCCCCAATCCTGGTCTAACTAACCTGTTGCCAATTTGGGTTAAATCAACAACTTGGCAAATATGTTTTATTTCATAAACCAATTTAATGAATTGGCTTGACATCTGAACTATTCTGATGATCTAAACAGAGAGGATACTGAGGCTAGATTTAGCAGGGTGGGGGGGAAGCAGGGGGATACTGTGATTTATTAGAAATAACTTACATGGACTCAAAAAATTAGAGAGGAACAGGTTTGACCAGTTACCTATGTTAAATGAGGGGGTAGAGGGAAGAGGTATTATTCCAGAATTAGAAGTTTAGCAAGGTCAGATAGAAGTGTAGAAAACCATCAAGTTAGATGACTTAAGCCTGAACTGCCCATGTGCTATTTGGTGTTCCCAGTATCAATCAGCTTAGTTCTTTCTATTACTTTCTTCTAAAAAGCTCTCTTTCACTTCTAAACTTCCTCTTCACTAAGGCATCTGTTCACATGCAAACGCCTCATTAACATTGTCATTGAAATTAAAATTTGATTCTAAATTGATGGGCTCTTCATATGCAAGAAACTACATTTCAGGAAATCTAATAAAAACAGTCCTATAATTCAGTCACTGGTATAAAGTCTTAGCGAAACTCTTTAGAAGACTATGTCAAGATAACCACATGTAGCTCAAGGTGTATTTTTCTTTCTGTTTTTTTTTTTCATTTGTTTATTTTTATTTATTTATGCATACAAAAACTTGGGTATAGGCCAGAGGTGTGTGTATGTCCGGGGGTGGGGGTGTGAGAGGATTTACCTGAGACTGAGTGGTGATAAGAACAGGCAGATTGACTGAAATACACCGCTGAGGGGAGCAGCAGGTGAGACAGGAGAAGTCTGCTGCAACATGTGGGTTAGTTCCCTGGCCAGGAATCAAACTCATGCTGTGGTGACTGGTGATAGCTTGGTGATAGGGAGGTCCAAGATGTATTTTTCTTAGTCAAAGTGAAGATGGATAGAAAAATAAAACAAACTACACTGGGAAATATGCTCAAAGTGTTCAATTTCTCATTTCCATGCTATAAATGCCTCGATATTTCTTCGATAATTGTTATTTTTAAATTCACAGTCTCCTTTCCCCCACCAGTGTGAGTGTGCATATGTGTATGTGTGTAGGCTAAAATAAAACAAAAGAATGGAATCTAGCTATAAAATTATCAATGAACCATTTATTTCAATGTCTGTAATAACCTTCTTATAGCTATAAAATTACTTAATGTACTAAAGAGATGAGTTATTTCATCCCTGCAATTTGTGTAGTGCTGGGCTTTTAAAAAGACATACCATGTATGAAAAGGGTAATAGTACTTATAGATTTTAAACTGAATGACATATGAAAAAATAAACTCATGCAAAAAATAATGGCCCAAATTTAACTCTGTCAAAGAATGATATTCTTAAGCTACAGAACTCTGAGTTGAAAGAACTGAATATTTGTCTATCTCTGCCCTCTTGTGGTAGTACAAGTTTTGCAGCTAAGATAAGCAAATTTTTACAGGAAGAGAAGAAACATTTCAGATTTGAAAATAGAGAAGAAACAAAGTAGAAGGAAATGTCATGTTTAATATGGAATGGAATAATTTTATTTTTAGTAACATGAGCATATTCAGTAAAACATATATGGTTAACTATACTGAACAAGAAAAGTTGCTTGTAAATGCAGAATGCTTCATTAGCCTGAGACAAAAGCTAACAGTAAAGTTATGATTAATTTTTGTTGTAGCTTTTCAAAGTCTGATAATTATTTATGAATGTTTCACTCAGACTCTAGGATTATGTGTTATGTGTCATTCCACCATAATGATGAATGTTTATTGAAGATTTACTATATGCCAGTCATTGGATCAGATCTTAGAAAGCAAATAATAAACAGTAATATGGTCTTTGCCCTCATGGAGTTTATACCTTGTAAAGAAAAAAAAACACTAACAAATATTCATACTAAAAGAAGTTCAAATTGTAAATGGCACCTGAAGAAGAAACTTATAAGGATCAATGATGAAAGAAACTCCCTATCCTGTCTACCCAATTTTACTGTGGATTTGAAACTGTTCTAAAAAGAAACCTTTCTTTTTTAAAGAGCAAGAAGTATTTCACAGGCCAGGGCACAGGAACGATAGGAGGACACCAAGGCAGGAAGGTACTTGAACTAAGGCAGTGGGCTAAACAGTGGCAGGACACAGTCCAAGTCTGAAAAGCTCAATGTCCAGAAAAGCAGAAGAACCCAGAGAAGGAAGAGGCGCTCCAAGAAACAGGAGCATATTCAAGGATCAAAAGTTGTAAGATCATGTGGACATAATGAATTTAAGTCTTTAAAAGTAATAGGAACATTTTATCACAGGAGTGTGATATAATTTTAGAAATATAGGAAATGTGTTAAAGTGAGTTTTCAAAAAAGAGGGATTCAGGGGCTAAAACAATATACTACTTTCACTAAATTACCATACATTTAGTGAGGGCTTACTAGGTGCCAGATTCTTTTAAGAGCTTGTGAATATAAATATTTAGTCAACCCCATGAGTTATGGACTATGAGTATATACTATGACAACACTTTTAACAGAAGATGGTGGTAGTTTGGATTGGATGGGGCAATGGAAAGGAATAATGTCAATTCATTGAAAAATATATAGGAACCAGTGATGAGTTGAATTTGGAGATGGAGGGAGGAGTGACATAAATGGCCCCTTGGTTTCCGGTTTATGCCACAGGAAGGAAGTGGTACCAAATCCTGAACAGAAGACTCTAAAGATCAGACTTTGAGAGCCTAAGGGTTTTAGTTTCATATGAGATGTGATGGTTTTAACTAGTTATGATCCTTTTGAATGAATTTAAAGTTTAAATTTAACTTAATTTAAATATTTTATTTAGCTGCATTTTAATTTAATTTAAATTCTGATTTATTTTAGTGACTGTGTTTTTAAATTTAAATTTTAATGTTACTTAAAGTTTAATTTAATCTAAAACTTTGAATGCTATGTATATATAAAAGGAAAGCTGGTATGCCATTTGAGGAAGTGGTAAAGAATAAGGAAAATGCTTAAAGTTTACTGAAATAGAAAATGACATTCACAAGTCGCTGAAAATATTTCAAAGGCAGACAGGCGGTCCATTACACATAAAATGGAGAGAAAAGTTAGAAACAGCTTTTCCCTTGAGAATTTTTTAAATTTATACTGATTCTGTTTTGCTAAATTGTAGCATTTATATATTTTTTCCAGGTTCTTAGGTGAAAGATCAAGGTTAAAATTTGGTGATTTTGATCCTTTGACAAATGGTCATTCAGCAACTGGTCTGTTAACAAAAGTATTTTCAAAGTTCACTGCAGCAAATACAAGCTTCTATTTCTCAAGGCTCTCACAATCTGGAAGGACAGATGCATACTTAAATCACATATCCAACAAGGGGCTAATATCCAAGATCTACAAAGAATCATACAGCTTAACAAGAAAGCAAATTTAACAGAAGAGCTAAATAGACACTTTTCCAAAGAAGGTACGCAGATGGCCAGTAGACACATGAAAAAAAAAGTCCATCATCCTTTGTCATCAGGAAAATGCAAATCAACACCAATGAGATATAACACTTCACACCACTGAGAATGGGCCATAGTAAAAAGAACAGAAATAACAAGTATTGGTGACAACATGGAGAGAAGGAACCATCATTCACTGTTGGTGGGAATGTAGATTGGACTAGTCCTTATGGAAAAGAATTCTACTCCTGGGTATCTATCCCCAAAATGCAAGAACAGTAATCAAAGGGATATATGAATGCCTATGTTCATCCCAACACCGTTTATAATAGACCAGAGAGGGAAACAAACTAAGTGTACAAAGACAAGGGACTTAAAAAGATGATCTTTTGATGCAATGCAATACAATTAAACTATTTTTTAAAAAGGTCATATTTTGCCTTTTGTGACATAATGAAATGAGGTGGTTATGTTAGGCAAAATGAGGCAGAAGGAGAAAAAGTTGCATGATTTCAGTCCTGTGTGGAATGCAAAGAAACAAAAAAACAACCAATCAAACCAACCCAAAACAAACCCTGGCAGTGGCATAGAAGTTAGGTCTCAGAGCTATCATTCTATCACGACTGTGGCATTAGATCAATCCCAGCCATGGAGCTGAGCAACAAGGCACAGCAGACCTCTCCTGTCTTGCCCGCTGCTCCCCTCAGCAGTGTGTATCAGTCAATCTGCCTGTTTTGCTCCCTGCTCTGTCTCTGGTGAATCCTTTAATCCCCCTCATCTCCGGCCTATACTACAGTTCTTCTATAAATAAATAAATAAATCTTTAGAAAACAATTAAAAACAACAAAACAAACCCTAAAAATTGGACTGCAGATGGGAAGTAGGAAGCAAAGGGCTGAAAGGGAGGTTTTGGTGGTGGGCGTGGTGTGATAACATACATTTGAAGAGGCGTGAATCTATACCCCTAAAACATATTCATTGTTTTAAGCCAAGCTTTTCAATAAGGTAAATCATTTAAAATAACCTCTCTGATAAATATTTAGAAAGGATGTGGATGCGAAGTTCTGTGATAGCACAGAAGGAAGGGTTGGTGAGCAGACAACCTTGCCTCAGAGAAAATTTCAAGGGTCACAAAAGAAATAATAATATGGCTGATTATTGAAAGATTTCCCCAAACATAAAAAGGAGGAAAATATAAGTCCCTTTCAAATTATGAAAAGGGATGCTGTTTTCTGAAAATGACAAATAATGTAGCTTCAACCTTTAATGTTCAGGAGGCAAGGGTAATGGCAAATTGTAAGAAATGATAACTTTTAAAAGTCTATTAAGTTGATTGTATTTCAGAAATAGAATTTTTCGTTAACTGACAAGACTTAGAACTTGATTGGAGTGGAGGGAATGAATGAAAGAACAGATTGAAAGATGAGGTACAATTTCCAACTTAGACAAATGGGAAAATTTCTGAGACAGGGAAGCAATGTTAGAAAGAAAGACATTTAGTGAAAGAGAGATTATATATTCAGTTTCAGAAATGTTAAGCTTGATATGACTGTGTGGCATCTAAATTGAGAATGTCAAACAGAAATGAATTAAATGCTTATAGAATTCAAGAATCATATAAGGACTAGTTAAAAGACAGGGGTGAATGTTATATGTATTATAGCTGAAACAGAAGTGAATGATATTATCAGCAGAATATTTAGAGTAAAAAAAGATTTGGGGAGGGGGTGAGAACCCTGAGGAACACCAACTTTTAAGTAGTAGTGAGAGGGAAAAGGATCCTCCAAATTAAAATGATAAAAAATGGAGAAAAAAGAACTCTAAAGAAGGGGAGGGTGGTATATGTTTCACAATGGAGAGTAGTCAACAAAGTTAAGTAGTTCAGAAAATTTGGGTGCTAGAAATAGGCTGTCTCCATTAGATGTTACTAGAATACAGGAGCAAACAAACTTTGCACTTGAACCATGAAAGATAGGAAATAGAAGCAAATGAAGAAAATGGAAACAGGCACAGCAGTTTCAATGAGTGACTTTATCTTGAGGTTGTAGGGATGTGAGCATTTTTAAATCACATGGAAATTGAAAAGAGAATATTTATTTTTAAGCTTTATTTGTATTTATTTATGCATACAAGAACTGGGGTATAGGCCAGAGGTGCAGGGGGTGAGAGGATTCACCAGAAACAGACTGGGGAGCAGAACAGACTGACTGAAATACACTGCTGAGGGGAGCAGCGGGCGAGGCAGGAGAGGTCTGCTGGGCCATGTGGGTCCCCTTCCTGGCCAGGAATCGAATTCAGGCCATCCCACAGAGTAATAGCACTGACACATAACCCCTTCACCACCAGAGAAAGTTTAAAGGTAAGTGGTGACTCTACCACATCAGCCTTGTGAGCAAACTGCTGGATTTTTCTGACCCCAATTCTTCCATGTAAAGTATGGAGATATAAAATAGTGCTATTTCCTGAGACAAATGGTATAATGGAGGTGGACTCAGTCTCCCCAAAAAGGGGTTAGACAGGCTTTCCCCAAGATTTCCAGAGTAAGCTTTTTCCTGTACATGTCACCTTGGTATGTAGAACCAGACCCTGGTGGACCTTGGGAGACACTGTTACTTGAAAAATGAAGAAAATCTAGATTTGGGTATATCCTCAAAAACAACCTTTCTACTGGAGAAACTTAAGGAAAAGCATGCATGCATGTACAGGTGAGTTTGTGTTATATGAAGCCGTTGCCTCCTTGTCATGTGAAACCCCCTTCTCTCTCCTTGACACCCCAAGAGACCCTTAGCATGAGATAGAAATCCCTGTTTTGCCGGTTACTTCACAATTTGCAGTCATTCACCATACATATGTTATTAAAGCTGGTCTTTCTTTCCTACTAACCCATCTGATGTTAATTTGTTTGTTCCTTCAGACTGAGAAGACCCCACCAGGTTGGGGCAATTTCCCACTGCACCCCAGCAATACTACAGGAAAATGTGTAAGTATCTTCATAATTAAACAGCAATTCTTTAAACCGTAATGTGAATTGCATAATTGAACATATAATCTTCTGCTCTCAGGAAGATGTGATTGAATATGCTGTGACTGCCAAAGAATTCCCTCCCTGAGAATTGACACCACGTGATCACGTGGGCTGTGAACTTCCAGCGAGCTTTCCTCTCACGTCTCCCAGACTGAGCGCAGCCTCCCACAGTTTTCTCTTTTTTTAACGTGGGATTTTAACTCCTTTTTACTTTTAATGTCAGACTTATTCTGAGGCTATTCACAGAATCCAGGATTAAGCACAGAAAAAGTTGTTTAATTCCCCTCTCCCCAGATTGCAATGAAAATATCTGTAATGATCCATAATAGTATTAGGTGGTGTAGGTTTAAAATCCTTGTTCTGAGAGCGGCTCTTAATTCCCCTTAGAATGTCTTTGGAAATGAGGTTTTTACATCTGTCATCTGGGCTTTTTATATCAGCCATCTTTAGAAGGCATTTTATGTATTTCTCTGACTGTCTAGAGAGAGGTCCTGTTAGCCCATAATAACCGTGATTCCCTGGGGAGAGTAATACAACATTTCCTGGTTACTGTATTTTCCCTCTTGTGAATCCACTGTCCCGTCCTTCCCCCTTCTTAAAAGTCAGAAATAAAAGCAACTTCCACTTATATGTCTATAATTCTACCATTTATCTCTGCTTTCCAGAGATGAGTTTTAAAAGAATGACATATGTCAACCCAGTGCCCTATTATTATTTTGTGATGTTTCCAATTTATATTACATTCCATCCAATCCGTCATACCAGAAATAGAAAAGTGGGTTTATTTTGTACCCCCCTTTTCACAAAACCCTTTTAAGATAAAAAACACAGCAAAATCAAAAATGTGTACCTGACTCTTCCACTGTTGCCTTCATATGGTCAATTATTATTTAGTCTTCAAATCTCCTTAAATATAACTTACTCAAGGACAATTTCTATCAAATCTACTTCTTCCAATGCACACACATCTGCCTAGATTAAATCTTTCTGTATAATATCCTGAGAAACATCATAATTTTTCTTCATGGCATTTAGTATGGTTGTAGTCATGGGGTGATTTGTGTAACTGTGTTTTAGCATGTCTCTCCTGTCCATGGTAATTGAATGTTCAGTGCTCGCATAGTGAAGGTAATACCTTTCATTAAAGAAGGAAGGTTGATGAGATTATGGGGGTGCTGAGATTTCAGTCATGAACGGGGCTATGGTGAGGGAAACAGGGATAAGCCTTTGCATCTCTTTGGCATTTATAAAAGTGTTTAACTAAAATTCATTTCACGAGCCTGATCCCTTAAATTTTAAATATAGCAAATAAACACACACTGACATGGCCGTGTCCTTGAAGATACTATTTCTCTCTGTTACTTTTTTTTTTTTATAACTGGCCCAGAACATTAAAATGTGGTGTCTTCTTTGTAACCAATCACTTAGGATACAAAGTACCATTGCAAAATAGCCCACCAAGGAGAATAAAAATTTACTACCATTCTATTTGTTTCCTGGATCAATTGCCTCTAATGGCTACTGATGCTACCTCCCCCATCCTCTTTGCTGTTGGTATCTTTGCTGCTGCCTCTTTCTCTGCTTGACATCCTCTGTATACTTGACATATTTTACTGTGGGCTTACTATCCTCTGGAAGATTCTCCTGCATGGATTTTCTATTGTAAGGAAGATTCAGAGCACATCATTAATCAAGACTGTCCCACCGACACTTATAGCATTGTTCAGTAGTACTTCCCTCCCCTCATCAGCCTCTCAGTACTCAGAAAATGCAAGCAATTATAATATTGTCCTGAGGTCAACATAATTAAGAAATCAAATCCTTGGAGGAAAGAAATGTCTATATCGATGTTTTCTGAAGCCAAATATAAATGCTTTATTAAAATTTTTCCATATTTATTTGTCAGGCTCATTTCCAGAATTTAAAATCTCATTTTATATTTCTATCTTACCCAAGATGGTACTTAAAATGTTATTTGAAATGTTGCTCGGAATTATAACCTCTCATGATCTTGCAGAAATCAAAATACCAAGGACAAAGACAACTGTAAATGTTTTTCTTCTAAATAGATTGTCAAAATTCCTTCTTACTAAATGAAATAAACCATTAAAATGGTTTATTAAACTGAAATTTTTAACTCAGAGGTATTTTATCCTAGAGTAGGTTATATGTTCTGTCATCTTGAGTGAATTAAAACTCCATGGGATTTTCTCATCTTATTTTGTTATTTCCACCTCTTCTACAAAATATTAATCAACCTACAAACAAATTTACCCAATAAATACTTGCTAGGTGACTGGTATGTGTCTGGTACCAGTGAAATGCAAAAATGTATAAATCCTTAACTTCTCTATCCCTCAGTACCTCATCTGTAATAGAGTAAAAATAATAGCACTTAGCTCAAATACTTCTTGCAAGGAGTGAGCTAATACATGTGGAACAGTTAGGGCACGAACTGGTATCTAGTGCGTGCTCAAGAACAGTCTTTAAAGTGGTTATTTATGAATAGATTCAGCCCAGTAGCAAGACTTAAATGTAAGCCTGTAAGTCTGGATCTTGTTTTTCTGTTTCTAGTGTGTTTTCAAACTTCATTGGCCTGGACAACAAAATGTATACGTAACAAGTCTCCTCTCGATCTGACAGAGACATTAAACTAAACCAATAAAACAGGGCCTCCCTGGGGGAGTAGGGGTTAAGTTTCAGCTCGGTCACCATTAAGCCTGAGTTCCTCTAGGGCCTGAGTTCTATCCCCCCCAGGAGCTACCTATAATAGTGCAGCAGCAGACCTCTCCTGTCTTGCCCTCTGCTCCCCTCAGCAGTGTGTTTCAGTAGATCCACCTGCTCTGCTCCCCACTTTGTCTCTGGTGAATCCTCTCACCCAGGCTACAATTCAGTTCTTGTAAGCATAAATAAAAAAATAAATAAATCTTAAAAAAAAAAGCCAATAAAATAAGCTCTAGTTTGATCTCTCTTCCACTCATTTCCAGAGAAAATTTAGAAATACTTCTTTCTAGGGGAGGCCCAAGTCTCCAGCTCAATCTAATACCTGGATGACTTTTTGACTACTGCAAAGTGAACCTAAATCTCAGGTTAACCCTGAATGTGATTATTTGTTCCTTTTGTGTTTGTAGGGGAGTTTTTTTGCAGTCTATAAAAATGGATCATTACAAAGAGACCAAATATTTACATAATGCTGTGGGACAGACACTGTCGTAAGTACTTTCCATATATTAGCTCATTGAATTCTCACCAAAACACCATTATTGTAATATACACATCCTAGTTTACTACTGAAGAAATGGAGGAAAAGAGAGGTCACACAACTTGTTCATAGTCACACAATAAATTAGCCAGGATTTAAAACTAGAAATGCTTTTAATCACCCTATTATACTGGTCCTTATTACACTCCATTCTGACCTAGAAAATAAATTCTACCTGAGCCAAATTTCTAGTATTTCAAGATCAGAATTACTAGGAATTCCTTAAAAAGGAAACACACACACACGCACACACACATAACAGAGACATTTATTTTATCCTGTTCAACAAAGTTCAACTGTGTAGTTCCTATAACTGAAGTCACCACACATCCAGTTTACCTGGGCCAGTCCTGGCTTGTGCCTGTTGCCCTGGAGGCAATTATAAATAGTGCCCACTTTCACTTTTAATTGAATTCTTTCTGGATAATTTAAATTATATATCTGATCTATAGTCTAATATATCTGAAAGTGGGAAGTTAGACTGTGACTATGGGTGTGTTTCCCTGAGATTATCAATTATTTACCTTTAAAATATTTTGCTGGTTTTTTTCCTTGAATTTATTTTGCACCAGTATCTACCTTTACAACTAAATCAGGATACTTATCCATCTCAGCAGCTCCCACCAAAAGGGCTAACTAAGGGGGTATGAAGGAGTAATGGGCCTTATGCCAGATATACAGTGCAAACAGTGATTCTAATTAGAATTCAGCTTTCTTCCCATTTTTCTACTTAGTCCATAAACTGTTGAGCTGTTTTATAAAAAGCAAGTGAATGTATTCTTGACCAAATCCTTAGTCAGAACTATTTGTTTTACTTTATAAGTTGTTATAATCTTTAGGTAATAGAGGAGCATCTTCTTCATGAAGTTTCTGGGGTAACTCAAATTGTTCATGTATTTTGTGGGGTCTATATAAATTAACAGGTAACTGTTTCCTACCTCTGGACTTTCCTTTATTCTTTTTCTGTTTTATTTGTCCTGATGCCATTTTGTTTTGTGACTTTTGCTCGACTTTTCTTAACCCTAAAATAAATACAGCTCACAATTATCCCACTTTTATAAGACTTTTGGGCATATCTATACCACTTTTCATTATTTTAAAAATGGGGTAACTCTCCTATTACACATCATATATAAACACATGACTGGAAGTTATGTCCATTTCATGGACAGGTAAACTGAGACATCCTGGAAGGTGACATTTATGGAAAGAGGCCATAAACCACTCCATTAAGTTTCTAACTAGAGGGATTTATACAAATTAGACATTAATTAGCTTTTAGGACAATAAGAATAATTTTGAATTAAGAGAATTATTTGATTTGAGAACTTTGTCTAGTGTCCAGAGAAGCCTTCTAATTCTTTTTTTCTTCTTTATAGTAAAGACCTCCTGGAGTAATTATGAGCTTCACAGTGGCAGCTTCACCTGAGAAAATGTGCAGGACCCAGTCATACCTCAGAAACACACACGTTAAAGAAGGTCGGCCTTGAGACAGCATTTCATGAGTCAGTTTTCCATTTGTTCTAGAATGAAGGCCAGAGGTGACAGGCCTCCACAGAGTAGACCTTGGCTGATCTTCATGTTGCAAGTCTGCCAGGAAAATGTCCATGCAGGACTCAGCCACAGCAGCAGTGCAAGACTGCACTCAGGCCTCTAGAAACATCTAAATAGTCTTTAGAACAGTTCCATCCTTTTCACCTTAAATCACTCACTTACTTTTGTTTCCAAGGAGGGTAAAGGCAAAAAAAGTACAATGACATAAAATTTCATTACATTTGACCTCTGTAAAAGAAGCATTATACATTTAATTTAATATATATATGCTTCCCTTCCCCCTACACTACTAAAATCATTTTAATCCATGAACACAAAATACATTTAAAATATAAGCAAAAGAGATCAGGCCAGCAAATTGAATCTATAACATAGTGTTCCATAGTAACAAGAAGTCTAAAATCAGACAAGTGAGGAGTGTTTTTTCTTTCAAGTGCTGTATTACCTGTTAGAGATTCAGTACTAGGTGAAATGGACATGAGCCCCGAGCTTACAAAACTTACATTCTCACAGGAAAGTCGGACTGTGAACACACAATTCTAATAAAGGATAAATGATGATATTTAAAGGAGTCAATTGTTGGAGACTGTCAACTAAGAGGACATGATTACTGGTTAATCACTAGGCTGTACCTAGAAATTGGAGGCTCTTTACCCTCGACTTCACCTGTCCTTGGCATGTGTTTTTTTTTTTTTTTTAAAGATTTATTTATTTATGCATACAAGAACTGGTGTACAGGCCAGAGGTGTGTGGGGTGGGGTGGGGAGGATTCACCAGAGACAGAGCTAGGAACAGAACAGGCAGATCAACAGAAATACACTGCCGAGGGCAGCAGTGGGCAAGGCAGGAGAGGTCTGCCGCGCCATGTGGATCAATCACTTCCTTGGCCAGCAGCAGAGATCGAACTCGTGCTGCAGTGACTGCGGTCTGCTTCATAGTGCTTTGCTTAACCCACTGCGCCACCAGGAAGGCCTCCTTGGCATATGTTTTAACTGCTGTTTCCATATTAGGATCCCTTTCAAGGGCATTATTGAGAGTCATGCATTACTAAGACCATCTAGACTGCACATGACGAAACAACATTAAGTCCTTCTTACAGGAGATCTACCCATCTTGCAGCCTCAAGACAAGGCTTACCTGTAAGTTCCTGTGCCATTAAAATGGTCACCCCCAAGCTGGAGAGGTCTGCTTCTTTCTTTGTTCCTTCCTTGCCCTACATGTATGAAGAAAGTTTCACATTTCACCTGGGCATCTTGGGGTTAGGCCTCATGGGAGGCCTGAGCTATTTCTCAGACTCAGGCTGACAGATAAATAGGTAGTTAGGCAGAGAAGGAGAAGGAGATATATAAATGAGGACGAGTTTTTTTAGGTACAGAGAAATGAGGAGACTAATGAGAGCTTACTGCTGCATGTTCTCTCTGACTAAGGGAGACTAAATCTGGCTATTTGACTAGGCAAGAGTAATTAACAACAAATAGAGAAACAGTGGATGGAATACAATTCCTGGGTACCTACGAGTCATGTTAATGTATAGGACTCTAGAAGATTCTGACAATGGTATGCCAATGTTGGGGCCAAAGACAGGCTGCTACTAGATGTGTCTATGCAGCATGCTGATTATTTGGAATTAGAAGAAATTAAGAGGCAAAAGAAACAACAGTGGTGTTTTTTGCCTACTTACCTATTTCCATAAATAACAGGGAATGAATCTTCTCTGTGGTGTCTGGGAGATGAGAGACAGGCTAATGCCAGATTAGAGCTGGCAAAGTCTGTTTTCCATGTATATGTAAAAGAGTATCTACAAATATCTTTTTTCTTTACATTGCAAAGTTGTATGTTTTGCCCCACCCCCTAAATTTATTGTGCCCTTTCTAGAGACTATAACCTCACTGTGGGTCCTATTATTCTATCTGCACATGCAATAAAAGTTTGTCTTCTCTTTTTTTAATATAAAGATTTTATTTATTTATGCATACAAGAGTTGGGGTACTGGCCAGAGGTGGGAGGTGAGAGGATTCACCAGAGACAGAGTTGGGAGCAGAACAGGCAGATCCACTGAAGTACACTGCTGAGGAGAGCAGCGGGCGAGGCAGGAGAGGTCTGTTGTGCCATGTAGGTCTCCTCCCTGGCCAGCGATCAAAATTGCACTGCAGTGGCTGCAAAAGCCTCACAGTGCAGCACTCAACCCTTGCGCTACCAGGGAGGCCCTTGTCTTCTCTTTCTCTCTTATGTCAGTTAATTATTTTCCAGTTTTATAGACTGGAAGAATAGCGGAAGATTAGATGAGTTTGGTCCCCAACACCAGTGAAGTTTTAAGGAGATAGTGACATGACAGACTATTCATTGATTGCTTTATAAAAAGTGGATTGAAGGAAGGAAGCAAGAAAGCTTGTAAAGCAATCACTAAGAGGTTGTTACAGAATACTGGTATAATAGAGGGCAAAATGGCCATAAAATAGCCTCTTCTTCTACTCACAACCTTTGGTAGTGCCTTGTCACTCGTGCCTCTGGGTGATATTAACACATCTAGAGTATACAAAGTCTCTTCATCAGAGACTTCTACATCAGGGCTTGTTTTCTCATACTTAAAATCCTGAGACCAGCGTATGGATGAGCCCCTACTGGCCTCCTAAAGAATGAGCAGCCATATTGGAATATCATTCCAGCCAGAAGCCAGCCAGGTTGCAATCAACAAACCTGCCCACAACCAGATATATGAATGAGATCCTACTGATCACTCAGCCGACAGCCAACTTTCCATCAGCTCACAGACACAAAAGAAGTTCCAACTGGGATTAGCTGAACTCGTCAAGACCAAAGCACTGCTTGGTTGTCCTGTATACCTGCAAGTCCTATGAAAATAATTTCTAATTTGAGCCACTTGGTTATGTGAAGATTTGTGGTGTGTGCAGACTCTAACTGATACACCTGGTGGTGTATCCTAAGAAATGATGCCAGCCGGAACTAGCAGATGAGTGAGGAGCACTGACAGTGGTACCAGGAGATCCTCAGGTGTTTTAATCAAAAGAACAGCATGATTTTTGGCTGAGACCATTATGTTGCGGTAGGGCCCGCTAGCTGAGTTGAGGACAGTGGAGGAGAAAAGGTATGGAGAGAAAAATCTAACCACAATTGAAAATACGTAGAACGTGAAGTGACTGGGAAATACCTAATCCAGGATGTCAAACAGGCCATCAGATAGATGACCGGAGGAACTGATCTGTTGGCATAGACATTGTGATAGCAGCCATGGTATTTAACTTCCTATGCATAAGGGGGAGAGAGAAGACTAAAGGGTCCTCATAATTACTGTATGTTATTTTGGACAAGTTACCCAACATCTCTGAGATAGTTTTACCACCTGTAAAATGGTGTAACATTAACTTACTAAGCCATAATGAAGATTAAATTTAAAAAATTTAATAAAATCTATTTTCAATCATCTGACATATGGTAAGGATCAAAAAAAAAAAAACCATCACAAACCTGTTAGTTGCCTTCCCTGTCATTTACAATCAATCTACACAATAATATTTTAGAGTTGGGTTTGCTTCCTATTTTTTATTCTTGAATATTTATGAGTAAGTGATGAGTTTTAATCATGAACATTAAAAATACTAGATTCTGCAGTCTCCTTTTGAAATCTTTGAAACATTGTTTCTTAAACGACAGGCATCAGAATTACCTGCGATTATTTTAAATGCAAATTATGTTACTCCCCCCTCGACCTCCTGAACCAGAAAATCTAGAGGCTGTAAATAGGATTCTGCATTTTTAATATGTTCCCAAGGTGATTCTATCCACACACTCCAAAGATGCATATCCTGAGCTCTGCCGTGTGACTCTTTGATATATGAAAACTAGCAGATGCTGTTGAAATTTATTTGGTATCCTATGAAATTCACACCCAAAGTCTACTTCCTATTCATCCTCTCCCAACTTCTTGCTGTACTAACTGTGACCCCACTACCGCCATCTATAAACCTCTACATATTCCCTTGGACTTTAAATTTGCTGACCCAAGTGGAAATCCTTGGCATCTTTCTCAACTGCCCAGAGAACTATTTTATGATACAGGAGGATGGAATTCTCCATTCTCAGCCATTCCAAGACCCCAAAGCATTGCTCCCAGAGCACACTTGTTCTGCTCCTGTTGTAGTTCTGCCTCATCACTCAGGCAGCTCTGCATGTTTTAATACAGTCACATGCATTACATAGCATTAGACTCATGAAATCAGTTGCTGATTAAGAATAAATATTGCTTCACAGCTGTTAGGAAGGTTCAAACACTTTAAACTGATTGCAGAAAGAAAATAGGTCCAATCTGTTCTGTTCTGCAAAATGTCAATAGAGACTCTTCAGCAGGCATGTCTGATACTTTTCTTCTGCACAAATTACAGGGTGGAATAGGAACCAGGATGGCATGAATAGAAAGTCATATTTCAGGAGAATAAAGGCAGTGACAAATCAGCGTGCTGCTCCTCCACAGGTAACTGCTTGTCTTGGGCTTCGGAAGCTGAGTTAATATGAAGAGGGGGTGCTATCTCCTCATTTCCCAGAGACAGAGAACCCTAATCACACGGGCAGTCTTCTAGGCACATGCTTTTGTGAGCTTGCTTGTTCATAGCACTTGCAATCCAAAATACAGGGTCCCTAAATATACTGTATTTGTCTTCCTGAAAGCAATTTGCCTATTTCTCAGCAACTGGAGCAGAAGGGAGGAGATACGCTAGGGAGCCACACACATATTCTAAAATAGCATTAAAGGCCTATGATTAAAATACCTTTAAAGCTGTTCAATAGCACCACATGCCAGCACAAAGTGCCTCTCCCTCCCAATTCCCTCTCTCCCTGTCTCAACCCCCTCTTTCCTGGAAGCTGCATGTTTTTCTGCTGTTGGAAACAAAAGGGAGATAATCCTTCCCTGAAGAAAAGCACTGAGAGAGTGAAAAAGGCCCAATCACTATGCTCCTATTATGAGATCGACTTTTATATTTCTGTCGTTGCACTGTCAAGTGTTTATTTTCAAATAATATGCTACCAACAGGTTGCTGATTTCTTCCCACTTGAAATCTGCCACCCCCTACACCCATGCTAAAGCAAGTCCTTAACTCACTTCAGCCCAACTAACAGTGAGAAGCAATGGTTACCACCAGAACTCTGCATACTCTTCTAATTTAACATCTAGTCCCATGTGCACCAGGTATAGAAAAAAATGTGGGTTTTTTTGTTTGTTTTTTGTAGAAGAAAATCATAATTGTGCATGTTTTTCTCCAATAGCAGAGGGAACAGCTCAAAAGACAGCAGGAACTCCCTGTGACTTGAGCACGAATGGCACAGGAGGGCACTGCACTGCTATCAGCTGACACCGGGCAATTTAAGGACTCGGTAGAGGACCACAGTTTCAATCCCCAGAGAACTTTTATAGCCAGATGAGAAAAGGAGGATCCCTTATGTCATGCCTTCCTTTGATAATTTCCTTCTCTCCATGACTCAGTCAAATTGAGAGGTCGTTTTTAGGAGTCTCAGATGGCAGAGGATCTCAAAATGTGAAGATGAAAGACAAGAAATCATCGCCCAGTCACTGCCAATTAAATTAAACTCATTCCAATGTAACTTTAATAACCCCTTCTCTGTTCTGACACTGCTTATGAATGATTCAAACACAAGACTTTTGCAATTTTTTTCACAAAGGATTACTCATAATTGGTTTTAAACAAAGTAAAAATTATTAATTATTTTAATGACCATAGGAAATCTGAGGCTCAGAAAATTTAATCAAATCTACATAAGGTGAAGAAACCAGTAATATAATTCCAAGCCCGCTATTTTCATTATTGTCAATGCTGCAGGAGAAACTAATTCCAGGGCAATGTCTCAATCGACTTGGGCTCCTATAACAAAATACCATGGACTGGTAGCTTATAAACAACAGGTACTTATTTCTTGCTATTCTGGAGACTGAGAAGTCAGCGATCAAGAACTTACTAGATCCTATTTCTGGTGAGAACTTCATTTCTGGCTTAGAGCCAGCACCTTCTAACTGTTACCTGACAGGGCAGAGGGGTGAAGGATCTTTCTGTTCCTCCTTTCATGGGGGCACTAATCCCATTCCTTAGAGCTCCTCTCTCATAACATGCTTACCTTCCAAAAGTCCTACCTATAGTACCATCACCTTGATGGTTAGTATTTCAATATATGAGTCTTACGGAGCTATAAACATTCTATCCATGGCAGGCAAGATATACAGACAAAATGAGATAATTGTGCTGATGTCAGCGGTGAAATTCACTTAATTCTTATAAAGTAGTGAATATACTGAGATATAATCTAAGTGGAAAAATCACTGAGGCTTTAAATACCTCAATATTTATTTTCAACTAAATGCTGGAACTTTACTATCTCTTGATAATCTAAATTATTTTAATGCAAATACATATTTGCTGTTCCTATACTTCACAGTAATCACAGCGATACAAGCAATACAATACTGAGGAGGTATCTTAGTATCTATACTATCCTCAGTTCATCTATGAGAAAACAACCTCAGGGAATGTCTTCTATTAACATTGTAATCACTTTGTCACAGGACTTCTCTATATTGGTCACAACAGCATGAGCCAGAATGACCACAGTAAGAATTCACAAATGCCCATACCTGAGTGGATGACAAAATACCAGCTCACAGGAACTGACATTGAATCCTGAAACAAATTTATTGACTCTAAAATGCTCCAGTTCTCCACAGACCTGCTTCATTGTGAAATCTGGAAAAAAATTTCCTGTGCCTATTTCTCCATAAATATTCAAAGTGGGAACAAGATCCCTCTCTCATATCATAAAAATCTGAACTCAAAATTCAAAAAGTGCTGAGACCATAAAATACATAGAAGAAAAAATAGGCAAAACATTCCATGAGACTGGTTTCCTGTTGTCTTTAGGATCCCGGCTCCAATGGCAAGGAAAATAAAAGCAGAATTATACAAATGGGACCAAAAATCTTCTGCACAACAAAATAAACTGCCATTAAAATAAAAAACTATCCTACCAAATAGGAGAAAATGTTTGCACATGCTATCTCTTACAAGAGGTTAATATCCAAGATCTACAAAGAACTACACAATAAAAGAAAACAACCCAAACAAAAAATTGACAGAAGAGCCAGACACTTCTCCAAAGAAGACATACAGATGGCCTGTAGGCACATGAAAAAATGTTCAACATCACTAATTTCAAAGAAATGCAAACTAAAACCACAGCAAGATAGCACCTCACTCTCATGACAATGGTGAGTGAATTTTGGTGACAACGTGGAAAGAAAGGAACCCTTATATACTATGGGTGGGAATGTAGACTGGCCTAGCCCCTATGAGATAATATGAAGGTTCTCAAAATATTAAATTATACTTATATTACTCAGCAATTCCACTCCCAGATATCTATCCAAAGAATGCAAAATCACTAACTCAAAATATGTGCACTCCACATTCATTGCAGCACTAGTTACAATAGCTGAGATATGAAAACAACCTAAATGTCAATGACAGAGAAGTGAATTAAAAAATATGGTACATACGCAAAACAGAATACAACTCCGCCAAAAAAAAAAAAAAAAAAAGATGGTGAGTATGGTGGGAGGTATAAACCTATTTTCCTGAATCACATACAGTGTCATTAACCAATGTCATCTCAATAAATAAATAAGTTTTTTATTTTCTGTGATTATTTTGGAGTGAAAATTAAATAATGCCTGTAAAACATTGAAAACAATTTTGAGAGCAAAGTTAATATTTTTTCTTTTCTTTTCTTCCTGGCTATTTAACAACCACACTCCCCACCTCAACATCACCACAAATGTGTTTTCTAACATACTTCATTGAAAGTTTTGTTCTGAAATGTTTGAAAAATGATCCTCTTTCCTTGAATTCATTAATATCTACCCTTGGCCTTCCATCTCTACATTTCTAAAGTGAACTGAGGGACCAACATGTGAGGAAGAGTATGAATGATTAAAAGGGTCCAATCCGGCCATTTGTGGTGACATTGGTGAAACTGGAAAGGATCATTTTAAGTGAAATAAGCCAGAACAAGAAAGATAAATAGGCCTCCCTGGTGGCGCAGTGGGGTAAGCAATGCACTATGAAGCAAACTACAGCCACTGCAGCACAAGTTCGATCCCTGCGGCCAGCCAGGGAGGGGACCCACATGGACGGCAGACCTCTCCTGCTGTGCCCGCTGCTCCCCTCAGCAGTGTGTTTCAGTCAGTCTGCCTGTTCTGGTCCCCACTGTCTCTGGTGAATCCTCTCACCTCCCTGGACTCTGGCCTGTACCCCCAGCTCTTGTATGTGTAAATAAATAAATCTTTAAAAAAAAAAAAAAGATAAATCCTGGGTGGATTCGCTTGTGTGTGGAATCTAGAGAAATCAAACAAAGGATCAGACAAAACAAACTGTAGGCGTGACCCTAGAAAGCAGATCTGAGACTCTCAGGCAAGAGGGGGGGAGAGGAAGAAGAAGAAAGGAGGGAGAGGGGAGCTTCATGGAGTGTGGTGGAGGGCAGGGGGCACTTTGGTGGTGGGAAAACTATGGTGACTGCACCTGATGGGGAAAAATCTTCTACTGAGAAAAAATAAACAAGGATGTTTAAAAAAACTTTTTTAACAAAGTGCAATCTTAGAGAAAGAACTGTCCTCCCTCCCACAAAGAGTGGCAGGGATTTATTTACACGAAAGTGAATGCAACAAGAAAGAAGATTAGGATCTGTCCATTTCAGCACAGGCTCATTCAAGAAATGTCTGAGGCTAGGATTCCTGATTCTTACATGTACTCTATCCAGACCCCAACTGCAGTTCCTTTTAAACGTGTGCAGTGTACGAGGGCCTCCCTAGTGGCACAGGGGTTAAGTCTCAGCTCTACGAAGCTATCAGCAGCCACTGCGATATGAGTTCAAACCCTGGCCAGGAAGGGGAACCCCATGGCGCAGCAGATCTCTCCTGTGTTGCCTGCTGCTCCCCTCAGCAGTGTATTTCAGTGGATCTGCCTGTTCTGCTCCCCGCTCTGTCTCTGGTGAGTCCTCTCACTCCCCCACACGTCTGGTCTGCACCCAGCTCTTGTATGCAACAATAAATTTTGAAAAGTCTTAAAAAATATACGTGTACAAATTCCATAACAATAAATAAAAACCCAGCACTCCTGGCTGTCATTCTACCTAAGGGACATGGTCAGACAAAGGTAATAAAACTCTAGCTGATGACTGTCAAAGGATCATTTATTTTCATCATCTGCACATAAAAGAAAGAGCCTAGGAACCCATGAAACATGCCAATACGTACTGTGAAATAAAATCTTCCCCTTTAGAAGTCTGACTTTCAAAGTAATCTAAAGGTTATGTATCAAAATTAAGCAGGTGCAGAGAATCTCAAGAGATCAAAAACTCAATGCTGGAAACTAGAAATGGTTCAATAAAATGAAATATCCATATTTTATTTGCCAAGTGTAAAATATTTTTGACTCACCACAGAAAATGGATGACTGACAACCCAGCTAACGAGTTTATCCCTAGACTTTAAGAAGCCACTCAAATTATTTTGAGTTATAAGTGATATGAAAAGAAAGTCACAATTTTGTCCTAGGAAACAGATGGAGGAAAATATTTAGCCAATTTCTCAATGCAGTAGAAATGTACTCTTGGTAATGTATAAGTAAGGAGCAGAGTGAAGAAATCTGTGCAGACTTCAGAGTTAAAAATTGGGTAAATTTTCTTTGGTCTGTTAAAATGTAATAGGGTGAATTTAAATTCCTACTCTGATATCAAAGGAACAAAAGACATTTCCCCTCTCCGTAACAGAAAAAGTTCATAAACCTTTTCACTTATTTCCAAGGAGATAGTTAAACATTGTTCATTATTTGTTTTTTTTGTTTTTTAAAAAGATTTATTTATTTATGCATACAAGTGCTAGAATGCAGGCCAGAGGTACGGGGTAGGGGTGAGGTGTGTGTGTGAGAAGATTCGCCAGAGTCAGTGGGGAACAGAAGAGGCAGATCGACTGAAATACACTGCTGAGGGGAGCAGCAGGCATGGCAGGAGAGGTCTGCTGTGCCATGTGAGTCAGCTCCCTGGCCGGGCATCAAACTCATGCTTCAGTGGCTATGGATAACTTCATAATGCTGTGTCTTAATCCCTTACACCTCCAGGGAGGCCCCAAACATTGTTCATTGTTAAAAGTAAAAAATATTGCTTGGGTGTTATTGAAGATGGAACATCAATACTTTAAAGAAGTGAGACCCCCCCATTAAGTCATAGATGTTCACAGATCTAGTGTATTCATTTCATTCAAGTGCTTATAAGAGCCAAGCCAGGAATAGTAAAAAGTAGGCAATGTAATATAAAAGAGTAACACTCTACAAAGCACTTACTATGCATTAGGTAATTTTTCTAAGTGCCACATATATACAAACTCAATTAATCCATACATTACACTTATGAGAGAGATGTCTTATTTGTCTGTAACTTAAAATTAGGGAAACTTAAATACACAAAGTTTACCTAACTTGAACAAATCATAGTGAACGAGATGGCTTAGATTCCAACTTGGACAATCTGGTTCTAAGGGCTGTATTCTTTTTTAAAGAGTTATTTATTTATGCATACAAGAGCTGGGGTACAGGCCAGAGTCCAGGGAGGTGAGAGGATTCACCAGAGACAGAGTGGGGAGCAGAACAGGCAGACTGACTGAAACACACTGCTGAAGGGAGCAGTGGGCACAGCAGGAGAGGTCTGTTGTGCCATGTGGGTCCCCTCCCTGGCCTGGGGCAGGGATCGAACCGGTGCTGCAGTGGCTGCAGTTTGCTTCATAATGTTTTGCTTAACCCACTGGGCCACCAAGGAGGCCCTCTTTTGTATTCTTAATTACAAATGTAAGGGAAGTAACAATGAGAAGATAATGAGACAGTGCTCAGTTTGTTTGTTGGGGATCAAAAGGGAGTGGCAGAGACTATAACAAACTAGATAGCAAGTCCTTCAGTTGGTTAAATCCTCACATCTCAGGTGTGCAGCCTTTGACTAAGGAAGATAACGATTACGTTCCTCAACGTAGGACATGCTGGGGGTTGTAGAATGTTACCATTGCTCCTTGGGTTTCTAGAGACTAGGCCTCAATCCTTTCTTATGCAGCAGTATCTCAAATAGCAAAAGTCTTCAACCATGTTCTCATCTACCATGCTTTCCTCAGACCTTTATTAAGGATATGGTCCTGAAATAAGTTTCTTGAAACAACTAGAATAGTAATTCTAATCAGTGAAGAGTTGAGACAAATTTCTCCTCACCCTACTCCCACAAGTGATAAGAATGTACACCACATCCAACTCCACGGTGTCTGAGAGGAATAAACACAAACTACCTGTCCAGAATTCCTCCTGAGCAGAACCCTCTCAGCCTACAAATGCTTCTTTCTTTTTCGAGTACTTCTTAGAGTCCCAGAACCACTAAGTTCCCTGTCCTTTTGGAGACTTTGAGCCAGGTACTGGTTGAGTTTTTCACAAAGGACCTAACCGCATGTAAATAATTTGTGGAATATGAGGATTTGAAGAAAGATATTTCAAACTAACTTTCTCTAATTTAATTTAAGTACATCCACTACCTGATTTAGTCTTGCTAAAAATCTGTTCCTCTTTTGGAATATGAAGGTAAACATTAACAGTGTACAGTTTACAGAAACTGGTTAGGATAAAGATGTAAGGTTGAGGCTTGAGTTCAAAGACTCAGTGTTTTTCATGCAATCCACAATGGGAATGGCCATCACAATCTAAAACCTGCATTAAGAAATCAAACTAAAGTGTCAGGAAAACAAAATGAAAAATCAAAACTTGCAAGCTGGTCATCCATCTGATGCATACAGCAGGGAAGCGGGCTGAGAAGAGTCAAAATAGAGAAGGGAAGAGCACAAGGGACTGTGGTGATGGATCATGGATGCTATGGTGGTGGGAGAACTACAGAGACTACACCTGAGGGGAGAAATCAAATACTATCCCAAAATTAACAAAGATATAAGAAAATTAATTAATTTAAAAATATACAATAATCCAGTTTCCTTTACATAAAAAATAGATAAAACTTGCATTAGATTTTGCATCAGCAAAAATAAAAGATGAAAGAATTCTAGATCCCACAGAAAATGGTTGAAAAAATAACTTCAATGTAATGTGGACTCAGAAGTCATGCATGGAGGCTTTCATACTTACCTCAGTTATGAGACACAAGCCCCAGTCTCTTGCCCCAAATCAACAATGTAGTCGTTTTTTCCTTCAAGGATGTCCAATGTTTGTGTGTAATCTATACTATGATGGCAGGTGTGCATGTCTCAAGGAAGTCCAAAATAAAAGATATCTGCCAGTTGGTCTAGTCTGTGAAATAGAATACCTTGACCTCTAAGCAAATTTGTGAGCACCAAGTATACAAATGACATCAAAACCTAAAATTGATCTAGATTATGGAAATAAGTACATCTCCATTAATGAACTGCTCCTTACATCAGGGGGAGTAGCAAAACACATTTCAGTATAAGATAGCAGATGCTACCTGCCAAACAGCTAAATACACAAGAAGGGAGAGATCTTTGTGGGATCAAGCAGATGGAGAGGACTTCCCAGGAAAGCACAGTCTTATCCTGAACTCATGAAGGAAAAGTCAGATCCTTGAATGAAAAGGAGATAACAAGACATTTCATATGCTGGGAAGATTTATGATCCAAAATACGGAAGCAGAAATGTACAGAGTATCTCCATTGAACAGTAAGTACAACTTACTTAGAAAGATTAGAAAGAAGGATTTAGTTAAGAGAAATGTCTAAAAGGCACATATGTCAGAGGTCAAAGGATAAAGGACCTTAAAATGCTTTGTAGATAATGGAAACCTCAATTTGTCATGAAAAGAAGAGTTTCTATGAGGAGGAATATTTTATCACTGCATGCTTTAGCATCGCTCATGCATCGTGGTTACAAAAAGCAGATTATTTATTTGGTATTGTTTTTAAACCTCCACCACCAATGCCTCCACTCACTGACTGCTCCCATCTCCTCATGGAACCCCACTGGCTAGAGATAAATTCTAGAATCAATCTCTCTCTCGTTCTCTCCTCTCTCTCTTATATATATAAGCATGGGCATGGGCTAACTCTTCTAATTATTTCTCAGTCCCAAAACAACAACCTAGTAACTGTTATTATCACTACTTTGCAAATAAACAAAATTTAAAAGAATTAGTAGGTTTGTCTGAGTTCACTGCCAATGAGTCACATTTAGGTAACTATGGTGATAAGTGCATGTTCTTGTTTTCATAATAAAGTGAATTTCCTTATTTTATTTGTCATCAATAATTAGTAGTTTTGTAACTGTTTGTATGTACTCACGCTTTTAAATTGTTATTGTTGTGTTTCTCTCGCATTCTCTGCTGCCACCATCTGGCCTCTTGTAAAACTACAAGCTTTTCTTCTCGAGTTCATTTTCAGTCTTATCAGAATTTTGCATTCCTTGAAAAAAGACTGAAATTTGTGTGAACCGCATTTATATTACTTAAAAATTTCTGATCTTATAAATATAATATACTTGTATAAAATATGTTAGGATCATAAAGACATTAAAATGGAAATTAATTGACTAATGGAATTTTACTGGGAAAAGAGAAATTCATCACAAATCAACCAATGTGCCAAAATGCTGCCGAGGGATATGTTAGTTTTGGATTCAGAGAGCAAAGGAGTTTGGTGCACCTTTACCGTGGTTGATGGGAAACTAAACTAATAAGGTAAGGTAAGCAAATACACCAAATCAAAAAGGCCATATACAGAAATATTCGAAGGGCAGCGAGGGAATCAGAAAAGATTTAGCATTTGAATTATCTACTTCTGAAAGGCTGATGATGGTCATCATCCTATGAAAAATAAAACATGTTCACATTTGCAAGATGTCACAATCTTACCATTATCTGGTTTTCACTGCCAATAGCCTACAATAAGTCACTGATTGTATTAAACATGATTCTCCCTCAAGTGGGAGGGAGAGGGGAGAAATAAAAGAGGAATGAAAAGAGGACAACATATTGATATGGAAAGAGCAAGAACTGTGGAATTTTCAGTTCTCTCTCCCATCAGCCCTCACTATCCTGGATCTGGTCATGACTGGTCAAATGGTTTATTAAGGTGCTTTCCCAGTTCTCACACTTTAATTCCCCTCTTTGAGTATCTAACATTAATACCATATTGAGATTATGAGAATATTGAGACTAGAAGGTCACAGATGTTTAGAGCCTACCAATTTCTAGGTACCATGTAAGGTACTTCCAACCTTTGCTTATTTCATTAATCTTCATAATAACCCTATGAAATAAAGATTGTTATTCTCATTTTATTGTTGAGGAAACTAAAGCTTTGATCTCAGAGGTCAGGTATGTTGCCCCAAATCAGGTACGCTGGTGACTGAAGGAACCGAAGAAATAATTCAAATCTCCTCTTATAAAGGCACTAATCACATTGGATTAGGACCCAACCTTAAGAACTCCATTTTAATTCAATTATCTCTTTCAAGTTCCAATATCCAAATACAGTCACACTAAGATACTGGGTTAGGACTTCCTGGAAGAGGGGGAATGTTTACATAATTCATAACAAGTTCCAAATAAAGGATAACATCTAAACAGTTCAGAAATTAATTATGTTCAGAAATGGATGCTTAATTTTTAGTGATGGCAACATTGTCTAGGTCAAATAATATTACTAGCAATCTTGTTTAAAATTACCCCTTTAGAACTCTCTTACACTGCTGGTGGGAATGCAAGCTGGTCCAACCATTATGGAAAGCAGTATGGCGGTTCCTCAGTCTACTAAGAATGGAACTTCCATAGG
>JAGFMF010011828.1:5921629-5955658 GCA_019455555.1 Galemys pyrenaicus | reverse complement strand
GGAAAGGAATAAGAACAATAATAATAACAACAAGAAAGACACAAAAACCAAAAATGAAAAGACAAAGACAAACTGGGGACACTTGGTGGGGAGGGAAGAGGAAGAGGGTTGAGGGCAGACGGGAGCACGGGGGACTGAGGTGATGGTGCACTGGTGTTACTGTGATAGGGAATGCATGGGGATTACAATTGATGTCAAATATATGTAAATTTTAAAAAATTAATAAAAAAAAGAACGATAAAAAAATTACTCCTTTATCTTGTGTTTCTATAGCAAAGTGAAAAACAATTTTAATACATGAACAAAATAAGATATGGAAATTCTTAAATATTAATTTGCAAAAAATATTCATTCAGAAATTAAATATTAATTTCACTAATATTTGCTGCCTCACCAAGAAGAAAAAAATATAATATCTAATATTTTCAGAAATAAAGTTCTTACCCTTCCTATTATAATTTAAAATCTGGAGTTTAAGCTTTCCAATGAAACACATACTTGAACACCATGACTTGTAATTTAATATTACTCAGTTGGATTTTTAGACTTGTTTCAGTACAAACTGTTTCAAAAGATTTTCTTTTTTTCTGGTAATCATGTGTCTGATTGCTTACATAGCAAGAATAATATATTTCAAGCAAGTAACAGTATTATTATGTCTAGAATATCCTAGCAATGCCTGAGAAGAGTTATGTTTTAACATACTTAAATACTTGGTAAAAGATCCCTGTTTTTCAAAATGAATAGGAAAGCCTCCAAAATCGGTTCTTAATTAATTAACTATACTTGCATATAATTATCCATTTTATACATTTAGTGCAATGAAGCTGTCCCAATATGAGAAACTGCTAGAAAGTAGTAATTATAAGTCTATACTTATATTTTAAGCTTACATGACTAATACTAAAAAGAATTGCAAACATCTTGAAAAAATAATTTTACCATAAAAAATAAGAATAAAGTAACAGAAAAACTTATTCTAGTGGTGGACACCAATAGCCATGAGACTTTTAGAGGTTGCTTGATTTCATCAAGCAAAAAAATTGCAAACACCTGCATAAATTATCAGGTGATTTTTCTCACTTTTAGAGTCATTTCCATTGTCACCAAGCAAAACAGGTAAATAATTAAATGCATAAGAACTAATAAACAACATAGGCATCCTGGTTCTCTATAAAATTATATCAAACCATATTTAATTTGAAAAAAATGAAGTTAGAGATGGGGCTAGAGATGGGGGGAAGGAAAGTGAGTGTGACTACAGGGGTACAACAGGTAGAAGAGTACTGCATTTTAATAGCTTGGTGGTTACTAAAAAAATCTACACACATGATAAGTGACATTGAATTATACACACATGATATCAACATCCAGATTTTGATACTGTGTGTGTATCACATAGACAATATATGTACATACACATATATACACACACACATATATAAATATAACTATAGATACAGTTACTTTCTTATAACAATCAGGAAAAACTGGCTGAGGACTGTATACTATATTTGCAATTTTCTGTGTATCTATAATTATTTCAAAATATAATTTTTTTAAATGAAGGTAAAGCAAAAACAAAATGTCTATTTAGAGGAATATAAATTCAAAATCATTGACTACATGCCTATTATATGTGCCAAGCGCCATGTCAAGGGCTGTACACTAAGACAGTGTTCCCTAAAACAAAAGATTTTCAGTCATCAGTCCAAGGATGTCCTATAAAGACAATCAAGAGAATATTGATTATATTGGCAACATTTGAATCCACTATAATAAATAACTTAAGTGTGTCTCTCTCAGAGGAAGTAACCGGTGACTCTCAGAGTTAACAGCAGAACAAATTAGATTTATTTTGGATTCAAAACTGAATAAATACTGTAAAGGGAAATAAAAGGATTAAAATAATGAATCAATAAGCACAATCTGATTCTTCCAGTAATTGTGACTTACTAAAACAGTACAAAAACTTTGAATTCCTTTTTAAAGATCAATTAATAAAGAAGTAAGCACAAGAAAAATGATAAAGGGCAGATGAAAACGATTATCTTAAAATACAGAAAACTGTACACCAATATGTTTGCTAAGTCACTGAATACATTATTTTAATCAAGCTTCAGCTGTACCTCTCAGTGAACAAATAATTCAGATCTTTTTCACAGACGCTTCTAATAACAATTCTTTGAGAAGATCACAAATCATCATTCTCAAGACTGAAAGACAATTTTTTAATATCATTTTGCAATTTTTTAGCCACTCTGTTAAATGTTCGCCTTTACCGAAGACTGAAACTTATATAATGGCTATTAAGGGTTGAGACTGACTAATGGTAGCTCATTATTCATGATATCACTAAGATTAATATGGATAATCCATAGTCTCTCTATTTTAAAGTACACTATTTAAAAAAAAAAAAAACCTTAAATATAGAAGATTCTCTTCAACCTCCACTTCAAGTTTCCATAATGGATCACTCAAGATATTAATGTATCTCATCTTAAAGTGCTCCATATGGTGCTTTTAAAATACTAAATGAGTTTTTTAAATTCTGTACCATGAATCATTATAGATAAACTGTTTTGAAAACAACTATTCTATTTAAAGTTCTTTGCAAGAGACAAGTAACCTAATTTTCTTCAAAGTTAGCACCAGGTCTCCTGTTCCCACTTAGATGTCTGTAGACTGAAATACATAGTTTGAACTTCAGCCAGTGATATTTTTCTAATCAGGAGTTTGACATAAACACAGTCTTCTTATTTTTCTGGCCCTTGGGGATAGTTCTTTTTTAACAACAAAAAGAGTTACGAGTGCTGACAAAATTGATCCATTTCTCCTACTTTATCAGAAAAACAAAATGCTGCTTGTTTTTCCAGTTCCATGTATGTTTTCAGGAACAGTGCTTACACCAACATTTCTGTTAGATTGACATGACAGTGAAACTGACTTCTCAACAAGCTGACTATCTTGCTCCGAAGAAAAATGAGTTTGGTGAATATGAAGCAATGCTCCCAGAAGCCAAAAGGAAACCTCATTGTCCAGTCCATCTGTCATCGACTAAGTTAAGACTAATGAACTGTTGCTCCTGTATAGCACTAAATTCTGATGCTGGCAGCAACTTGCCAAGGAACAGAAGGATCAAAGTCTGTGTATCTTAGTTATTTTTTTAAGTGTAAACAGAATGAAAAGTTTGGAAAACTTGGAAGTAACAATCCCCATTTCTTTCCACTACATTGCCCATTTTTCTAAAATGACAGGTCTTGATTTACTTCCCTTTATTATTCCTTTTGTACTCTGACTTCTGACCTCTTGAGTCATTACCTAGAACTTCATCAGACACTTTCTGATTTTCAAAATAAATGGTTCCTTTGTTCTCATCTTCCTTAGTCTCTGACATACTTGACATGGAAGATCCAACTTTTCAAACTCCTTTTCTCCATGACTGCCATCTATCTCCTTGTTACTTTCCCTTTTTGCTTGTTTGCCCTACCCTTACTCCCCAACTAGATATTAACATACATGATAACTCTGTGATGCAAAAAATATTTTATCTTCATGTACCACAGAGCATAGTGTTTAAGATTCAGGTTCTCAAAGTAGATACATTTGAATATGATACCCAAGCGTAGCATTTATGAATCTATACAATAATTTCGTAATTATTTAGCGGAGCTTCATTTTCCTGTATCTGCAAATGCAGAGCATAATCATAGTACCATTTTTCTAGGTTTGAGAGGATTTAATTAAATAACACTTGAGAAATATTTATCAAATCCATAAGCACATAAGTTTTTCAATATTATTATTGGTGTTATTAATGCTATTATTATTTCTAATTTCAATGACTTTTAGAAATAGTTTAGCACTGAAGACCTTAACAAGTGACAGCTGGATTTTAATTTGTTTTAACAGAATTACAAAATAAGGGAGTTAGAACACCATGAGTCCAGAAGTTATAAAACTATAGCCCACAAGACAAGTATAGTTCACCACCTGTTCTTATAAATAAAAAATTACTGGAACAGAGTCATGCCCATTTATTTATATATTGTTTCCACAATAGTGAATATGAAACTGCCTGTGTGACCAGAAAAGTTAAAATATTTTACAGAACAAATTTGCTCACCCCTAATCTATTTTAACTCTTTACAGTTATATAATTTAGAACATACCTAAGAAATTGCTAATGCAACATCTTTGCTACCTTACAAGAAGCCTATGAAGTCCGATGGTTTACTTATAGAAATAAAACCTTCTTCATTACTTTGTTTTGTAGTTTCTGTAACACAATGATGGATTCTGGGAGCCCCACCAGACATGGGTTTTTATTCTGACACTTCATATCTAGGGCTTAGACTGTGTAAAGGAAAGTAATTCCCATTAGGATCAGAAACACCTAAGACTGAAAAAAAGACAGAATTAGGTCATGCTAAAAACTAAATTTTACTTTGTGGTGCAAGGGATTAGGTGGCAGCACTATGAAGCTATTGGCAGCCCACTGCAGCACGAGTTCGATCCCTGGTTGGGGAGCTGACACAACATGGCGCAGCAGACCTCTCCTGTCTCGCCTGCTGCTCCCCTCAGCAGTGTACTAGATACGCCTGTTCTATTCCCCACTGTATCTCTGGTGAATCCTCTCACACACACACCGCACCTCTGGCCTGTACCCCAGTTCATGTATACATAAATAAATAAATCTTTTAAAAAATGAATTTTACTTTATACAAGGAAAAGTAGGCAGCTTCCATTTCAACACAAAGTAGGAGTGTCAAATTGCTGCAGAAACTGCTGACCTCCAGAGACCGATGGCCAGAATGAACCCAGAGCAATTTCTTATTCTCCTGAGACAGCTTGCTTAGATATTTCTGGGAAGGAACAGTGGGTCTTCAGAAAGGTTAGCATGCTATTTGTTGCCTGGTAACTACTTGCAAAGGTCGGTAAGAGTTAGGCCAGACACAAAGTAGGAACTGGGCGAAGCCATGATACTTAATCAGTAGCTCTAAAAGGGGTCAGTGCATTGCATGGGAAGAAGGATATTTCATGGTTAAATTTTTTATCTGCTTCTCGTATATTCACGTCAGCCCCTCATGCAGAATGAACAGCATCTACAGAAGACGCCTGGGATTCCCAGGAGTAAAGCTTGGCTTAAATTTAAAACTTCAGGAAGTGGAAGATGCACAACTCTTAGAGCAGTAGCATCAAGAAGAAGACAGAGAAAAATGAAACATTCCCCTGTTAGGAAAACCACTCTATTTTCTTGCATGCCACAGGGAATGGCATTAATCCTAAGCAGCACATGCTGTTTAAGGAATACAAAATTAACCTTTAGCTTTCCCTACTAGAAATCTTTACATGGGATCCTACAATCACAGACTTCAGAAATGCCAAGTGTTGTTTTAAAACATGCAACATTTTTTAATATTTTATTTATTTATGCATACAAGAGCTGGGGTACAGGCCAGAGGTGGGGGTGAGACGATCCACCAGAGACACAGTGGGGAGCAGAACAGGCAAATCTACTGAAATACACTGTTGAGGGGAGCAGCAGGTGAGGCACCAGAGGTCTGCTGCACCATGTGGGTCCCCTCCTCCATCGAGATCTAACTCATGCTGCAGTGGCTGCGGAAGCCCCACAGTGCAGCGCTCAACCACTTGCGCCATCAGGGAGGCCCTAAAACATGCAGATTTCTAGTCCTTTTCCCAGACGCAGTGAATCAGCACCTCTGTGTGTCACACCCAGGTGTGTGTGTTTCCAATGAGTCCCCCCTGGACTTTGGTTCTAGTGCAAAGTAGAGCTCAGAGACATGGCTTCATTGAAGAGCAAACTAGCATTAAACTGTTTAGTTCTGCCACCAGGTAGCTTTGTGACTTTGAGCAATTTACTTAAAACAAATATGATAGAATCTAGTCTGCCAGCCAAAAAGATTTTTAATTTCCAGAATTAAGAGGAAAGAGCCCAAGTGTTGTGTCCGTGCAAGGATAATTACCTGGAAGAGAACCACTGAATTAACGTGGTTCAGTTGCTTAAAGGTGGGGTGTCCAGAAGGTACCATGTTGGATTGTGTGAATTGCTCCTTTTTAATGTACTCAAGGAAAAGTATTTTGATTTATAAAATGTTAGCTTAGCCCTTCATATTATCTTGTGACTTCCCTTTACCCTATATATTTAATAGCGTATATAAAGTCTAGTATATATTTTCAAAATGAAGAAAATCTCAGAAATAAGCAATTTACCAAAAATTTGTGTAGTCTTGCCTGTTCAATATATTCTACACAGTTAAAATGTCTGGGGGCAGAGCTTAAGCTACTCCAGATGAGAAATCATCTAAACATCCAAATGTTGCTACAGACTAATGAATATTTTACTCTCACCAGCTGCTTCCTAATCCTTCTCCTGACTAAAAGTCATGAGATTACAAAATCCAATTTCACCTTCTCTGGGGTTTTGTACCCCTATATATACAACAGTCAAATCCCTCTGGTATTTTACTAACAAAGCAAAAGGCAGCAAAATAATAACCATAATTGAAGTCACTGCTACTAAGTAAATACCAAACCTGGGATTGTTCTTTTCTACTACAATATACAATTTTAAACAAGGACCTATGCCACTATTCCCTAGATACCATAATAGCTACAGGGACCCCAAGAAACTAAATGACCACTAGAGTTAGTTTAGGTGTGCTGACCCATAATACCCACTCCAATTCAATTTTGTTTTTTTATGGTTTTGTGACTTATTGTTCTGAACACTCAGTGAATTCTTTATCTCTGCTTAGTCATGTCCTTTGGTTGTATAATTTTTGAAAAAATTCCTTCCTGTTTTTTTTTTTTTTTTTTTAATTTTATTACANAAAATTCCTTCCTGTTTTTTTTTTTTTTTTTTTCATTTTCTTACAGTCGTTCATTTTTGTGCAATATTTGATGTCTCCCTTCAGGTGTAAACCCCATAAATCTCCCATAACCACCTCTCCTGTGAACCATCACTATAGTCCCTTGTTCTCTTCCCTCCCCTGTTTTGACCCTGTCCTTCTTCCTCCCCTGTTGTATGCTTCCAATCTATAATCTGCCTGCGAGTTTTGTCTTTTTTCCTCTGACCCTTTGTTCGGTTTCCCTATATTCCTCCTTTAACTGAAAGCATCTGATATTTTTGTTTTTTCTTCTGATTTATTTCACTAAGCATAATCCTTTCCAGCTCCATTCATGTAGCTGAGAATGGCATGAGCCTATATTTTTGGGGTGCTGAGTATTATGCCACTATGTATATAAACCATTCTTCTTGATCTAGTCATCTGGGGGCATTTAGGTTGTTTCCATGTCTTAGCTATTGTGAATAGTGCTGCAATAAACTTAGGTCAAACTCAATTATTTTAAAAACTGACTCTCTGAGAGATACACCTAATATTTTTGTAACAATCAAAAACAGATAATGCACAATGATTATATATCTGACCTATTAATATATCATCACACTTAATACTCACAAGCCTATGATGTACACATTGTTACCCTTATTTTACAGATGAGGAAAGCAGAGAAGACCTAAAGATCATGATGAGTACCATTGTATGTGCAGCACTGAATAGCACATTAAGCAGTTAACCCTGGTTTACTTGACTTCAAATATCACAATTTTATCCTTACAAGATTGAGCTGATGGCTTTGATAGCTCTAACTCTGTTAACAAACACATTCTTATTTTAATTGAATCTGATTTCCATATTGATCATTTTTCTTTAGAATCTGGGCACTATCCCAAATTTAAGGGGCTGTCTTTAAGACATACGATAGGGTGCTCAACAAATATTTGTTGACTGAAGGTATTTGTTGAATGAATATATACTTTAGTACTGAGAGGACCTGCAAGGTATTTTAAAGGCCAGCTTCTCTTCCTTATAATGAAAAACTGCCAGTATTATTATCATGCCAGTTGTTCAAGTGTGCAGTTCTAGGTAATTTGTCACTACTAGTAATTACAAAAACAAAATTTACAGATTATTGACTTTTAAGAGTTTGAATTTAGGGGGGCAGTCCTTCAGACCACTGTCACTTCTGACACCAGTTTCCAAGTTAGAGGTTTCAATAATTTACTAGAAAGACTGAGAACTCATCGAGAGTGCTTATATTTATGAAAATGGATTGGGAGATAGATTAGATAAGGATTTCTTTTCTCATAAATGTTTAACAAAAAATGTTATTGAGGACCTGCTTTATAGGTATAAGTATAAATTAGCAGTACACTATAATATGCAAATATGCAATGATAGTAACTTCATGTGACCAAATCAGAGAGTCTAATGATATGGAGATAGATTTAGTGTTCTTAGTTTAGGGTTTAGTCAATAAATAAAGTTAGGCCTCTTCTACACAGTTGACCCCAAAATCAGTCTTTTTTACTTCATATTTTCCTCCAGATATTCCACATTCTTTAACCTTCATTCTTTTTACCACCAAGATAACAGGTGAATATTCCACTAGGAACTCCAAATTTTGCTTTTTCTAGTCATGTCCAAATGTGTTAACTTTTAAAAAGTTTACATCTTATTCCAATTAATTCAATTATTAGTCATTGGGTTGAAAGTGAAAGCAAATTAGTTCCAATTTATTTGGGTAAAAACTTTAGAAACTGACTAACACACAGGGAGAACATCAGGTGATTTTTGTTGGTTAAGCCATTTAGTGAGTATTACTTTGCTGCAATAGCCCTATCAGACAAATATACAGACTAAATCACTATTTTTGGTCATCTAAATGTCATGTTTTTTAATTGTATCATTTTTATTTTCAATTCAGAACAATTCAGAAAAAGAATTTTCTCTTTTATATACAATGCCAGTCTCTTGTAGTTCATTGTCATTCAACCATAGTCTATGCCTATTGGCGTCTCTGTTCGTTTCAGAGTTTATTCTACATGACAGATAAATGCAATTATGAAAATCTAATCATATGTCAGACAAAAGGCCTGAAGTTCAAATACTGTGCCTAGCAGATCCAGATAACTAACTTGACTTTTTAACAGATTCCAATTTTCTGTTGAAATTTTTCATCTTTTTCCATTTTGACCAATTTTTTCTTTCTTCTTAAAATGTTAATCATCATTATTTTGCACTCCTTACTTAGTAACTTCCATATTTCTAAAATCTCTAGGTTCTCCTTGATTTCCTATTTTGTGTTTTTAGTATTAGTCACATTCCCAGCACATTTGCATATATGCTTTTTTATTATATGTTGTGTGTTATAAATGATACATAATAGATATTCTGTAGTATGTTATCTTCTTCTAAAGATTTTTACATTTTTATATAGCAGGCAGTTAAATTAGATAATCTCCCTGATTCTGCTACAACTTGATTGTGCTTTTCATTTGGTCAGTTTTGCCCTTTGTCCTAGACTACTCTTGGTATATTCCTAGCATATTGCTAACTTCTGGGATATAGCATTTCAACAACAAAAACAAGCCCAAGATATTCACTAGCCAGAGCCAAACTTTATTGTCTTTCCAGAACTGTAAATTGTTGAAATTCCTGGTTATATTTTAGCCCTTTTCTCTGCTCCATTTCCTGAATTCTCATTCTGTGAGAGAATACCTTTTAAGTCATCTGAAGACCCAATGTAATTTTTATGTCAATTTTTGGGGCTCCTTTTTTAGAAATCTATCCTATCTAATACTTCACTCCTCAAATCTCAATTACCATAGTAATCTGAACACCAGTCTCTATTTCCCTTGACAGCAGAACTGCTGTTTTCTACTCAGGGTCTACTCTCCTATACAATGGTCTGAAAAATGCACTCAGGGAAAAACCAGGGTGACTGCAAAGTAGAACTCATTTACCGCCTTAGCTCAGAGATCTCAGCTGTACCCAATTCCTACAAATTATCGTTTTGTATATTTCCCTTACTTATGTACACCTTATGGGAGAGCAAACCTTACATAAGCTAGTTAAACATGTTCAAAATTTACAGTGAGTCATAAAGTTCTTAAATACAATCAAATATTCATGATTCTTTGCTTTGTTCCTCAATGGCCCCTTTTCTCTTCTTATTCTTTACTAACTAAAACTATTGTGTATTAACCTACACCTACACCTACACCTATAACTATACTATCTCCCACCTAACTGTAACATAATAAAAGCATACTTCCAGTAGGTAATTCCATAGATAACTAAAATTCCACTATAGAAAGAATCAACATGGTATTACTCTAGAGAAGAAAACATATGACCTAATAACAATAGGAATTACAATCAATGAACAAATTGTGCTTCTACCCTCCGTGGGGCTCTAAGGAACAAACATGCATTCTAAATGGCGTTCATAATTGCCTTCTAACTTAAATGCACTTTTATGGAAAAGCAAAGCTAGGCAAGTGTTAAAGATACACACTACAAATAACACCTATGGAGACACAACATGGATTCCTTAGGTTAAATTACAGGTATATGGCTACCGGAATTCATATAGTTTCCCAGAGTCTCAGGAAAAGACATACTTTAGGTAGGTATGGTCAGATATATTTTCAGTTTTGTCCCAGGAATTGGATTCTGATTTTATGTCCTACCATATTTAAGAGGGCTTGTGAGTAAGGAGGAAACATCCAATATGACTAGAAAGATCTATGATCTTTACATGAGGCGACAGTCCTTCTGTTCCCAGATGCCAATGCCTATGAATTCTGTATATCCATGTATTTGTTAGTAGAGACCTTAAGGCACTCCTGGATGATCCAGCTAGTTGAATTGATAGAGAAAATCAAATTGCTTCCCCACAGACAATAACTACCTATGGGTTATTACATCAAAGTTATCATGAAGCTTTCTTCCACCCTTTTTTTCTAGTTCAAATAAAATACATCCAGGAGGATTATTGCAGAGCAATCAATTACATACCTGAAGATACCTTTATTGTGACCTTCCCTAATAACCTTTTTACTAGTTTAGAGACAGATGGTCAACCAAATGCCATGGGCCATGAAAAGAATATGTAGAAAGAAATTTGGAGGCTTGAGGGAAAAGCTGTAGATTTAACAGTTTGGTGTTCTACATATCTATTTCGATGTTGACATATCTTACTGAAAGCGTAGTAGCACATTAATACAAGTGGTATTATACATCTCACTGAATATGGTCATTTTCAAATTTGGACTACAAAGAAGAATCACCTGGGAGGGTTTTACAATGTTAGGTATCCTGACCACATTCCAGTTTCATTTAAGTCTTGGGATGGAGCCCAGGCAGCAATGATTTTTTAATCTCTACAGGTGAGTCCAATAACAGCCAAGGTTGAGAATTTCTGACTTAAATTATCTTGGTTTTAGTTCTCTTCTGTGAAGGTAAAGCATCCATGAGATGATTCCTTACCATTCTTCCAGTCCAAGTGCTTTCATGTTGTGACCCAGCATGAAAAAAAATGTCCTTTAACCAGCATTATTCTGTCAATGCTCACCACGCATGGAGTTATTTTTGCTTTGACTCTGTGACTTCAGTGAATAAAAATATTCTCTATAATTTATAGTTTATAGTGTTTCCTAAGATGTTTGCCATCTCTGCTCAGTCACTCATCAGAAGAAAAAGAAGAACTGTCCAAATCTAACATGAAAGATAATTAAAAATATTTTAGAAGTGAGATGAACCTTTTCTGTAAACACAAAGAAACACCTGCTTATTGATGCCTGGTTATTATAGAAATTATGCATAAATGTTTTATAATTACAGATATACTTCCCACATATATAAAGGAAAACTGCTTAATCCAGGTAATGCTCTGTTCTCCTATCCCCTTCCCCATAACAGATTGGATGGAACTTGCCATTATTGTTCACATGGGCTTCATAAAAGGAATCTGGGAAGAGAATCTGGAACCAAGCCCATATCCTGGGCACACTCACCTGCTGTGAGCCTTTCAGCCCAGGTCAGGCATTTTTATCCACACATCTATCTAACTCACAGGTGTGTCATTAAAGAGCTATATAATGTGTAAAACACACCAAGGTGCTGTGAAGCAAGAAACTAAACATATATAATATATTTACCTTGGCAAAAGGCAGCAAGTCAGCACACAAGAAGAAAATGCCACGTCACCTGCTAAGGTCAAGAGATTTTGCAATCTTAAAAAATCTGCATCTATTCACAACAAATCTGCATCTATTCACAAGATGAAATATCCTTCACCCCTTGTGGAGATAAAGGAATCCTCTTACACTGCTGGTGGGAATGCAGACTGATCAAACCACTATGGAAAGCTGTATGGAGGACCCTCAAATTATTAAAAATGGATCTACCATATGACCCAGCAACTCTACTCCTGGTAATCTACCCAAAAAATACAAAAAGAGTAATTCAAAAGGGAACCTACACTCCTATGTTTATTGCAGCACTATTTATAATAGTTAAGATATGGAAATAACCTAAACAGATGACTGGATCAAGATGTGGTATATGTACGCAATGGAATACTACTTGGCAATCAAAAAAGAGAAACTCATGCCATTCGCAGCAATGTGGATGGAGCTCCAAGGGACTATGTTCAGTGAAATATGTTAGAAGGAAAAAGAAAAATATTGAATGGTTTCACTAAAAGGAATAATATACGGAAACTGAACAAGGGGTTAGGGAGAAAAAAAAACCTAGCAGACAAACTATAAAGCCGAGACATACAGCAGAGAATGGGCAGTGAGAGAGGTCAAAATCATCTGCCTCAAGTAATATCAAGTATGATCCACTTACATTCTCCTTAATCATATCTATCTGTATATTTAGACCTTCTCTCCTTTATTCCTGACTTTGCTCCAGCAGCAAGGTCTTCTGTCTATATTCTTCCATTTTTCTGTCCTCTATTCCCACCACTCTGACTTCTATTCCTCTGCTTCCTCTATTCCCATCCTTACTGTAGAAATAAAACCTACGGTTCAAGGTGCAGCTTAATTAATAACAGTTACCATTATTCAGCATTAATTATGTACTAGGAACTAAGCTGAATTCTTTACATATGTTATTTTACCTAATTTTACTAATAAACCAACAAAGTAAGTATGATAAAGCCTGTTTAAAAGAAGACAACCAAAATGCAGAGATAAAATAACTTGCTCAAGCTTACAAAAAGTCAGAATTCAAACCCAGACCTATGCTGATCTAAAGTTAGTTATTACCACATATGGTCTATAGATACATGAAAAATGGAATGAGAATCAAAACCACAATGATATATTGCCTTTGAGAATGGTATATATAAAAAGGACTAGAACAAATGTTGCTGAGGATAGGGAAAAATCACTTATCCACTGTTAGTGTAAATGTAATTTGGGGCAACTTCTATGGAAAAGTGTGAAGATTCCTCAAAAAAATAAAGCTGAAAATACTTAATGATCCAGCAATAGCACATCTATTTAATATGTGCTATTTAATATTTAATAATAGTACATACAAATAATATGATGGCCACTAATTCAAAAATATAGCTACATGCCTATGTTTAGAGTAGTGTTATTGACAATATCTAAGTCACTGAAACAACATAAATTCTCATCAACAAATGATTGTATGAAGAAATTATGGAACATATACTCAATAGAATACTATACAGCTAGTAAAAAGAACATGAAACAGTGCTTTCAAGGGGACAAAATAGATGAATCTTAAGATGATTACGCTGAATGAAATGTCAGAAAATAAAAGACAGTTACCAGATGGCTTCATTCATTTGCAGAATAACAAAAAAAAAGAAACTGGCAACACAAGAATTCTTAACTCTGAAGAATATGCTGGTTACCAGAGCAGATGGAGGAAGAGTACGAGATAGAAGTACGAGATAGAAGAGCAGAGGTAATGAGGCTGTGGCACTGGAGCTTTGGGAGGGTGAGAGAGGCATGTGTACATATGGGGGGGGGGGTAGGAGTGAAACTGTATTCCCCAAGTTATATAAATACAGAAACAAAATCAATACAATTTAAAGAAAATAATCAATAAAGTTGATGTTATTAAGATGTTGAACCATCAGTGTTACCAACTCTCCATGACATCCTTTTTAATGGCTCCACAACATGGCATTTTCTCCCAGTCTAAATACCCCTCCAGAACATATTTTAATGTTTTGCTTTATGTTGATCACTGTTGGTTTTATATTGTTACTTAATTTTAGAAGACTGATTTGTTTCTTTCCTTAAATAAATATACTTAACATAAAAGTATATATATTAATAAGTATATATACTTAATATATACTAATAAGTATATTTATAAACCTGTTAGAATCTTAGAACAGCTTGAAATTGCTGAACTAATACACCTACATATCATAGACACACACACATAAAATTGGTCTTACTTTTTAGTCATGAGGGTATGTTTTGCTATCCTATCATCGTATCATAACATGTTTTCATGTATGATAGCCTAATTGTTCCTATTTATCAGGATTTCACAAGCAGGGAGTTAAATGACAAGACATGAAATTTAAGAGATTGAATGAAGGTGTAATCAGAGACAAACATGCCTACTTTGGGGGCTTTTAGGTTATGATTTTAAAGTTGAACAAAGTTATCAGAACTTAACAAGCCATTCTTTGCAATTTACAGGATGTTTACCAAAAATTGATATTGGATAATATTCTAAATATACATGAGTCATAGCATTTCTCACTCACCTATTAATAGTTACTATGTCTTCTTGGACAGAATGTTTTTCAATATGCCAAAACACAAAGGTAGAATGAAGCAAAAAATATATTAACATTGTATTTACATTTTAAGAATAGTGAATTCTGGGTCTATCCATGCAAAACAGTTTAGTGAATTAATAAAAATATTTAGAAAATTCAGAAGAAAAAGCACTCCAGCCAGACAAACTTAGGAAACTGAAGGAACACTTTTAGAGCTTGAATTAAATAGATAAATCCTTAAGAGGGAATTATATAAATGTGTACTTGCTGATGAAATAAAACCTGAGATAGAAAAATACTTGTCACCCAGGAGACACTGACCCCCACAGGGACTTTCTGTACCAAATACAATATAGTTTATTCTAATGCTTGAGGGGTAAAGGTTATATGCTATGGCTTCCTGGTGAGTATAAAATTACTCCAGAGCTCATTTTTCTAATTCCAAGACTCTTGACTAAGAATGCACAATCTCTAACTTGGGACCGCAAAAAGGAGTATGAAGAGAAATATGTAGAGCAGTGGGCATTGCGATAGTGGTGCATTTGCTTACTCACTCCTACAAACAAGCCCATCTCAGTAACACGTCCTGCTTGGACTACTGGGCACACGAAGCCACCTTATGACGTAGAAGTCAGGAACATGACATTTACCTCACTCTTGCCCACTGATCCAGTGTGTGTGAATGCAAATGGTATTCTTCCCTTATTAATGAGTTTGTTTCCCTTTGCATAGACTGAGGTGATAGCCATCTACTTCAAAGGTCTGAAGAATGACTCATGAAAAGGTCTCTTCAATGTAACCAATGTTTTCAATAATAAATGATTTCCTTTAAGTCTGCAAAACTTTTTAATGGCATAACTGCTACATAGACTCTGAACTGACTTTTCCTATTTCTTATTAATGACTGTGAAACTTTCAGGAATTATAACTGTACGTTCTCATTCTTTCCTGGTCTCTCTACAACTATAGATTTTCTAGCCATGGAATCTTAGTCAACTTATTTTAGTGCAAGTAGCTCCAGAAAGGGATTCAAATGACCTGTGTTCAAATTTCAGTTTTGTGTTTCATTGACACTGTGACCTTGCTTAAACCAAGCATCTCTGAGCCTCAGCACCTTTATCTGTAAAAAGAGGAAATAATACCTGCCTGCACTTACTTACAGAATTGTAGTGAGGAAAAGTTGAAAAGTATAAAAAACGCTGCGAAAATCACGTTGCTGTAGCAAGATTGTGCATGCCGTTTGAAATTTCTGGTAACACTGTTTCCTATTAGTCAGCCATAACTACTAAGATTTTCAACTATTCCAGTCTTTGCAGAATATCTGTGTTTGTGTATAAGCGTGGATATACATTTTTAAATGTATTTTATTATAGATTATTTATCATGATACTTTATCTAGTATAACATATATAGTATGCATGTATGTGTATGTATAGATATCCCTACATTAATAAAAGTTCTTCCAAAACATGGTTAATAACAGCTTAATAGTCTACCATCATAATATATATAAAATGAAAAACAATGTATGCATGTATGCATTTTCATGTTATTAAAAATTATTTGCAAATACCATTAATAATGACTATATTAAACATATGGTGGTTAATAATTCTACCTTATGAGTGTTCTATAATTTATTTGCTCATTCCCTATTTTTAATACATCAGAAATATTTATTTTCGGATGTTTTTGTTTGGTCTTTTTTTGCTGTTCTGTTGGTGGGTTTACTTGCTGTCATAAACAAGGCTATAGTAAATACCCGTGTACAAAATGTTTTTATGACTCTCTAATTCTATAGAGGATATTTCTAGAACAAAAATCATTGGCTCAAAAATAATCATGGTTCTAACGTGTAATCAGAAGTGAACATATTATCAGATTCGATTCCTCAAGTATTGTATTGTTTAGACAATGTAAGAGAAAATCCAATTTTATGGTAGACTTGTCATGATTAACTATTTTAATCATTCTCAATTTCATAGGCAAGAGTATTATGATATAGTTATATAATTACTAGTGAATTGAAAATTCATCATGTTAACTGATTTTAATTACTCTGTCATGAATGACCTCATCCTTGCTCCATTTCCAGCATTTTCCTTAGCGATTTGTAGTATTAATTTTAAGAAAATTAATTTTCTCAGTTTTTACAGCTCATGAAATTTTCTAAATTTTTTATCTACAGTTACATTGCTTATAAATTTTGACATTGTGAGTTTTCAGAGGTTTCCCTAGCTTAATTGAGATACAATAATTAACATATAAGACTATATAAGTTTAAGGTACAGCATGGTTGAGGTGATACATTTATATATTGCAAGATGTTTACACCAAAGTATTAGCTAATACCTCCGCCTTGTCACATAATTAACATTTCTTTTTTATAGTAAGGAGTATTTTAAGTTTTTTAAATTATATTTGGAAGTCATGTTCTTCCATTGCTTTTCTTTCCTATACTTCGGGAACTAAGGGGACTCCCTACTCCTCCAATATATTCATCCTTTTAATAAAAACTAGCCCCAATTTTCAAAGACTCGACAATCTAGAATATAATCAAGGTGGGATGATATTGATTATTGTTATTTATTAGGAAGTCAGTTTGAAATCATCAGTGTGGAGATTATTAAGTATTTTGGATGCAGGAAGAACTGGCACCAACCCAGACACAGCTCTATTTATAGACCTTTCAAATACCTTCTGTGCTATGGAATTTAGCCAAAGATGAGGGCCCAGAAATTCTGGCACTTGGAAAGCAGATCTTTATTGGTGCATTTGTAAGTCAGAGGGAGTCAAGTTCAGGGTTACTGCCACTGTGGAGAGGATGGGAACATAGAATAGAACAATGCCCAAGTCAGTTCTGCTAAGAAGAATGGTTTGCAAATTATTGATGCAATAGCTATAATTTAAAAGGTGATGGTAAATGGAATTTAATTTACCTCCTATTCTAGGATTCTCTGTTTCACTGTTCTTTGACTATATTTGCCTCTCAGCTGAGTAAGGTCTAGTTTCTGGCTTGCCTTCGGTTTAAATTCTATATATCTGTCTTTAGAAAGATCCCTGAGTAGACAAACTTGTCTCCTCAATTCTTTGAATTTTAACCATAGCTAATAAAATTAACAATAGTTAATGTTGATTAGGTTCTTATTGTGGTCCAGCCCCAGTTCTAAGCCCATATGCATGGCTACTTCAAAACACGTTGAGCTAGCAGGATCCATGATGTATCTCCATTATAGTTGAAGAAACTGAGACACACAGAGGTCAGCTACCTTGAGCAAGATACCAGAAGAGGATGAGCCAGGATCTGACACCAGACAACCTGGTCCTAGAGTTTGCATCCTTACACCATTCAGTGATAATTTGTATTTAATGCAAGTTCTGACTTTAACTAATATATGTGCAAAGATGTACACATGAAAGCTATATAGTTATTTCCTTGAAAGTCTGCTATTATTTATTAAGGTCAATAAAAGGGGAGAGTTAGAAGTTAAAGACCTGTTGGAATATTCAGGCCTCTGAATGCTTTAGAGTTAACCTCTAAACTCTCTGCATCTCAATCAATCAGAATAACAGTAGGACCTACTTCACAGGCTCATTGGAAGGATTTAAATAAGGTATCTGATAGAAAATTCTAACATGTATGTCAGATAGAATGAATGCTTTATAACTATTAGCTATAAAAACTATTAACTATTAAAACTATTACAATTAGCATTTCTTTTGAGTACTGTCTCTCTCCCTCTTTCACAAATCAATAGCATTCAAAAAAAGCTAGTGTACTCTTAGTAGTCAAATGAATAAAGGTAAAGGGCAATAGTAAGTTATAGAAATGGAAGATATAAGTGGTCACAAGCAAAAACCCTTCCTTGAGGTCACAAGCAAACATATTCTGTTAGATTTTTCTTTCCCTGAAACTACCTACTTTCTGAGGGAAGGTAAATTAACATGAATTGCATTACATGGTTGAACAGCAATCCAGTAATGAGCAGACATTTTTCTTACTTATACTCCCCCTTTCAAAGACTTCGTTTTATTCCTCTCTCTTCAAATGAAAGAGATAAATGCACACGAACACACACGTTTCATATATATGTGTACTCACACACAATAATGAGTACATACTGGAGGGACTTTAGCCTATACACATTGCCTTGCCTACTGAGATCCAGGCAGCTGGTTTTCTCTGGGGGAAAGAACTGTTGACAGTTTCCATTAATCAGCCCCCTCAGAATTGCATTTACTTGTTGATATCATGCCATCCTAGCTTTTAGTAGCTGTCACATTAAGCAGGGCTCTGCTGTCGTAACAAACAAAATTGCATTAGCTTACAAGAACAGAGGTCCATTTCTCACCCATGGCTCGTGTCATGTTGAACTGACTACAGCTCTGCTGCGCTTCTCATTTGGGACTAGCCTAATGGGTGGTCTCCATCGGAACATGGTGGGCATCAGATCATAGAAACAAAGTGTGGAAAAGCAGGAAGGAAGCCTCAGACTTCTGGGTCCCTTCCACTCACCCTCATTGGCTAAAGCAAGTCACATGGCCAAGACTGGTTTTAATAGCGTGAGGAAATGAATATTTAACAGCATCATATACTCTGTCTCGCACATTCCTATTACTCCCGTTATTGATCCTTGTTTTTCCTACTAAAGTTCAGTAGATTCTGTTTCTCCCAACTGAATGTAAATGATCTTAACCAGGCTTCCTGCTTATTTCTGCATGACTCCTGGTTAGTTCTGTGAAGTTTGTTCCTTAGCATAGTATTACTGTGTCAAAAAAGATACCCATTATAAACAAGATAAAGGACTCTTTGGATTTATTTCCAAAGTTAGATCTTCAGGTCACACCGATTGCATTCTAACACAAGTTTGCATGTGTTTCTCAATGTTCCTCTAACTCTCTACTAAACCAGTGGATGTAATTTCTATTCTTCTAAATCTTTTGACTCATGGGACCTGGCACTTATAATAATTACACCTTTTGTAACTTTCATAAATACTTGAAAATCAAATGATTAAAATAAAGTGAGAATATCTCCTAGAATAAAAATAATAGCCTTCAGTCCTACCACCAATTGTTTTTCAATGTTAAAAAGGGCAGGTCTGGCTTTGGGTTTAGAAAGTGATGATGTCACTCTTAATGGAATTGGTGAGTTTGGAGACTGTTCATTATTTAATGGCTGTAATGGGCTCTGAATACATTCTGCAATCTTTGTTCCTTATAAAGCCAAGCCACCAACATCAAGGGGGAAAAAAATTTACTTTGGAAGATATTCTCTCCATGAGTCAGGGAAAAACTAACTTCTACGTAATTTACTTCACATAGTTTCCAAAATTACATTAACCACTTTGAATTTGCAGAGAATTTTTACCCAAATTACCAAGTGCACCGCATCTTAATATCCTATTCCCATGAAATGGGAATTTAGGTAAGGCGGGTTGCTTTCTTCATAGGTTCCCTAAAATTCACCATTTTGAAAAAATTCCTCTATAGTAGTCTACCAGAACTCTTCATTGTCATCCCATTAAGAAATCTTTTTTCCATAATCATACATATGGTATATTTTATATTTTAATATAAAATATAAATATTTTAATACTATATATGGTATAGCTATTTATTGAATACATGTCTGTATTTTATATATATAAAAATAAGAACCAGTTTTTACTCCCTGGGGAGTAATATTCCTCATGGAGATCCCAAGATATGTAGGATAGATACTTTTCTTTTTACACACACTCCTTTCTATTCCTCACTCATGCCATAACTTTCTGCTCTACTTCCTCAGCCATTTGCATTTTCTCATCTTTGGACTTGCTAATGCCTTCTTTCTGGAATAATGCCCCCATTTCTGTTGAATCCACCCATTTCTCAAGACTCAGATCAATATTTATTGAGTTTACTTATTTATAGCTCAATTTATTCCTGCTAGCACTTTTTCTTAAAAATAGATTTCAGCTTCCAAAGAGCTCCTGTCGTCATTTACGTGAACACATAGACAGATATTCACACATATACATGAGCCACATGGTAGTTGTGGGGAAAAAATGGGTTATTCCTCCAAACTTTCATCCTCTGCACATCAAAGTGTTTTTTCCCCACTTTGGAAAGTTCTGTGTCAATAATATCAATATTTTTCACTTGCACAGGCTCACATTTTTTAGAGGCTCTTTAATGCCTCCATCCTCTTCATTCTACCATATCTAAATAGTTGCCCAAACTTGTTGATTCTTCATTTTTCATGAATCTTTGAGTTTTGCTTTTCTCTAGGCTATTACTACCAACACCTTTCTCTAAATTTATAACATCTCATCTACAGTCAGCCCCTTCATGGTTCTCTTCTTCTCAAATCCCATAACCATTCTTCAGTCATTCTTACTCAGGTTATCTTCCTGAAACATGGACTATGACCCTTTTTCTGCTGCTCAGTTGCTTAAGAACTTCCAGATAATTTGAATAAATCTGATCAATTCAACATGACTGCTTTGCACAGAATTGTGGCCCCCTCGCCCCCAGATTCACATGTTAAAGTCCTAACCCTCCATGTGATGGAGTTTGGAAATGGGGCCTTTGAGAGGTCATTAGGTTTAAATGAAGTAATAATAGTGCCTCAAGATGAGGTTAGTGTCCTTATAAGAACAGACACCAGAGAGTTTGCCCTCTTTCTCTTCTTTCTTTGCAATGTGAAAACATCATCTGTGAGCCAGAGACACGCACCAGAATCCAACCAAGTTGACAACCTGATCATGAGTTTTCAACCTCCAGAACTGTGCTAAAATCAATTTCTGTTATTTAAATCACCCAATCTATGATGAGATTAGGATCCTACTTCCACTGTTCTTATCTAAACAACCCCAGCAACTAAGGCTGGGGTTATATTCTTTCACATATGCTAGGATGAAGTTATCTCTACTTAAATTAATGAAAATGTTTCTCATGTGCGAGTTTACCACTAAGATGAAGGTGTTTACACAGGGATGGGAAGGTGGAGATTACATTTTAAAAGGAAAGTTTTATTGGGTAAGGAGAAAGGGGAAAAAGGAGGTAACTTCATAGATACAGATGGGCCGTCTTGGGAGGACAGCTGAATTTTGCCAGGACAGGAATTGTCATATTTTTCCTTTGTGGGGAGAGGGTTCATTCCTTTTTGAAATGGTTATCTATCGTTAAATTAATCACTTCCAGGGTATGACTGGGTTCATTTGTAAGAATCAGTGATTCTCAGTAATGGCCATCAACCTCATATCCCCTCCTCTGGTCCAAGTGTATTTTTTATAGTGATCTTTTGCAATGACTGACAATTCACATATTCCTATCTTCTGGCTTTGCTTAGGGAGTTTTCATTTCTATAGCTGGTTTAATGATGATGTGAATCATTTCTACATCTACTTCCATTTCTGGTCTTGTGATGCCTCCATCCCCAATTTTCTACTCCAACCCTCCATCAATAAAAATTATTACTATATAGACACGTTTTTTAAGGATTGTTCCTGCTAACAAATATATAAACCCCGATAATTGTAAAAGGTATAGATTTCAGGACCTGCACTAATACTAAAAGAAGAGCAGTTATATCTGCATTCAGCATACCTTCCTGGAACCTGCAGTCTAGTCTGATGGATGAGACCAAATCTTCCCTATAAGCAGGTGTGAAAAATTACGTTTATTTGCTTAAGAATAGATCTGTAGGATATTTCATGTTTGGGCTGTACAGAAATAAAGTGTCTCGCTTGTAAGCCTCCCTTTTATTCCATCTCTGAGGTTCTGTCTCTCTGTTTTTCCCTCACACCTTCTTCTTATATGCAGATGAGTGAAGAAAAAGTCTCAATTCACTGATTTTTTTTTTTATTCAATTACAGAAGAGAAGATTGCAAAGACAATGCTACAATGTGCTCCAGCAAGGATTTCCTGAGAATCATTGGGCTTTCTGGAGAACTCCAAGCAGAAAGATATGACATGAGGTCAATGGGAGTTTCATATCTGAAAATTTATTCCCTATGGACTAGCTAAATAGAAACGTATCTAAGAATTTAAGTTTTATCCCATGTTTTGGTGGATAATCTTTCTCTTTCTAAAGTTAAAACCTATGTACTGAAAAGATTTAAATTTAACCAAAATAGTTTTAAATTTTTATCTATGGTTTTTAATTTTGGAGATAATGCCATTCAGATTGTAATTGTGTCTTACTTCCTTTGTGAGAATGCTTTTGCATATTTTGAGTCCTCCAATGTCACAAAGCAGCATTCTATTCACTCTGATGACCTAATCTTCTGTTTGGCCAATTCTCATTCAAAGATCAAATGCTTAAACCATCAAAGGATTGCATACAACCAAACACAATTCCAAACAGACCCTCCAAAATAGGCATTTATTCAGCCCTAAAGCAGGGTCAAGTCATTCACCACTGTACATAGAGTCTTTTAGGAGCTTCAGGTCCATGTACAACAACCCTCTCACATCGGATGCTTGTTCTGAACATCTTAACAGAGGTCATCATCCTTCATCAACAAGACTAAGGTCCCCCACAAGGGGGAGGTCTTGGCACGTGGCAATTCTGCCTTTTTTTTTTTTTTTAATTTTTTCCTTATTTTTATTTTTCATACAATGTTTGCTTTCTTTTCTAGGTGCAGTCCCCATAGAATTTCCATCACCAATTCACCCATGCACCATCACCATATTCCCTGTTTTCTGCCTTAAAGTCACAAATTAAATAGAAAGAATATGGATTTCACAGATTGTCTGGTGTAGTGAGATGAAGAGTAAAAAGCCTTTCTGGGAAAGGAACACATATGTTCCTTTCAACATATGTTGAAAACTTGCTTTCTGTGAGCCAGGCTCCCCAGCAAACTGAAAGAACAGGCAAGAGATCTTTTTCTAGAGACCAGATTTTTCTTTTTTTTTAAATTTATTTATTTATTTATTTTTTTAAATATTTATTTATTTATGCATACAAGCACTGGGGTACAGGCCAGAGTCTAGGGAGGTGAGAGGATTCACCAGACAGAGTGGGGAGCAGAACAGGCAGACTGACTGAAGCACACTGCTGAGGGGTGCAGTGGGCGAGGCAGGAGAGGTCTGCTGCACCATGTGGGTCCCCTCCCTAGCCGGCAGCAGGGACCGAACTTGTGCTGCAGTGGCTGTGGTTTGCTTCATAGTGCATTGCTTAACCCACTGTGCCACCAGGGAGGCCCCCAGATTATTTCTTAAGCTACCTTTGTCAAGTTTTGGGCAACTGTTATGTATCATTTTCCTTTTCTCTAAAATAGAAATCATTTAAGTTTCTTATTACTAGATGTGCTAAGAGCAAAACCTTGACTTTTTCAAATGGAAGATCCAATTAATTTGAATATTTTCAAAATGACCAAGTTATTTATTTATTTTAAATCATAGCTATAAATTATGGAATGTTTGCTGAGTTTTATGTAGTTTGTTATTTTGTTTAATCCTACTTATCCAACACTGGGTGGATAATATTATTATTACTATTATGCAGATTAGAAAATGAATCATAGAAAGTATATACACCCCCCCCTACTAAATACTGACGTTCTCATTTTAACCAACATACTGTATCACTACACAATATCACATGTCCATAATTTCGTTAAGTGCTTCACTCCTGAGAAGGAGGTGGGAGAACTATGGGAACTGCAATGATATAAGCAATATATATAATAAAAAATTATTTATGAAAAAAAGATCTTCACTCCCATCACCAGCCTCGGTGTAAGTTTCATTGCTGACCCACAAGCTCCATTCTAGAAGTAGACAGAAGTTATTTAACATATCAGGCACAACTGAGTAGACGGAGATGCATGGAATGTTGATTAAAAATTAGACTCTAGTTTCATCTTATTCCTAAGAGAGTCCAGGTGGTTTATTTAACCATTTTTTGTTTTGTTTTCTCAATCATAAAATGGAAAGGATGACAGTGATATCTACATTCAAGTTATTGTAAGGATTAAGATAATCCTTATAAAGTACTGTCTTGCCACTTAAGTCAGTTTTTATAGTAACACATGAAAACTCTATCTTTTTAAGTTCTGTATTCTCTGTGGCTACTTAAAGCTTGACTTATGGTAGGTTCACAATAATTGTTGGATAAATGAAAATAAGGTAAGCAAATATTCATTATCACAGGAGTATAAGTGTATACCAAAGCCAGGTTTTATAGCAAATGTAAAGCCAAAAAAGATTTTAAAACTCATATCCTAATTTACACAAAGATGAGACAGAAAGTGAAATAGAATTAAACATGACTCATGTCATTTTTTGAGTCAATGGGTTTGGGGTGCAGAGTTCTTGGGTTCACTCTGGGAAAAGTTTCACAGAGCTCCCCTTTCAGCTATAAGGGGTGAATTCCAGGCAAGTTTCTCCACAACAGAGTCATTGGTTATATTTAAAGAGCAGGTTTATTAAAGAAAGGTAAAGGACACTTGCATAGACACAAGTGGGCAGGAAGAGCTGCCGTGAAGGGGACAGGCTTGCTGAGAGAGGCCTGCATGGTCGCAGGCGGGCGGCCTTGAGGAGAGCTGCCTCTGCTGAGAGAACTCAGTGAAGAGAAGCCCTGGTAGGGTACAGGTCATAGGCAGGCAGGAGGTTGCTGCCCTGCAGAGGGAGGGAATTGGTGAAAAGAAGCACCATATAGGCACAGGTGGGCAGAAGAATTGCTGCCCTATTGTGGGGGCAACGTTAGGTTTTATCCTCTTCTTTTGGTAGGGAGAGGCTCATCTGTGTGAGTGCTTAGATTGTTGCCAATTTTGGACAACTATGCAGAACCAGAAAGAGACCAGAGATTCCACAGTGGGCAATCTCCATATTTTTACCCTCAGATCTGTTCTCCCAACACTCCCTACAGCTAGGGTCTCATGCCTTGTGATAAAGCACTGGCACCTAAGATCTTGATTTCTATAGCTGGGTTCATGGTCCTGTTTATCCCCTCTACCCCGCCTCCTCGTGTGAGTGGGGTTTTAGTCTAGTGTTGTGATGCCTCCTTTAGGTTTCTCTATTCTTATCCTCCATCACTGACCATTAGCTCTAAGAGCAAATCAAGGTCAAATTTGGCAAATGTTAAAGGAAAAGAAACAGGGAAATACATATGGGTACAAGTCTTTATTATAAAAGATTTTGTCTACATGCTTCTTTTCCTTCTGTAAAAAATATTTGCTGGGTACTTTACATGTATCTAAAACTATGCTAGGCTATGATATTTTAATTAATAAAACCATTAGAATCATTCAATTTGTTAATTTCCTTATAATGCCTCTTTCCTTATTATGTGTATTTGAACTACAAAGATGGTTGCTTCTAGTGGACATGGAGAGGAATGTCTCCTGCCCTGATTTCAACTGAGAGTTGGTATGTTCTATACCAGCTGTCAAACTGAGTGTGAAACACATTTCAATATGCAGAATTTCTTTCCACTAAAAAATTAGAGAAATGGTTTCTTAAGCCATAGATCTATAGATTCATGGATCACTCACTTTGAAAACATAAAAAAAAAAAACAGGAGAGAGAGAGAAATTAAAATGGAAACAGATTTGATAAGACATTTCTTTGGAGAAAACTGTTTTGAGTTTCTGCCAATCTGAGATAGAAGAATATTCTGGTATTATCTCACTCACCTCCAAAGAGTCCCTGATGAAAGAAATTTCTTGTCTCTATTTGAAAATCTGTCTTTCTTTGGTAGTTTTGGGCAAGGATGACTGAAATCTGACTCAACTCTAGCTAGCCATTTTGGCCTGTGGCAGGCTTCTCAATGGAGTGTGTGTGAGCTACCCTCTCAAAGTTTTGTTGAGGCAAGATCTATCAAATGTTTTTAGGGTATAAGACACAAATCTCTTGGTAGAAAGAGCTGGAATGGCATCAAAATAGGTTGCTAGAGGAGAGAAGAAATCCCAGGAGCATGAGGTAGAAGATACTTAGCTCCTGAGGACTGTGGAAGCAAGAGGTAAGTGGTGATGCAATGTAGAGCTGATCAACATAAAAGGAAGTGTTCTCCAGGGACAGGGTTCCCAGAAGAATCTAAAGCAATACCCACCACAGAGAAAATCACCTTAGAAATGGACCTAGTCCAGAAGAGCCACTTTATGACTTTTCCTATCTCCTCATTCCTGTCCTCTCAAATCACAAAGAAAAAATTCAAAAACTGAGATGTGAAGATAGATTACCAAGGAGGAAGAAAGCACAAAGTCAACCATGCCCCATTCAAGTAGAAGGCCTGTGTTGGAAGAAGGAAAAACATCTGACATTGAATCAAGTTTAGAATGAGCAATCCTGATTATTCACTGAGACTAGGTTTATTTTTTTTAAAGAGACAGTAGGACATATTTACACAGAAGAATAGCAATCCCTCTCCTTGGTATCTACTCAAAGAATAAAAAAGCAACTAATTTGAAGGCATATATGCACTCCTAAGTTCATTATAACATTATTTATAATAGAGAAGTTACATAAACAACCTAAACATCTAGTGAGAGGTGAGTAGATAAAGATGTGGTAGATACACACGATGAAATAGTACTCTGCTATTAAAAAGGAAGAAGAGGAGAAGGAAGAGGAAGAATCTTGCCATTTGCAACAACAAAAATGGAACTGAAGGGGAGCATACTAAGCAGAATAAATCAGAAAGAGAAATACAAATAAATACCAAATGATTTCACTCTGCAAAATTTAAAGAAACAAAGCAAAGGAATACACAATAACAAAATAAAATAAGCCCTTGAAATCTGACAACAGAACTGAAGTCACCAAAGGGGAAGCTAGAAAAGTGGGAGGGTGGAAGGGACCTACTGGACAATATGGATGCTTTGAAGGAGGGCATAGTGTGATAACACATTTGTAGAGGTCTGACCCATGCTCAATGTTTGGGTTTTTTTTGAAGATTTATTTATTTATGCATATAAGAGCAGGGGTACAGGCCAGAGTTGCAGGAGGTGAGAGGATTCACTAGAACAAGAACAGGCAGACCGACTGAAACACACTGCTGAGGGGAGCAGCAGGCGAAGCAGGAGAGGTCTGCTGCACCATGTGGGTTCCCTCCCTGAGCAGTAATCAAACTTACGCTGCTGTGCAGTGGATGCTTCACAGTGTGGCGCTCAACCCGCTGCACCACTGGGGAGGCCCCAAAACTTCTACAATGTTTTAAAGCAAAGCAACCTCAATAAATATTACACGTAGATATTAGTATGTTCTAAAATCTCTTTTATATTCCAAAAGAAAATTTCAATATGTTTGTATATTCCAAAGAAAACTCAGGGAACCGCTCTGGTTTCTAATTCAACAAGAGATAATTACCTTCACTGAATATCTGTAATGAGTCTAAGGAGACAATAATAAAGTTGTATTTTCATTACATGTGTCATGTCCTGTTTTCAGACAAAGACAAAGGCCTGAACCTCACAACTAATCTCTCTCCTCCCCTCCCCTTGCCTCTTCCTCTCCTTTCCCTCTCCAGGCACCCCTCCTTCCTCTCTCTCTCTCTCTCCCCCCTTCTGTTTGTGTCTGATTATCTCTCAAGCATATTTAAAAATATCTTTCTCATTAAAATTTATTGAAGGAATTAGCACTGTAACATACTAAGACAAGTAAATATTCTCACTACAATTTAATTTGTACTCTCTTACTCAGTATTGTATTTCAGAGAGCAGAACTCATACATAAGGAACTTAGTCCAAGCAGAGCCTTGCATATAGTAAGTGCTCAATGAATAGCACCTGTACTTTAAGCAGCACCTTTTAGACATTGCTGAGGAAAAAGTCATTTTGAGAATCAATCCTTTTTTCTTTCTTGAAGTTATTATGCCTAACAAAGAAAGGTACTGTATTATGTATTCTCTTTCATACTTTCGTTTGCAGATACCAAGCCTTATTTCCAATCATTAGAAATAATAAATCACACTTGCACATGCCAAACTCTAAAGAAAGTTAAATATTTACAGAGTTCTGCATGGCAAATAAAGAACAATTCACTGACACAGTCCTTGTATGAATGATTCTTTATACATTAGAAAAAAAACTCTGAGAAATTTGATCTGTCAGAAATTTGGACATTAAAGTAATAATTCCTCTAATCTTTAATGTTACCACCGCTTTTAACATCCTCAGATCTATGCAAGCATTAAATGCAAGAGCTACTAATAAATTTGTATTCTTCTTTCATCTGTTTGATGCTTCCAGTTGCAATTACCTGGAAGACATAATAGGATGAAGTGGAAATTTTTCCCATTTTCTTTCTCCCTTGCCCTGTTCTAGAATCAAATGGCAATTTTTCAAGCATCCAAGGTCATCAGAAAATCTTAAGTTGTCTGAATTTTGTGAACATGCACCCACAAAATCAAACATACAAATTAGCATACATTGTAATTATTATTAATTTCGTGATTCTTTGTGGTATGTGGAGCACTTCAATTATTCATCATTCTTGCAATGCTCTACCCCCTCATCTATGAGCTAGACTTTATTATTCCTAATTTATAGATTAGTGAAAATTAAAGCACAAGTCCAACAAACTAGTAATTACAGATTATTACTCAACTCTTAGACTTCTGAATACTCTTTATTCATTTTAGTTCATCCTTTTTCAGTCTCTTTCAGCTTTTTTCCTGTGAATGAACAGACACCCTCACTGTTCAAAGGGAAAGTAGTAAAAGTACAAAGAGAGGAAAGGAGGGCAGGTAGGTAACTGATCCTGAATCAAGGAAGTAGAACTGACTTTAGCCTTTCCAAATATGTGGTTTAACATAGGCATTGGCTGAGAGCATGAACAAAATAGAGAGGCTATGGAAAGAACAGCAATGGACCCCAGCGGAACAACCATAAGCATCTCTCACTACGGGCAAATCCAGCACTTGGCCCAACTGGGCAGTTGCACACACTGAGGCTAGTCAACAACTCTGGTTGAACACCCATTGTGGGGTGACTTGGTACAGACACACGTGGGTTTATCTGGGAGGTGAAGGGATTGAAAGAAACAGAACGTTTCCATGAAGTGCTTTGAATTTTTTAAAGAGAAACACTGTTATTCTGAGGTGCCATCAGCAAGGATGGTTGGGGTACAAGAGAGATGCTATTTGTGTAATACAATTAATCTTTTCTACTAACACCCAGAAAAATCATGGCTGATAAACCTGATTCATCAGATAGCCATAGTTTGTGATCTCATACTCGTACACAAAGGAAAAGGTAGGTTTTATCTTCACACAGTTGTTTGCTTACTTTCTATACCATACCTTAAAGACAGTTCATCTTCATCTGCTGTGCTGTGAATTATATTCTCCCTTTCCCCCAAAGGTTTGCAATGAGTTCTGTCTCCAGATAGGATTTTCCCTTCTCCCCCTTTTAGTTTCTTTCTTATCTTTCTTTTACTTAGTATTCCTTTCCCATTTGCATTCGTATCATTAAACACACAGATCTAAATTTAAGAAATAAAAAAAGCTGAGCTTACAAATATAGTAATTGGGCCTCCCTGGTGAACTAGAGGTTAAGTCTCAGAACTACCACCACTGTGGCCTGAGTTCAATTCCTGGCCAGGGAGCTGACATGGCAGAACAGACCTCTTCTGTCTCACCCATTGCTCCTCTCAGCAGTGTGTTTCAGTAGATACACCTGTTCTGCTCCCCACTCTGTCTCTGGTGAATCCTCTTACCCCTGCAACTCTGGCCTATCGACCAGCTCACCTACAAAATAAATAAACATATTCAATATATATATATAGCAGTCATGGGTAATATGTCTCAAAAATTTAATTCACAACAAATTAAGATAATAATAAGTATTTTCCAAAGCACATTTAAAATACATCTAGTGTATTTTAAGGAAATTATTATGTATTTATAGAAGTGCATAAAATGAGGTTCACATATTATCTTCCTTCAGAGAACCACTGGGTAGCAAAACAAATAACCAAAAAACTCAGCATTAGTTTCAATATTATCACATTCTTCTATTATGTTGGCATAACAACATCATAAAATGGATAACACTAGATTAGTAGGTAGATTTTATGAAGTTGTGGCTAAACCTTTTACCTTGGGATTCATTACAATGGTCATTTCAGACCCTACATACTTTTTGACCTGGAACAATTTTGTATTTCTTCAATACATTGTTTAATAAATCTTGTGATCTACAAAATGGGGTGACTGGACCATCTATACTAATACTCCACATTCTAGAAAAAAGCCACTCAGCCGTAGTCATCTGTCAAAATTACAAACTATATACTGAAGGAAGCTTTCAATAGCTATTTCCTAACTCTTTTCAATGTATAATGTCTTCCTCTTAGAATTCTTTCAACATTCAAACTAAAAGTCAGTTTTAAATTTTTCAGAATCCCTTTATTATGCCTTTCTATCCAGGCCTTGGAAATAATTGCTATTTTCACACTACCAGGCTTAAAATTCCATCCACTGGGACACCATAGGTAAGCTCTGCTGCAGAAAGAGGATTAAATTTGGCAAGTACAGGTAACATACAAGCTAACTTCTTTAATAGATCAGCAAAAGAAAAAGTTGTCCTTCATCAGCTTTATACCCTCACTTTTTATTTCCTGAAAAGACTTTAAAAATAGGATCAAGGTTTTTCAAATAAATTGAAGATCAGACCAAAGTGAGGTCACTGTCTGCTAGGAAGGAGACTCTTTGCGGCACTAACATCAGTGAATCAACTTGTCATTATAAAGTGAAATCATGCCTTCTTTTTTCAGGCTCCAGACATTATAGGCTTGTAGAGAAATAGATTGAAAATGATGATGATGATGATGATGATGATGATGACGGACAGATGGAAAAATAGATGATCAATAGGTAGGTAGGTAGACAGAGAAACAGACAGACAAGAGATAAAAGATTGATGGAAGAATCTAATGGAGAAATTCTTCCAAATTGCTAAAAGTCTAGAAAATCATGTAATGCATGCAGAACCCAAACTGCATGCTCATCACAATTATTATTCTCTTAATATACAACAAAAGAAAAAAATCACATACCAGAATACAGGTTTTCAATCTATCTAGTTCTGACCCAGTATTTAAGCATCCTAAATTATTACAGGTTTTTTTCCTATTTCTGGACCCTTCCAAGATGATTAAATATCCAGCAACACTCAATATATGTCCTTCACGTGTTCCAGAAAACTCTTGCTTGAGAGAAGCCAGTCATCCTGTGTTTTGATCTTCTGAAATGTCCCCAGTTTAAAAAAATCTTATTAATTGGTCACAGGGATGCTTAGTAACAGCCTCTATAGTAGCAACCACATGTTTACCACTTTATTTTTATTTTTGGCCATGCATTAACACAGTCTAAAAAACAAATTACTTAAACCCACAAAAAAAAAAACTAATATTGCATTTCTCCCCACTTGCTCTCTATGGCTCACATTTATCAACCTTTCATATTTCTTCTAACTACCGTATATTTTCAAATAATATAGACAAGACATTCTGCATAGCATTTTTTCTTTTAGGGCATACCCAGAGGTCCTATAGTAGTAAATTGGGTAATTGCTGGCATCAGAGTGGTCAAAGTCAAACAGCAAAACACAACCGTGTGGTGTTGGGCTAACTCTACAGTGATGTGCCTGTGATGTGCTCTGTGGAAGTGCATCACCAGCCTCATGCCATTAGATGGTTCTAGAGTTACAAGAGAAAACTTCCTTTTAAATTACTCTCTAGGAAAGGTACCTCAGAAAAGATCCTGCACTGAACACTCCTCTCCTCCATTTAAACTTTCTTTACTCCATTCTTTCCAGTCCTTAGTCTGTTTATTCTCTCTTTTCACTTTCCATATTATTCACTATCAAGCTCATTGCTGAATTATTGTTGAAAATAGAAATAGGTTCACAAAAAAGAGTAGAAGCAGCAACATTTGGAAATATGTCCTTATAAAGATGCTTTAAAAGGAAAGTCTTTGTTACCCTGGTCTCATCACTTTCCTGAAAAGTATGTAATACAGTTTACTCCACAGAGTCCTAGAAGTCCCACAGAGATGCTTTTGGGGGTTACACCAAGGGCAAAGGGGAAAAATCTATCAGGACACCTGCTTGACCCTACCACACACACACACACAGAAGCATCCAGTATAACACGATATTTTTTTTTTAATTTTTGAACTTTAATGTAGGATTTCTTTTGGGGGGAAAAAGATTGCACTATTATGAAAATATTATTGATTCCAATTTAACCCTCTCATTTTATAAATGAGAACACTAAGGTCTAAGAGATTAAATGACTTTCCAAAGGTCACATAAATAATAAGCAACCACGCTTATGAGGAATGTGGGTTTTTTTGGTTTTTCACTTAGAAGAACTGGGATGTAGGCCAGAAGTGCAGGACAAGAGGATTCACCAGAGACAGAGTGTGGAGCAGAACAGGTGGAGCTACTGAAATACACTGTGGAGGGGAGCAGTGGGCAAGACAGAAGTGGTCTGCTGCACCATTTGGGTCAGCTCCCTGGTCTGCCCCTAGACCATCAAGAAGGCCCCTCATGGAGCATTTGAGCCTAAGGCCTCTAAAGCTGTATCTAGCCCCTCTGTAGTCCTTAGCTATTTTTCTTCAACAAGTTAGAAGTTAACCAAATATGTCCACTCTTCGAGATCTATATTACTTTATCCAAAATTAGGTATACATAATAAACTAATAATTCCACAAATTATATAAATAGAATAAATATCAGTAAAAGTAAACATTTCCTCTCACCATTTTTAAAAAATCCTCTGAATTTCTAGACATATTCTTCCTTCAAAGTTTTATTCCAATACATGTCAATGAGATCAAGAAAAAGGACTTGCCAAGATTCAACTCCTGCACAAGTGTCAAAGCCATGTCAATATATGGTCAACAAATGATCTGAAACCAGAATGGCATTTTTAAGTTTCATCAAGAAGTTTCTGGGCCTCCCTGGTGGCGCAGTGGGTTAAGCAACACACTATGAAGCAAACCGCAGCCACTGCAGCACGAGATGGATCCCTGCTGCGGGCCAGAGAGGGGACCCACATGGTGCAGCAGACCTCTCCTACTGTGCCCGCTGCTCCTCTCAGCAGTGTGTTTCAGTCAGTCTGCCTGTTCTGTTCCCAGCTCTTCTCTGGTGAATCCTCTCACCTCCCTGGACTCTAGCCTGTACCCCAGCTCTTGTATGCATAAATAAATAAAATCTTTGAAAAAAAAAAAAGAAGTTTCTGAAGAGTGAGTAAATACTTGGGGAATTTGGATGGGTAATTGATATGGCTAGAGCTTAGAGAGACAAAATTTTAGTTTAAGTTCATCAATATTAATTGTAGGGCCTCCCCTGGTGGCGCAGTGGGTTAAGCACTGCACTATGAAGCAGACCGCAGCCACTTGCAGCATGAGTTCGATCCCTGCTGCCGGCCAGGGAG
>JAGFMF010011828.1:5806024-5921579 GCA_019455555.1 Galemys pyrenaicus | reverse complement strand
CTGCTCCCTGCTCTCTGTGGTGAATCCTCTCACCTCCCCCACACCTCTGGCCTGTACCCCAGTGCTTGTATGCATAAATAAATAAATCTTTAAAAAAAATATTAATTGTAAATGTAAAGTGATCATGGAAAAAGAAAGGAACTCAAAGAAGTAAGTTTTGCACTAGGGTATTTTTTTTTTAAGATATTTTGCTCTTCTCCAAAAGAATCTTAGATGCTAAAAAGAGATTTTCTTGTGAAAGTCTTGCAGGCTAGAGGAAATATTTCTGTTAAAATATCCCATGTTTTGTTTTATGAATCCAATAGGTTGAGCCTTGGGAATAAGGATTAGCCAGGAATATTTTAACCTTTGTGTGGTCTAAAGCACAGTTTCATAATCATATTAATTTCCATAATTAGAATGAGATGATCTGGAATTGCTAGTGTTCTTGGGCTTTTGCCAAAGAAAACATACAATTAATCTGCCTAGAATAACCATATCATAAAACCCAAATTCATTTTGCAGTTTTTCATGTATGTTGTTCAGCAAAATCAGAAGTAAGCCAACAGAGTAATTAAAAAACAAGATAAATAGAGAAAACAGAATAAGAGCTGCAGGAGATACAGATAGTCAAGGTTTTACAAACAGACTTAACACCTTTATTAACATGTTCAAATAGATATTAACTAATATTAAAACTCAATGGATGAGTATAAAATTAGATTACATATAGCTAAGTACATAATTAATGAACTAAAAGCAAAATTGGAATAAAATCATTATAATAAAGCATAGAGAAGTAAAAGTATGGAGTATAGAAGAAGGAGTTAGGGATGCAAGAACTGTAGTAAGGAAGTCTATTGTTAAAAGTCCCAGAAGGAGAACAAAAAGTCAATCAGGCAGAAAGAGGGAGCTCCAAAGTTGCTGAGCAAGTCTCTTTCAAAGGAGTTAAAATTAGTGAATATTGTAAGTATCTTCTGCAATTGTCAATCCTGCAAGAAAATAAAATGATAGAATTCTCAGTCATTGCCCAAGAATTTTATTATTAGCCTAACCATCACAGGCCTAAATTTAGAAGCAAATTATGACTGTTATTCATAATTTTCAAACTATTTTAACTAAAGGAAATTAGCACTGGAGTCCAAAATGGTTATTTTTAAAAAATATATATTTTGCACTTTGGAAATAAAAATGGTTTTAATATACCCTCAATTTTTTGCACTAATATGACGCATGTTAGTCTGTAAGAATCCAAAGCAAAAAGAATCCAAAAGTTATTACAAGTAAGCTTTCAAATATAACGTTAATTTGAAGAAAGAAGACACAACAAATATTTGGCATACTTTGCAGTTAAACATTCTTATCCAACTAAATGTCAAACCGAGATGCTTATCAGACAAAAAGGTAACCCAACTCTGGGGAATTTTTGCCCAGTGATAAGGCACTGAGTAACCAATTAGGAATAAAGTCATTCCCTGGGGAAATTTTTATTTGTAAATGTAGACTTTTAATATTCACCTATGTTCAACTTTCACAAAGGCTCTCTCTCAAAAACTTCTGATAAAAATGTTGCAATTCCCAGGCATAAAAGAAAGGCATGTCCTGTGGAAGCCAATTAACCTAAGGTTTACTTGGATACTATATCACATTAAGTAAACTCATTGGACAGCTAGCAACACATGCTTTTGAAGTTGAGGGAAATCTGATTACAAATTGCTTAAACATTTCACAATGGATGTCTCTGGCATACAGCTTGGTGCCAAAGATACCTGAAACGATTCATTTACTTCTAAAAGGTGAGTCATTTACTGCCCACTCATGTGTCAGATGAGGTCAATATTGATAGACGTTTTCCAGCATTATCTTAGTAATAGTCATGTCCCGTACTAAGAGGAAGAAAAGCTGATCTGATGCACAGTGTTCCTGAATGATTGTCCTTTATCAATCTTGATGACTTAGGTTCAACAAAATAATACACAAATGAAATTTTTTTTAGTGCTGGCTTCCACAACCCTACCGGGCAGGACAGATGGCAATAATGAGTCCTTTTGTATCACGTGGTATTGCCATTGTCGTCCAGAGAATTAAATTTAATGCTGAAACAATTATAGAGGAGTTCCATGATCAGAGCGATTTAGAAAATTAGTCTTTTAGCTTTGAGTATTTCTTGAAGTACTAACAGAGATCAAAGGTTTGGTATTTGCTTATTCTTTGTTCAAAATTGTATTTTTGCCTTTTCACCTGGAACTAGAATCCAAAACAGGGTTCGTTAGTCAGAATAAAAGTCAAGCTAAGAAAGACAAGCAGCCCAATGCACATGCTTTCAACATAGAAGCTTAAAACTATTAGATGAACAGGGATATTGGCAATCTGTCTCCCTTATGAAAGGAGAACTGGCCAAGAGCCTTGGCTTTTGGTCATTGTCAAAGTGGGTCAATAGGTCACTCTGCTCCCATCAATTACAAGACCATGTCTGGCACTCGGGCACTGACATGACAATGTCTTCAGTGCTCATTCTGTGATTTGAAGTGTAGGGAATCTCTTCTCTAATGCAAAGTCTTTCTGGTTGACAAAGGCAATTGAGTCAACATTAAAATAGGCAACGCAAGTGACTTAAAAGCAGTCTTTGTTAGATGTAAGTAAATAGTCTCACTACAGCTTGGACTCAGTGTAAATTTCCTGAATAAACGTTTAAGGAACAGAGTGTTCACTCACACTTCAGGTGACAATACAGGGATATTGGAAGACATAGAATTCTATCTCCTACCCACAGAAGGAATCTCGCTCATAGCTTCTTTGATTAATGGACATATACCTTAACCCTAATACTTCCAGGGAAAGGAATGGGCATAGTCTTCAGACTATGCCAATTCAACATTTCGGTTTTTTCTTCTTGTAAAAAATAGAATAAGTAATACATTCAAAGATATTGAGTTTAAATTATTAAATAATACTAGTAAAATATAAACCCTTGCAGTCACCTGCTCAGTCCTTCTACCACAACACAGATACCACTGCACCCTGCAACAAAGAACCAACAATAGAAATTTCCTGTTTTACTATCCAGGGATTTTGTACATACAAAAGTAAGTGCAAATACATTTTTTCCCAGTTCTACTTTTAAAGAGTTCTACTCACTAGAAAATACTCATTTACTATGATTCTAATTTGGTTTCCTTTTGTTCAGAAAAGTTACAGCAATCATGTGGTGCGGGCCAGCTGCTCTTGCCGCCTGACAAAAGTCCGGGTATGAGGGACACTCCTGAAAAATTGGGATGCTCCAAAGGCTGGCCCCTGCCAGACTCCTTTTCTCTTGGCTAAAATTGTAATTCTGTGACTTCATGATCTATACTTACTGAAAAAACATTCACAGGAGTGTTACAAAATTGGCTGTTTTGTTAAACAAAATATTTGGGTGCTATGCATGTTGATGATGAACTACTGATTGGCAAATACTGTAACACAAATTCAAAAAGCCAATACTGCAAAACCAGGCAGGATCAAATGCAACTGGAATGTGGTTGTTTTACAAACTCAAAAGTTAGTTATTAGATAATTTCCTAGACTTAAACATTTGCTATGGGAAACTGACCTTGGGAACCAAAGAAAGACCTCTGTAACTTGGCCCATTGTGGAAAGCTCTGTATCTCCTGAGTGATAAGTGAGTCACATAAACCCTACCAACCCTTCTCCCCTCTTCTCTGCCTCTGTTTTACTTAAATCATAATCATATATAAAAAGTCTCCCTAATAAAAAATATTGACATTAGTTTGACTCTAGACCTTGCGGCTAGTAGTCTGTCTTAATGCTCTGAGTAAAAACAAATGGTAAGTTGTGACTGCACGAAGTTGCCATGTCTGCCTTAATATTAAAAAACTAGTGTGCTAATAAAAACATGCTATGCTTATAAAAACAATGTTAACATTAAAAAACTAGTATGCTGATAAAATATGTTGTCTAGCATGTAGGCCTTACCTGGAAACAGTATGATGCCCTAAATCTTGATTGGAGGTCATAAAGACCCCGAGTTGTTCTTAAAAAAAAAAAACTGTAATGCTTGTTATCTTTCTAGTCTATACACATGATGATGTAATCCCACTGCTTGCTTGCAATGTATAAATAAAGGCCTGCTGAGACACTCAGGAGGACATTTGCTACACTCTGATCAAGTAGTTAGTGACTCTTCATTTTCCCTCAATTCACCGACGCTGTCTCTTCCTGTGGGAACCTGGCCTCAGCTGGAGCTGGCCTTAGACAATCATGGTCAAAAACATTAAATAGTATTAAATGTGAACACATATGAGTGTACACTACCCTAACTGCTTTACAGATAATATGCCGCATCCTTACAAACGTCCTGTAATGTAGGTGTTGTTATCATAATAAAGGTAAAATTAGACTTTGATGCAAAAATTTGAGCAAATTGCAATTCAGTAGTTTTTATTGACAGTTTATTGGCTCTATCTTAAATTCTTCTTTATCTGACAAATGTTTTCTCTTTAATAAAGGCTTCATGCCATTTTCTTCTCTAATTAAATTCCACCCATCCATCTGTCCATCTGAATCATTCTTCAAGCTTTCACTTATTGACCTTTTTATCTCCAGAGACTAGCACAGTGCCTGGCACATAATAATGCTCATTCATATTGGTTATATTGGATTGAGGAAGGGAGAGAGAAAGGCAAACTTCAGGTTTTAACACTACTGAAATCTACACCGTTTTCTTTGGAATGTAGTCATTGCCCTTGAGTGTCCTGCTCAATGTTTGGTAAAGTGCTTAAGTTTCTAAGAAGTAGGACATTTATTTGTAAGATGTTATAAAAGTTACTATGTGAATCTCCTAGGAACCCTGAGTTCCTAGGAGTGTGTATGTCTAAGCTTGGCAATCAAGGAAGTGCCATCATTCTGACCCTTTTCTCCTTTTTGTCTGCATTATCCATTCCCCAGCACCACACTCAGTGTTCTCAAATACACACACACAGACACACAAACACACACGGTGTGTGTGTCCTTTCCATCTTTCTACTGTGTCCTTTCCATTTCTTTGCCATCAAAAATTCTAACGCAAGGGTCCTAGTCTCATCTATTTTAAATAATACTAATATCTTGATGACTAACACCTCACTTTTTCATCTGCATACACCCCTGTCAATTTGAGCACTTGAGTATTTTTAGGTACTCATGGTTTGAATTCATAAATCCCAGCCAGGAATTTTACCTCATCCTTCAAATGACTGCCACCACACAGACAGTGCCAGTGATGAGAATATACACTTTCCAGAACACTGGTCTCAACTTTGTATAAATCTGACTTAGTTTTCAAAAACTAAAATCTTTTAAAAGGAATTAATTTACATGCATTATATAATTGAACCAAATAATTCTTAGAGTAAAACACCACTGTCAAGGTACATCAGTCTAAAAAGTATTTCTATTTATTTAATTTTTTACATGGTAAAATTTTCTGACAACATTTTGACATTTCTAAATAGATTTTTCTGTCAGAGATTTTTCAGATTTTCGATGACTAAGTTCCTTTTTTGTTAATAATTCACTCTTTGACCAACATTGATCTACAAGGACTAGAGTGTTCTTTGTCTGGCTTGTTTTAATTCATACTCACTGTTTTTCTTTGATCCCCCTATTTTACAAGGTCTTTATCTCTCTATCACTTAGAGAGAAATATAACCAAAATTTTAGATTTTGTTTTCTCTTTAGATATAGATACATAGATGTAGAGATATAATCTAGTCATAACATATTTTCCATCTATAACATGAACAAATTTCACAAATTTCCCTTACCTCTTAACTTTCAGCCCCAGGAAAATTCCATGTCTCCATATTCCCAAGCACCCACCCAGGCCCCACGGTCATGTTCCACAAGCAACCAGGACCTCTGAGGTGACCTGTGAAGCAATGAGGAGAATGACTTAACTTCCAAGGGTGGGAATCCTCAGAAGCTTTTCTCAAAGGTTACCGTTGATGTTTTTTAATGATGTATTTTTTTTATTTTCGCTTGTTCATTTTTCCTGTCATGAGGTAAACACTTCACTTTCATGTTCAGAATCATTTTTCCTTTTCAATATATAAGGTTTAATGGCTCAGGCAAACATGGAGTCTGGCTCTTTTTGCTTTTAGGATAAAGTTTCCACCTAGACATACTCAGCCCATACAAATAGTTCTGTGACAAATAGTCTGAAACAAATAGTCTCAGCATTTCACTAGACATACCCTTCATTCCTGGGAGGAGCACCACCCAGGTTAAAGTAGATACCTGACTATCTAGCAGTACCAAGTAAAGGAAAAAGACATAAAAGGGTTGCATTAAGCCCTCTTGCAAATTCTTTCATTTCAAAAGGGAATATCTGAAATCATAATACTTTAGCCCAAAGAAAATGTCTAACAGCAAAACATCCAACAAGGGGGCAGCAGGTGAGGAAGTATTTTTAGAGATTTAATCATACATAGCACATTCTAAACAGAATCCCAAAGACAGCCTCTGCAAAAAAAAAAAAAAAAAATTCCAGGGCTTTCTTAACTCACACACAGGATGGCTCTCAAGGAGCAATGTGGGGCTGATAGATCTGATAGACCACCTCTGGTAGACCACCTCAAGCCTTGGTCCTACATATCTGGTGGTTTCCTCTTGTCTCTATGACACTCAACTGTCTTCATTCAGGAGCTGGCCAGCTGCCACCCACAGAAAGAAACCTCCCACGGATGTGTTGTGGATTTGGAGTTTGGAATCCAAACACAACTTGACATTTATGATTTGCCATCAAGTACTCTGCCAGTCAACCTACTGTTTTTCAGTACCACCTTGAATTTCTTTCATTAGCTTCCAAACTTGACTTTTGAAATAAAAATCATTTCCCACCTGATTGATTTTGCTTTCTATCTGTGCTGTTTTTTGAATAACTTTCCTCTAGATTTATTTTCTTCTGAAAGCCATCTAAAGTTGCTCTTTATTCTATTTTAAGAAAGCTACTTTTCAAAGTGTATAGACAGTGGTTGATCATCAATTGTTAGATTGAGCATTTGCTCCAAGTGGGGAAGAGAGAATTTGGGGCACTGACATCTTTAGAGCATTACACTGCCATCTTTACAGTTGTACAACCTGTTAATTTCCCTTGAGGATAAATGCTAGTGCCTTCATTCACAGATGGAGAAATAGAGGCAAAGTAATGTCTCCAAGCACTTATACCTCTTCAGACATAGACTGGGTTTGAACCCAGTTCTATGAAATTCTAGACCCCATTCATTCCCTATCCCTATACCAAAAGTCTTTCATAAGTCAGGGAGATAAAGTTCCACTGACAGGTCTCTCCATACAAGGAGGGCCTTGATTTTAAGTGTAACAATGCATTTCCCAACCTACCTCTTAATGGACATGCTTAATCATTATTTATGAGAATATGTCTGCCTTGTGTTTTATAGAAATAGATGTGTCCCACTTTGTTCTTATTTGTATATATTTTTTGTAATCCAGAGCAGCACAGTTCTAGAACTAATCCATGCTTTCTTACAAACTCCTAACCTATAACTATATTCTTTTTTTTTCTCCTGGAGAATACCTATTTGTATGCGATTACTTGGGAATATTTAGGCAAAGTACAGATATTTTTGAAGTATGAAATCAGACTGAAAGATTTAAATCTCCAATTTCAAAAGATCTTGCTTCTGGATGGTCAAGTTAGTAGGTACCTTAGTTATTAGAAAATTTTCTTGATACAAGATAAACTGGGACAACTGACTGGGGAAAATAGTGAGTCTTAAATTCCATGATACTTTGATAATCTACATAGAAGCAGAAAATTGATGTTAATATAAGTTGGGAAACACTAATCAAACCTATTAGGTGAACATTACATAGAGTCAAATATTTGAGTAGCACATGCCTGGAATTCTGAGTATTTAACTTTCCTCTGTGAACTCTCCCAACTTTTGATTTGCGTGGGCAGCTTTCCTAAAGAATTTTACAAATACTCAACAAGTGAGGTCAGCTTGGTTAACTACCTTTGGAGGAAAAAAATGAAATGTGTTCGAGAATATAAATCACTGAATCAACACCACCTAGAGAAAACACAGCAACTCTGTACAAATACAACCAGATGATTTGGAAATCCTGAAGTAATTTGCAATATATTATTTGTTTCTTACAGATGCACCATCTTGTGTATAAAAAACAAAGTGTCCAACATTTTGATTTGGGCAAAATACATGTCACCAGCTTTGGGTTGATCCTTACTTAAACAACTGAGTTTGTAAACAAGTAAATTTATTTTTTTCCTTTATTTATATATATTTGACATCAGTTGTAATCCCCATGTATTCCCCATCACCATTTCATCAGTGCACCATCACTTCTTTCCCTTGTGCTCTTATCTGCCCTCAACCCTCTCCCTCCCTCCTCCCCACCATGTTAAACAAGTATATTTATATTCAATTTTTGAAATATTTTCTTTCACTTCTGTTGGGAGCTCACAGTACATTAGTACACACATTCTCAGTGAAAACACCCAACTTTCTCCAATTCCCTCAAAATATTCTAGATTCGTGACATACTAGACATACTATCTCCTGAACCTAGAGCTATTCTCATTTGCACATTCCTCTTCTTGCCACTTACTGTATATTATCTTGTATTTTCTTTTTCACAACTGATTAATCGTATCTTGCATTATGAGATTTGAACACCAGTAATAGAATGTACAGTCCTGGAAACAGGCTGACTATCTGCCTCTATAGTCTCCTCAGAGTGTAACACAATGATGGACATTTAGTGGGTGTTCAATGCAGAGGTGCTTATGTACCTAGCACTGGTTTAAAATTTTAGCCAAAGTTATCTTCTTCAAGAAGAAAATTTTCTATTCCTAAAGGTTTTCTCAGGCAGATACAAACCATACTAGTTTAGGTACATCTACCAAAGACTTATTGCTCATTTTCATAACATAAATCTTAGAATTGAGGTACTCCCAACTTTGCTTAAATAATGAGATTTTTACATTTCAGCACCCTCCCTTCTAGGTGAGGAAAAATGACAATGTAATGTTATAACCCCCCAGCCCCCCAAAACAAGCATTTTAATGCAAATTAAGGGGAACTTCCTTAGAGAACATTATCAAAAATAGAAGAGTTTTCCTTAATTGAGAGGATTCTCCAAGCAGAATCTGGATCTTAATAAACAGAGAGAGATGTTTATTGCAGCACTATTTATAATTGGTAAGACCTGGAAACAACCCAAATGCCCAAAAGTAGATGACTGGATCAAGAAAATGTGGTACATATACACAATGGAATATTATTCAGCAATCAAAAATGATAAGCTAGAACCATTTATAGAAACATGGATGGAGCTAGAAGGAATTATACTCAGCGAAACAAGTCAGAAGGCAAGAGGAAAATATCAGATGGCTTCACTTATCAGATAATATCAGATGGGGAGGAATGTGAAGGAGCAACAACTACAACAACAACAAGAGTAAGCTCAAGGAAATGGGCAATTACAACCAAAAACAAACAAACAAAAAAACTCAACAAGACCAAAAGATCAAAGATTAACCAAAGGGACTATGGGGGGAAGGAGGAGATGGCAAAGACAGGGATGAGGGCAGAAGGAGCACAAGGGACTGAGGTGATGGTACATGGGTGAAATGGTGGTGGGAACTCCCTGGGGAATACAAAAGATGTCGAATATAATTAAAGAAACCTAATTTTAAAAAATAAACTTGTTCAAGATAAGCTCTCAAAAAATAATAAAATAAATAGAGAGAGTCATGAATCAGGCAGTTCAGCAGAATCAAACATGGGTGGGGTGTGTGGGTATGTGTATCGTGGGGAGGGCAGGGGAGAGAGAGAAAGAGAGAAATTATACAAAGGAACCTAGGTGAGAAATATGTGGATGTTTGTTATTATTTTCAACATACGTGTATTTTTATAATGACATATTGAGAAAAAAAAAAAACTGTGCAAACTTAGTAGGCACATAACCTGAGCATTTCTGGTTGAATTTTTGTATTTTGCTCTGTGTTGTTTTGTGACCTCTTCTCACCAAATATATCATGGATTTTTTTTTCATATGAATGCTTACATTAATGTTTATCTTTTTTTTAAAGATTGTTATTTATGTGGCTTTGGTTCAATTTTTTAAGACTAATTCCCATGAGTATATGAGTTTTTATGAGGTTTCCATTTATGGGTGTGTTAAGTAAAGCAGCAATGTACATCCCACATACGTATCTTTGCTCATGTGTGATTATTACCACCACTAAGCCATGAAAGTCAACATGCCGAGTCAAAGAGTGCATGCATTTTACACTTTTGGATAATAGTTCCAAGATTGTTCTTCACACAAGGTACATGATTGTGTTCCCCCCACAGTGGGGGACAGGGCTCATTTCCTCAATCTTTCTGAACATTGGTTATTAGTGATTTTTTTAAATACTTTCTATTGATAACATTTTTTAAATTTGCATTATTTAATCATTGGTGAGGTTAAGCTTTATGTTTATTGGTTATTTGTATTTTTCTTTTGTTTTTCTCCTGGAGGATCAACTGTTTATGCCTCTTTTATAATTATAATATCTCATATAGAAAAACCATGCACATTTTATTTGTCTTTCAACTTTGCTCATAGCAATTTTTATCATGCAGTTATTTTTATGTAATCAATCTATGAATTTTCTTTAGATTTTGGCTTCAGATGTCATTTTTAAAAAGTCCTTCCCTAGCCCTAGATTATGAAAATCTTGCTTAAGCTTTCTTGTACTATCATTTTTTTCTACTTTTCAATTATAGTATACTTGGAATTTAATTTGGCATTAAATAGTCAGATCTTTCATTGTGTTCTGGTTTCCCTCAGACCCATAATAATATCTTTTCCAAGTGTCATTCACTTATTAATTCTGCATCTTAATTCATTTTACCCTCTATTTTTAACACAACTTTATTCTCTGCTCCTCAATTGCTTTCCAACCATGGCCATTTGAATTCAAACAGTATTACTGACACAGATACTCATGCAGTGACATTTTAGGACTTTCATAGTAATTTCTGAAGTTCTGAAAACTTCAGAAACCAATTCCCCCTAAAGTATCAGTTTTTCTGACACCCCACTGGCAGGATATGGGCTGTGTCCTGCTCATTTAAGAAGTGAGTTTAGTAAAACGTACCATTTTAGCAGCCTGAGAGTTTATCAGTCTCCTGCTCACAGAAAGGGACTGAATTTTCTTCCCTGGCACTGTCACTTCAGTTACTCTACACACGTGACACGTCAGAGTGTAACATTTCCTGACAAAGACTTTCAAGGGTCCTCTGATCACAAATCTGACTTTAGAAAGAAAGGGAAGCCTGAAGCCAATGGTAAAGAAAAGGAACCTGTCCCAACATATGAAAAATTGGTCTCCCCAAACTGTAAGATCAACCCTTGAAAGCGGACCCTAGATCTGTGACATTCAGGAGGGGAGGGGGAAGGAGTGGGAGAAAGTAGAAAAGTGGAGGGAGGGGTGGTGGGTGGACGAGCACAATTGAATATGGTGAAGGACTATGTATTCTTTGGTGTTTAGAAAAATATGGTGATCACACCTGAGGGAAGAAAGCCTACACGGTAAAAAAATAAATTTTTTTACAAATTAAAAAAATAAAATTGAAAGTGCTTCTAACAAAAAAAAAAATAGTCTTCCTTTTTCATTCGGTTTAATCTCTAAGGTGTTCACATCATTCAGTGATTGTGTGTTTGGCAGAAGTGAGGTGAGGGCAAGCATGTTTCCATCACTCCATGATACATTTTTAGGCCCTTTCCATTGCTTTCATAAAGTAGTTAATGAAATCCTAGGAAAAAGGGGCCTCCCTGGTGGCGCAATGGGTTAAGCAACACACTATGAAGCAAACTGCAGCCACTGCAGCACCGAGTAGTTTGAGTCCTGTTGCCCAGTCAGGGAGGGGACCCACATGGCACAGCAGACCTCTCCTGCCTCCCCGCTGCTCCCCTCAGCAGTGTGTTTCCATGGATCTGCCTGTTCTGTTCCCCACTCTGTCTCTGGTGAATTCCCTCACCCCTGTACCCCAGTTCTTGTATGCATAAATTAAATAAATCTTAAAAAAAAAAAAAGAAATCCTATGGGGACAAATATAGATACATGTATAGGGAAGAATAAATTTATGGTACTTATTTCCAAATCACATTGTCTCCATTTTCCTTTTCACATGAATATCAATAATGTCAGTGTTCTGGTATTTTTTACCCCAGACAGTAGAATAAGAATGAAGTCATCTGGTTAAACAGGTTTATTTCTCCCCAGTCAAGAAAAAGTAGCCAGCCCCTTCGATAGGATGGTCACTATGAGCTGTGGTCACATATAAATTGCTGAGTATATGACCTTGAAAGTGAAAGAGAAGGTTCGAAAAATATTGCCATGTTCTACCCATGCATTCAAGGATATAAGCCAGTACCAAGTCTGTGAAATTTCAGTGTCTAACTTCTATAACCTACTTGCATTCGTGGAGTTCACTATTTAAACTAGGGCCCATGAAGTATGGAAAAGTTAGCATAAAACAAGACATTTTATGATATATTTTTTGAAGTGTCATTTTTAAACCCGTGCACTGCTCCCTATGCACCTGAACTGTTTTTCTCTCCACGGTCTTTGCCTAAACGGTGTCAGTCCAGATTACACTGAAAGATTGGCAGTCAGATGGGAGCTAGTTGGGAGGTACCATACCTTCTGAAAAGCTATGATTTAGCCATGTGGAATCCACCCATCCCAGAGAGGGCGTTTGCAAGCTCTGGCATGCCTCTGTGCTGGTCTGCCAGTCTCCACACAGTGTGTTTTGAAAGCACTTCCTCCAACCGCCGTTCAGTTGGCAGGGAGGACCCCTGCGGATCAGTTTTTCCATTCTCTCAGAACTGCTTAAGCACGGTGTTCTGTTGTCTGTAAAACTTCCACATTAGACCAGTTTCTGCCCGTGGCCTTCTGAGAAATCTGGGAGCTGTCAGAAGAGAGAGTTCTACTGATTTTGTATACCATATAGTCAAGCATCTGAGGTTCCCCTGGTTTTGAACTAGTGATAGGGAGGTTTTGAACTAGCAACAAGGAAGGACAGAGATTGCTGTGGACATGTAGTCATTTGTTTGTTTAAACTAGAATCTTTCACTGAATGATCTCCAGGTTCCTCCCATGTGGTGTACACATAACGTATGGACAGGCTCCCTTTTGGTTCTCATGAAGCCAGGGGATCATTTCTCTAGACCCAACCCAGAACCAATGACATCTCATGAGCTGTCCTTCTGATCCATTCCAATGAAGCAATATTATTTTAATTACATTCCAAATGAAAAGTAAAACCAACGAGTATTTATTGAGCACTAACTCTTTGTCCAGCACCACCTAGAATATTCAAGAGCATACAATGTGGTCTAAGGAATCATGTCTGTCCTCAAGATACTTAAAGGTCAAAAAGGAAACAGACCATACCAAAGCCATGTTAGAAAAACAAGTAGTGATAAGTTAAATACTACATGGTCTGTAATATAATACACCATTATTTAAAAAAATCCCTAGATCAGAGAAATATATTGCTCTCAATAATAAGGGTGATAAGAGTTTCAAGAAAGAAAAGATATGAATTAAATGAAAGTATTAGGGAATAAACATGGAGGAAGTTGAACCCAAAAGACAAATTGATAGCATTATGCTTTGCAGGAAAATTCAGGAAGTAGGAAAACTATTGCATCATAATGAAAGGCTTTGATGTTTTTAAGGGACAATTGAATGGGAAGTGTCTTCCGTCAAAGACTATATTTATAATATTTATAATTATAATAGTAAGAGTTACTATTTAATTAGTGCTTGCTATGTGTCAGGTACATAGCATAAAGTCATATATGACATAATGTTTAATGGCATTTAATCGACACAATAAAGCCAAATACTATTATTAGTCTCATTTAAAAGATAATGAAACTAAAGTTTAAAATGGCTAAGTTGTTTGCTCACTATCATAGTAGGCAGAAGAGCTAATACTCAAACACAGGTCTGTTGGAAGGAAGAACCATGAACTGAACCACCCAGACTTTTCATCACCCAGACTGCATTATTATTACCTACGAAAGAATAAAGTCACAAAATTCCAAGAGAGAGCCTACATTGCTCAAGGTTCCTAAAACCTCCATCCTTGAGAGATATGAGCTTCCAGAATCATGATAGCAATCTGCTGGAGGAAAGCATAAGATGCATTTGGTCATGTAATTTTCATAGTAAACAGACAATGGTGAGAGATGTGGATGCTGGCGTCTGTAGTTATAGTGTTGTTATTCTACTCTAGAGTATTCCAAGAATTTACAACCTAGCCTTTTGTGGTTAAGAAAAAAAACAACAACATTGAGTTGTATAGGACATCATTTACTTATTTCCCCATCAAGACCTTATAGGCTCCATGGCTGGCAAATCGACCAGGCCATCTGCTTATGACCGGGCCTAATCTAAACTAAAACTTCTCTACTCTGGGGCACAGTGCCTGAACAACCCACCCCCTAGGCCAGCTTAAACATAAACCTCAACAAAGTCCATCAAGAATCTAAGAAATATGTATGGAGTGTCTACTATGGCCCACACAGATGGTATCAAGAAAGGATTTTGTCTCCTTTTTACTCTTTTGCCCTTCCCCGCTCTTATTCCTAGAGGTTAGGGGGAGGGGCAGGGAGTGGGATATGTTGTCTAACCTGATAATACTAAAGTGATGCTTGAAAGATGATCCAGACTAGTAAGATAGGATGTTGTCTTGCAGAACTGCAATCTAATAACTACAAGGTTATTTCCTAGTTTTCCTAGGACGGAACCAAGATTGGATCCCACTGACCCCGAACCAGGGATAATGGCAGGGGGTATACAAAGAAAATGAGGAGTTAGGGTAACAGACAAAATTTTCCAGGGTATAATTATCTTAGTTCTATTACTACATGAAAAACTACCACCCCCAAAACTTTGTGATTGAAAGCAACAGTAATCATTTCTGATCCCTCAGGGTTCCTGCAGATAAAGAATGCATAGCAGATAAACGGGAGGATGTTCTCTGCCTAAAGGATCGTGATTTCACCTTGAGGACTCGAGTTAGGGTCTGGACTATGGCCATGCAGCCTCTTCATATGACATGGGCTTACTCAGAAAATGTTGGCTGAGTTCCATAGGCAAGCACTAAGGTGGGGCAGGAAGAAGTAGGTGAAACAAGAGGAGGAGGAGAGGGGCAGGGAGAAGAGAGGCTGAAGCTATCTCCTTTTTATGAGCATGACTTGGTCTCAGCATTCACAAAGCATCACTTTCACCAAGCTTGACCACAAGCTATAATCCCCAGATGTGGGACACAGGATGATCTCTTGGTAGAGGAAGTATAAGTCACACTACAAAAAGATCATTAGAATGGGATAGACATTTATATGGCCATTTTTATAAAATACTGTCCACCATACCACCTATAGATGATTCTGAATGAACTACCACATGACTCAATGCATAGAATAAATAGGTATTTTCACACCACCCTTCAAATCCAAGTATATTGGGATTTGGGGTGAGGGGGATTGTAGATTATACCTACATGCCTTCCCACATGCTGTAGGATAGTTTCATTGTGTCAGATCATTATTAACAATATTGTTAAGCTGGAATCCAAAGGCCATAGAAACTTCTTCCCTACAGTTCTAGTTCCAGGCTAGCACTGGCAAAAGAGAAGCTTGTGTGAGAATTGGGAAGCAGACGAGAAGCACTGGGCACCCCTTTCTGCAGTGGGGGTCAGAGTGGTGGGCAGGCCCTGACTTGTCCTTGCTCTCCACCATCCATCCAGTTCTGCTTCCTCTGCTGACCCTGCTTGTCCCCAGTGGCCTTGTGTCCACCAGATGCTTGGCTGCAGGCCACAGAGGCAAGAGCTGTACCAATCAACAGCTTCCCACACACATCACACAAGTTCCTATTCTCGTTTCCGTTTCAACAGCTGGACACCCTTAGCTTCTCAGATTTTCCCTACAACTTCTACTTGTCCACCTGTGCAAGTGCTTCAAGAGGAAGAGTTAGTCATTCTTCTTTCATCTTCCAGCTTCCCCCTTTTGAAGTTAACTCCCTCAGCTCTTCCCACAGTCTTTTAAGTTTATTTTCTATAATAAATTCCTGATTCTGTCATACTCTTAGAGACTCTGCTTCTCTGGCTGGACCATGACTAACAGAATTCCATATGGAAAATTCGTGGAAACATCTGGATCAGGGATGAGGGCAGAGCCATGCCCTGGCTATTAGGACAGCGAGAACACTGGGGCACTAAAAGGGCTCCTTCACTCAGTTGTGTGCCTACTTCACACAAGAGTAGAAGCCAGGGAGTATCCATTGATTGTCCCGGCCTTGAAAACAAACCAGGGGAGGACAGTATTTAAGCACATAGTTTACAAATTAGGACGTATTAAAACCAGGCTTCCCATGTATTCTTTCCCTCTCCCCCTGAAATTTACATTAATGCTTAGAATGGGGAGTAATGGTGAGATTGGGGTGACCTGTGTGCATGAATCCTTTTTATTTAAAGATTTCTTTTATTTATGCATATAAGAACTGGGATACAGGCCAGAGATGTGGGGAGAGGATTCACCAGAGACAGGCTGGGGAACAGAACAGGTGGATCTATTGAAATACACTGCTGAGGGGAGCAGCAGGCAAGGCAGGAGAGGTCTGCTGTGCCATGTGGATTGCCTCCCTCACCAGGGATCTAACTCATGCTTCAGTGACTGCGGATGCTTCACAGTGCAGTAGTTAACCCCTTGCACCACCAGGGAAGTCCCTTTTGTTCTTTTTAATAACAAATGAATTGCACTGATATTATTAGGTGCCTCTTTTAGCCCAGCTCTGGCTAGGCCCTGTTGAATAAACATATATTATTTAATAAATATATATATAATAAGTATATATACAAATATATATATATATAAATCCTGCTCGCTAAGAATTTAAGTAAAATAAATCAGAAGGAGAAAATCAAAAAGCAGATCATTTCACTCATGTGGAACACTTAGAAACAAAACAAAGGAACTCACAAAACTAAGCGAAAACACAGAAATATGACTGAAGAATTGATTTTACTAGAAGGAAAGTGTGGAGGGGGGAACAAAAGGAGGAGTGCGGCCCAGTAGTATACGGTGAAGGGTTAAGGGTGTTTTGTTTGGGGGTGTGGTGTGGTAACATACATCTGAGAAGTTGTGAACCTATCCCACAAACTATATCTAGTACTGCAAACTAGTATTACTTCAGTTTAAAAAATAATAATAATTTACTATCTAGTGAACAACATCTTTAAAATGTGGATAACTCTAATGAAAGGGATAAGATGAAATCAATTCTATGAGTGAGAGAAGTTTAAATGAAGTAAATAGGAATTTAGAAAAAAAGGAATTGCTTCTGCCTTTTACTGGGATCAAGGCATACTTTCTTTAGTAGGCCACAGAAATTTAGTGATTACTTTATCATTCAACAAAAATTTACATGCATTCAAATGTTCTATATATTTAAGGTCTTGTTACATGAAAACATAATCACAATATATGTAAATGAAAAGTACTATCATATAGCCACACCTGCAACTGTGACTTAAAAATTTAAAAATTTTTTTAAAGATTTATTTATTTATACATACAAGAGCTGGGGTACAGGCCAGAGTCTAGGGCAGTGAGAGGATTCACCAGAGACAGAGCAGGGAGCAGAACAGGCAGACTGACTGAAACACACTGCTGAGGAGAGCAGTGGGCGAGGCAGGGAGAGGTCTGCTATGCCATGTGGGTTCCCTCCCTGGCCGGTGGCAGGGATTGAACTCATGCTGCAATGGCTGCAGTCTGCTTCACAGTGCGTTGCTTAACCCACTGCGCCACCAGGGAGGCCCAAAAAAATTAAAATCTTTATTTTGAGAAAGAGATGTTAAGAAACCAGGTTAGTGAAGGTGAGGTGACATTCAGCTGAACAGGCAGCGCTCAGGACCAGGCCACGGCAGTGCTGACCCTTTAAACTTCATGATGGCCATAGGTCAAGAGAAGTAGTTCTCTTTCTGCTAAAAATTCCTGTATTCTGGCACTGGAAGCCTTAAAAGGCTAGGAAAATATAGAATCATGAGGAGAGGAAGTATTTCTTGGCAATGAAATAATTACACGACACTGCCATTCATCAACAGTTTGTCCTGAAGGTCACAAAAACCACACCTTACTTCACACAGACCATCTAATGCCCAAGTGGAACACACCCCAAACCTTGAGGCAACAACTTGCCTAACATAACAAGGATAACAATGAGTGTCTGTTAGAAAGATCTTCCTCTGTGAGGTGGGGAGAACAGAGAGAGTCCTCTGTTCCAAAGCGAGGGTCCTTTGTGAAAGGATCTGTTCACCTTTGTTTTCTGTCTTTTTAAGCAGGTTCCACTTCAGGCTGCATCTCTCCAGCAGGCATCAGCGAGAGCTGCCCCCTTCCAGATGTCCCCCTATGTAATCTGTACTACAGTCCCCTCCTTACAGTAATATAACATAATGTAACATGTGTCTACCACTCAAACCTCAGCCCAGGACTAGGGGATCCTGCATCTTAGCCCTTATCCTACAGATAAAATCTTCCTCTTCACTGCAGAATAAAACACCCAACATACCAAAACCACGCTTCAGTCTTAGAGGCTTATTTCCTGAAAGGATTAATAGAAAGAGCAAGAAGGAGACAATCAGGTTGATTTTCTAGTCCAGTCAGAGCTGTTAGGAGATGTGAAGAGTCTTTCACACAATTTCAGCATCCATGTCCTTTCCTCAAGGTCACAACTTGACAGAGCTGTTGTATTAACAATAGATCTGATACATGTGGCATTCATTAAATGAAACTATTCATGAAAGTAATACTGTGTTTTAGAAGCAGTCCTGTCAGAGAGATTAGAAGAAGAAAAGGTCAAGGATAAAGCAAAAGTTCCCATGCAAACTACTATCTATTGCTTCTGATGTAGTTCAGAACATTCTTCCAAGTCACATATACAAAAGCAATGAGTGTAGAAATCGGATAATATCAACTTGACCCCTTTGCCAACTGGAACAGCAGAAATCCTGTGCTGTAACAATATATACTCTGATCAAATAAACTAAATGAAATATCAGTTTAAAGTTCTCTTATGTATGTAAACATTTTCAAGTTCTGATTTTATGTGACCAGAAAGGAGACAGAGGAGAGCAGCAGCGCTCATTTGGAGGTGATTTTTGTGCCCCTATCACCAGGACATATATGGCAATATCTGGAGATATTTTTGGTCATTAAAACTGGGAGGAAGGGGAGTTTCTCCTAGTTGGTGAGGTCATGGGTATTACCAAATATCCTACAATGGTAAAACAATCATAAGAAAATCCCCCTCCCCCATAATTATCTCGCTCAAAATAACAATAGTTCTGAAGTGGAAAAATCCTAGTTTAGTTAGATTAGTTAGTTTAGTTAAAAGAACTTACATTCTTTTCAGCAGCCATGTATTTTAAAATTTAGATTAACACTTGTAAACAAAGTTCACACTTTGAGACCTGCTGAATCTCCCTAAGCTCTGGTCCCAACCACAATATTGGCCAATAATATGGAAAGAGAATAGCAAAAGCATAAAGATACAGTAACAAGTGAGATTACTGTCCTTGTGAAACAGCCAGCTAGCAGTGTGGCATGGAGAGCCTTCCAGACTCTTGAGCACTGGGCCTCCCTGGTGGCACAGTGGGTTAAGCAACACACCATGAAGCAAACCACAGCCACTGCAGCCCGATCCCCACCGCAGGTGAGGGAGGGAACCCACATGGCGCAGCAGACCTCTCCTGCTGTGCCCAATGCTCCCCTCAGCAGTGTGCTTCAGTCAGTCTGCCTGTTCTGCTCCCCACTCTCTCTCTGGTGAATCCTCTCACTGCCCCGGACTCTGGCCTGTACCCCAGCTCTTGCATATAAAAATAAATGAATCTTTATTTTAAAAAAAAGAAAAGAAACTCTTAAAAAAAAAAAAAACAACAGACTCTTGAGCACAGCTGTGGGCAGTGGCAGACAAGAATTTAGCTCCTGAACACTATGCAGAAGGTGGGGATCAGAGCAAAATACACAGTATGAAACCAGCTTGTGAAAATAAGTGGAAAAAAAACCACTGTTCTCTGAGGCTTTCAGGAAGCAGGAAGCTGGAGGCCCAGGGAGGTAAAGAAAATATACACAGACTCTTGACCAGAACTTGAGCCTCAGCACTCTGTGCCTGATCCCATGATTTCCTCAAATCACCAGCATAAGACCTGGGTTTTGAGCCAAGAGGCCAATGACAGTGACTGCAGAAATAATGGACAGCAGAGAGAGAGAAAAAATAAGTACCTCAAACTCCAAACCACACTAAAAATGTTATTTTTTTTTTTTAACTTTCACAGAGCATAAATTTACTCTAGATCAGTGGTTCTCCATTAGGGAAGATTTTGTCTACCAGGGGACATTTGGCAATGGCTAGACCAGCTTTGCTTGTGAACTGGTAGGGTTAGTTAGGCTCCTGGCATCTAGTAGGTAGATGCCAGAGATGCTGGGAAACATCTTACAGGGCATAGGACCACCTGCCATGACATATGCCAGTAGTGCCAAGTTGGGAAAACCTGCTGTGGATGAAACAAACTGAAGAAATAGCTAAAGTCACTGGAGAAGTGTTACCTCTTCAAGGTGCAATGATAATGATAAAACCCATAGCACCACTTAAAAAGAGAAATTTTAAAACAAATTTAAAGAAAGAAAACAAGGGGATATATAATTAATGCACTAAGCTCTTAGAAATGAAAAGTGTCATCATGGATATTTCAAAAATCAAGTATGATAAAGTCTACGTAGTACAGAAAATTAATAAACTAGTATAAACCACTGGAAAAAAAAAACCACTAAAGAGTCAGAACATCAAGGCAAAAAGATTTGCTTAATATGAAAGAATAACTAAAAGTAACGAAAGACAAATTAAAATTCTTTAGCTTTTAACAGTAGTTCCAGAAAGGGTATTAGAGGGAATGGTGTTGATGCAATATTCAAAGGTAGAGTGCAGATAAGATGGTTTTGAATATGAAGAAGGCTGAGTGCTCATTAAAAGAACGCTTAAGAACAAGCAGGATAAGCTAAGATAAATGTGTCTCTAGAAATAGCAGAGTAAATCAGTAGACTATCAATATAAAAAGGAAAAACACCATGGCATCCTCATTAGAGAAGAGAGATAATATCTCAAAAGGGATGACTACCAACATGTTTCTTAATATTTTCATTGTCAATAAGTTTCTCACTAGTAACAATAGAGCCTTAAAAGCAGTAGGTATCGTCCAAAACTTTAGGGAGAGTAACATTCAAATTTTATACAGACACACATCAGAGATGTATATTGAGGGCTCAGTTCCAGACCACACAATGAAGTTATTATTGTAATAAAGTGAGTCACTTTATTTTTGGTTTCTCATTGCATATAAATGTTATATTTATACTACATTGTAGTCTATTAAGTGTGCAATAGAATTATGTCTAAAAAACAATATACATGCCTTTTAAAAAATACATTATTGCTTTAAAATGCTAACCATCATCTGAGTCTAGCAAATGGTAATCTTTTTGCTATAGAGGGTCTTGCCTCAATGTTGATGATTGCTGATTAATCAGAGTGGTGGTTGTTGAAGGCTAGTGACTGTGGCAATTTCTTACACTAAGATAGCATGAAATTTCCTCATCAGTTGACCCTTTCATAGAAAAATTTCTCTGCAACAGGTGATATTATTTGATAGCATTTTACCTACAGAACTTCTTTCAAAAATTGGGGTCAATTCTCTTAAACCCTAACACTCCTTTATCAACTAAATTAATATAATATTCCAAATCCATTGTTGTCATTTCAGTAATGTTCACAGAATCTTCACCAGTAGTTTCCATTTCAATAAGTCACGTTTTTGCTCATCCATAAGAAGCAACTCCTCTTTTGTTCAAGTTTTATTAAAAAATTGCCATAACTCTGTGACTTCTTCAAGTTCCACTTCTAATTCTAATCCTCTTGCTGTTTCTACCACATATAGTTTCTTCCTCCAGAGAAATCTTGAACCCTTCAATGTCATATGAGAGCTGTAATCAAGTCTTCCAAAATCCTCTTCATGTTATTTTTACTTCCTTCCATGAATCACTAACATTATTCATGGCATCTAGAATGTGAATTCCTTCCTGAAGGTTTTCAATATAGTTTGTCAAAAACCATCAGAAGAATCACTGTATATGGCAGCTATAGCTTTAGGAATTATAAATTTCATAAATAATGAAACACCAGTGAGAAAGGCCCATATAGATAGGACCAGAAAAACAAATGCTGGCAAGGGTATGGAGAAAACGGAAACTTCAACTCTGCTGGTGAGAATGCAACCTTGTCCAACCCTTCTGGAAAGCAATATGAGGTGTCTCAAAACAATATACACAGGTCTACCATTTGACTCAGTAATTCTACTCTTAGGCATCTATCAAAAAAATTCAGAAACACTAATTCAAAAAGAAACTTGCACATTGGTGCTTATTACAGCACTATCTACTCTAGCTAAACTGTGGAAACAACCAAAGTTCCCTAGAAAAGATGAGTGGATCAAGAAGACATTGTATATATACACAAAGGAATACTACTCAGTGATCAAAAAAGATAAATTCATGCCAGAAACGTGAAGGGAGCTTGAAAAACAATGTTAAGCAAAATAGATCAGGAGAAAGATAAGTACCACATCATGTCACTAATATGTAGAATAAAAAGTAACTGAGTTAATCATCAGATAAAGACAAGCTGAAAAACTAATCCTTGATAGCCAACTATAGAACTGAAGCGCAAAGAGGGTAGAGTTGGGGGAGGGGAAGAACAAAGAAGGAAGGAAGCACAATGGTTGATGGGAATAGATTATGGGTGAGTTGATGGTGGGCGCACTACTGTAGTAATACTTGTAATTAAAAATAATTTAACAAGTAATTAAAAATAAATGTATTAATTAATTAAAAATAAAGTGATCATTCAAAAACAAACAAAAAAATCCACTAATTTCTTATATATCTGCAGCAGAGTGCTGGTCTTTGCATTACAGAGCAAAGACAAAGTAGATTTAGCCGAAATTTTTAAGTCCTAGGATTTTCAGAAGAGTAAATCCTATTTACTAACAAGAGTGTCAGCCTATCCTTTGAAGCGCTGAAGTAAAGCACTGACTTTTCTCTAGCTACCAAAGTCATTGTTCGCATGTTCTCCCAACATAAGGTTGTTTGGCCTACACTGAGAATCTGTTCTTTAGTATAGCTAGCTACCTTCATCAGTAATCTTAACTGAGACTTCTGGATTATTTGTTACGGCCTCTACATCAGCACTTGCTGTTTCACACTTTATAGTCTGATATTATGGACATGGCCTCTTTCCTCTAACTTTATGAAACCTACCTCTACTAGCTTTAATTTTTTCTTCTAAAGCATCCTTGCCTCTAAGCCTTCATTGAATTGAAGATCTAGGCCCTAGCTCTGGATGAGGCTTTGTGTTGAGTTTGATCTTCTAGTGGCCTTCCTCCAAAACTTTCTCCACATCAGCAAGGTTTTTTCATTTTCTTATCATTTGTGTACTCACTGCAGTAGCACTTTGAATGTCCTTCAAAAATCTCTCCTCAGCATCGACAGCTTGGCTACCTGGTACATGAGGCCTACCTTTCAGTCTAGCTAAAGCTTTCAACATGCCTTCCTCACGAAGCTTAATCATTTCTCGCTTTGTAGTTAAATTGAGAGACATACAACTCTTCCTTTCACACATACATATATATATATATATAAAATTTTAGTTTCTAAACCATGAGCATAACAAAAAAGAGGAAGGATGTAAAAAACTCTATTGCTGAGAAAGACAGAGAGAGAAAGAAAGATAAAAAAGGAAGAAGATAATCAGATCAAAAAACACAAACAAGATAGTAGAAATAAATGCAAGTTTATCAATAATCATATATATAAGTAGATTAAACCACCTATCAAGAAAAAAAGAGATACAGAAGTTCCGTATTTACAATGGTTTAATTTACATTTTTATTAAACTGTAAGATGCAAAACCAATAGGCATTCAGTAGAGAACCTAAAAATTTTGAATGTAATCTTTTCACCAGGTTAGTGATATACAGGGTTCTCTCACAACCCGAGCAGTAACAGCAAGTACAGCTCCCACTCAATCTTGAGATCCTGAGGGTAAACAACAGATACTTTATATTGCTTTTCACTTTCATACAGTGTTCAATAAATTACAGAGATATCTGACACTTTATTATAAAACAGTCTTCGTATTAGATGATTTTGCCCACCAGCAGGCTAATGTAAGTGCTCTGAGCACATTTAAGGTAGGCTAGTCTAGGTCAGTAGGTTGATATTAAATGGATTTTCAACTTACAGTATTTTCAATTTATGATGGGTTTATCTGAACATAACCCTACTGTACACTAAGGAAGATCTGTAAACAGTTTGTGAGAAAGGGCAATTTATGAGAAAGGGAATACAGTATATAGAAACTTTGGGGAAAATACTAGAAAAGATATGATCAGAGATATACATTAAATATACATTATTTAATATATTCATATTATTATACTGTCATATATAAATATATTATTGTATAATAGTATATTATATTAAACACTATAGATTATTTAATATACATTAAATAAAATAAAAGCTCATATTTTAAACCATAAAATGTTTTAGAGAAAAAGAATTAATAAAGTCAGAATGCATGCTGCATAATAAACAAAGATCATCCCATCATGTTTCAATAATAACACATACCTAATAATTTGATTTCAAATTTATGAAGCTAAAACTATATAATGAATAATGAGGAAAAGCAGCAGAGTGAAAGATTTTAAACACCTTCATCAGAAACAGATCAAGCAGGGGAAAAATTAAGATTTGGAATATTCAAACAACATAAATTTAAAAGCTTAATCTAACAGACATAAATAGAATCCTGCAGCTCAGAAATAGGTAAGATTTTTGTGCAATATGGAAGAATTACAGAACAAATTTTACAGACTCTTGCATTAATATATGGAAGTACATGCTTAAATTTTTATATGCCAAGTCATTATCTAGAGAGGAGTTCTTGAGAAGAGATGGTTGGGGGAAACAACTCGAAGAATACATTCCAGTTTACTTAGCAGACAAATACCAGAGCATCTAAGTATGTGCCATACTCCAAATTAGTTTCAGAAAACTTTCCAATATACTCAGTGCCCTCACGCCCCCACCAACTTCACACTACGTTCCCTATCTGTTCTTCTAGATGCTTCTCATGTTCCCCTAACAAGAAGCAGAAATAAATCTTGAAGGATCATTCCTGTTAAGCAGGTTATGTGATATATTCATGCATGTTTTGGTGATTAGTATTTTCAACTACAGAAAGCTTGCAAAGGACAAAAGGGTTAGCATCTCATTAAAGCATAAATTGATTTATTGAGCTTGTTCATTTAGTCACATCAGCAGTTCTGTGTTTTGTTTAATTGCAAGAACTCAAAGTAGGAGCAGACACACTATTTTATTTTTATTTTTTGTAGGTTTTTTTATCATTATTTTTCTCATTAGATTTAATTGTATTTGACAACATTTGTAGTCTCCAGGGAGTTCCCACCACCATTTCACCTGTGCACGTCACCTCAGACCCTTGTACTCTTTATGCCCTCCTCCCCCTCTTTGCCTTCCCCTCCCCATGTTCCCTTTGGTCTATATTTAACCTCTTGATCTTGTTGAGTTTGTTTGTTTTTGGTTGTAATTGCCCATTTCCTTGAGCTTTCTCTTGTTTTTCTTTTTTATTTTTTGTTGTAGTTGTTGTTCTTTCACATTCCTCCTAAAAGTGAAGCCATCCAGTATTTTTCTCTTGTCTTCTGACTTGTTTCGCTGAGTATAATTCCTTCTAGCTCCATCCATGTTTCTATAAATGGCCCTAGCTTATCATTTTTGATTGCTGAATAGTATTCCATTGTGCATATGTACCACATCTTCTTGATCCAGTCATCTACTTTTGGGCATTTGGGTTGTTTCCAGGTCTTACCAATTATAAATAGTGCTGCAATAAACATGGGGGTACAGATACTCATTTGGATCAGTGTTTTTGTGTCCTTTGGGTAGATCCCTAGGAGTGGGATTGCTGGAGCATATGGTCCATCCCTAGTAGACCAAGGATTCTCCATATGGCCTTCCATAGTGGTTGGAGTAACTTGCATTCCCACCAGCAGTGTAGTAGAGTTCCTTTTTCTCCATATCCTCACCAACATTTGTTGTTGGATTTTTTTGATGTGTGCCATTCTTACTGGTGTAAGACGGTAACTCATTGTGGTCTTGATTTGCATTTCCCTGATTATGAGAGATGTTGAACATTTTTTCATATCCCTTTGGCCATTTGTCCTCTTTGCTGAAGAGACACACTATTTTAAATCCTATTATCTCCTTCTTAAAATCCACAAAACCACGAGCTTACTTGAAAAAAGATCCGTCAGGCTGACTCATAAGGGGGAACAGGAGTTCAGATGCTTCTATCTTTCCTCAAAGGCAACAAAAGCATAAAACTTGAGAAATTTGGACATGATTCTTCCTCCACCATTTTCAGTATACAATCTCTAGCAAGTTCTTAACTTCTCTGAGCATCAATTTTCTTCTCTTTGAAATTGAGAAAAGAATGTATTTCAATGCTAGTCTCCCTGGATTATTGTGAAGAATAAAAACATAATGTTCAATTCTGTACCATGGGGCTACTCTACTTCATAATAAATATGTGCTTTATTTTGAATCTAGAGCTCTCATCCTGAAAGAGTTTATGGAGAAACCACCACCCCCCCAACCAGCTAAAGATTATTTCTCCCCTTACAGATGGCTTATGGTACGAACCAGTCCTACCCTTTTCCTGAGTAGGTGACATATACTTCCCGACCAACTTCACTAGTTCCACACTGGAAATTAGCAGCTTGGGTTCAGGAATAAAGAGTGCATACTAGATATCAATGCTTATCCAAGTTAGGATGTCAGGAGACTTCACAAGTGAATTAGAAGATACAGAGACAGAAATCAGAGCCCCGGAGTCCTGGGATTCTGGAGGGAAGATGTTTGTAGTCTTTGCAGTCTGTTCACATCAGTGTTTAGTATTCCTGGAAGAGGCAAAACAGTAGAAGAAAGAACTTCTATGACTGAAAGAAAATTTAAGGAGAGACCAGATCATACTATTTTCAAAAGGGATAAAATCCTATTAGATGAAAAATATAATAGCTTTTAGAATTTTGAAACAGCAATACCTTAAATTTGAAAGAATGGCTTTTCATTTAGTATGAGTAGCTCAATTTATGATTTTCAGCATAATAATATTACTATAATAACTGCAGTTGGCTACATTTGAGAAGGCAGAAATTGACTGCAAATACAACATAGAATTTGCATTTGAATTTAAATGATGTGGAAGCTCCATCTATTTTGACAGAGGGGATGCTAGGCTTTCTGATAGTTTTTTCTATTTGTTGGTTTTGTTAGTTTTCATTTTTATGCTCTGAAAGGTTCCAAACTAGATATTTTCTTACACGATCTGTTTTGTGAGAAAACATTTCCCAACCCAGTGTTAAAGCAGCTGCCGCTCTGAATCAACACTTCCCAAAATCCAGAAGCTACTCTGCAGCAAGACATCAGCTCTCACACCAAGTTCATGTGTGAGTTGAGCAAAGTGCCCTCTGCCCCAGCTTCCTTTGATGTATCAAGGACAAGAGACTATTTCCCTCCTAGGAAATGGAAAAAATGTCAATAAAAATCAACGGAAATCTTGAGCACATCATGCAGAGCAAGATAAGTCAAACAGAGAAAGACAAGTAGTATATGGTATCACTTCTAAAAGAAAAATCAAAACTTTTTTAAAAAGAAGAGAGTGGTTAAGAGGAGATAGATGTTGTTGGAATAATAGTGTTAATATTAAAGGATGCAAACTTATAATAAGTTGAAAATAAGCCACAGGGATCTAATTCACAGTATAATGAATATAGACAATAATATTATACTGAGGATTTACATATATGACTTATTAGCTTAAGTTCCATTTATCCTCACCTTTTCAAAGGTTTTCACCATAAATGGATGTTAAATGGATGTGAATCTTATCAAATGCTTTCTCAGCACCTACTGGTATGATCATATGGTCTTTATCTTTTTGTTATTATGCTAAATTATGATGATTGATTTTTTAGATGTTGACTCATCTTTGTGTGCCTAGTATGAATTCCACTTGGTTATGGTGTATGATCCTTCTAATGCATTGTTGGTTTCAGTTTGTAAGATTTTATGGAGGATTTTTGTATCTATGTTCATTAGGGAAATTAGTCTGTTGTTTTCTATTTTGTGTATTGTCTTTCTTTGGTTTTTGTATTAGAAAAATATTGGTTTCATAAAATGTGTTTGAAAATATTCCTTCTTTTTTGGGAGAGTTTGAACAGGACAGGAAGCACCTCATCTTTGAAGGTTTGGTAAGACTCACTTGCGAAGTCATCTAGACATGAACTTGGCTTTTTAGGGACAGATTTGATGATTATTTCAATTTCTTTATTTGTGAATGGTTTTTGTTCAGGATTTCTATTTCTCCCCTATTTAGTCTCAGATGATTGTACAATTGTAAGAATTTGTCCAACTCTTTTAGGTTATTGAATTTATTAGCCTATAAATGTTGATACTAGTCCCTAGCCTCTGAATTTCTAAAGTGTCTGTTGTAATTTCTCTTCTTTCATTTTGCCCTATATTTTTGAGATTTCTTCCTAATTTTGTTAATGAGTCTTGCTAGAGGATTGTCTATTTTTTTATTTTTTCAAAGAACCAGCTTTTGGTATTGCTAATCTCTTCAACAGTCTCTCTCTCTCTCTCTCTCTCTCTCTCTTTCTCTTTTTCTATTTCACTTGTTTCTGCTTTGATTTTTATTATTTCTATTCTCCCATTAGCTTTTAGATTTGTTTGTTCTTTTTATATTTCCTTGAGAAGATACAAGATTGTTATTTAGGTTCTTTCTTGTTTCTTGATGTAGGCCTATATTGCTATGTATTTCCCTCTTAATACTGATTTTGCTGTATCCCATAAGTTCTGAAGGGCTATATATTGATTTACATTTGTCTCAAGGTATTTTTTATTTAATTTCTTCTTTGAGTTTCTCATCAACCCAGTAGTCTTTCACTACTGAACCAGCCAAGGTGATAATAACAGGTAGTGACAATATGCAGGAGATACAATAATGCCTGGTATCTTGCACACAGCTTTTGAAGGCAAAACGAATATGGCTGCTTCTTTTCCACCTTCCAAACCTACGCAAGATAACATAGTCCACACTAAGCCAGAAGTACACAGGGAATTATGTAGTATTATGCAGATCTAGAAGGACAGAATGATGCAGATCCAGAAGGACAGGGCATATGCACATTTACATTTCTCACATCCAAGGCCAATGAATAGAAGCCACATGGAAATTAAAAGGTCTCAGTTTGAAGGAAAAGCCCATGTTCAGGTGGTCAGTAGAACCATAGTTCAAGTTTAACTAAGTTAACAGAGTACATTCACATCCACTACACTCATGAAATGGGCATCTGTGCCTTCAGTTCAAAGTCAAATCTCAAACAACTGTATCTGATAGGAAGACTCTAGGTTTTATGTGGCATCCTACCTAGATTGTGTGGCGAGAGAGACTGGGCAATACAGTTCCAGCTTTATGGAGAAGCACAATAGAAGGAGATTAGAAGAGTTGTTGAGTCGGCCAACACATAACATCTGCTATAATAACCAACATTCATTAAATATTTACTCTGTGCTTTATGCTATTTAATATTTATCTATATTTTATCATATAGAACATTTTTATACTATATTTATCTAATATAATTTATCATATAGAATAAGACTATCTAATTATCAAAGCTAAACAGTTACACAATCTGCCATCTACAAGCTAGGAACACAGGAAACCTACGGTGTAGTTCAAAAGTTTGAGAGCCTGAGAAGCAAAAAACTAATAGTTTAAACTCCTACAGGCCAGAGAACCAGGAACACAGAGAGCAGATCAATGTCCAATCTTAATCAATCAGGCTGAAAGGAAATTCAGTCTTTCTCTAACTTCTTGTCTATTAGAACCTTAACTGACTAGATGACATCTACCCATGCTGAAAGGCCATCTACTCTACTAAGTTGAACAATTCAAGTGCTAACCTCTTCAGGAAACACCCTCACAGATATACCCAGAAATAATATTTAATCAGATACTGGACATCCTGTGACTGAACCTAGTCAAACTGACACATAAAACTTGAAAGTAACTAAAGTTTTTAAGCCTAAAATATAGAATCTTAAAGTAAAATCCAGCACAGAGGTCAACAGTCCTTGTTCTGTCAACCCTCCTACCATGTTACAAAGCCATATGACCTAAGAGAAATCTCTGGATCTCACTATGCTTACCTAACAGATGAGGAAGAATTCCCTTGACAATATCTATCAAAATAATTGAATTTATATGTGAAAATGAAGACACTTAGCTATGGCTGAGAGGAATTTGATTTACCTAAAGTTACAAAAGACTCAACAAGGGTCTATGGTGACAGTTCACAGGGGATGTGGTGATGGGGGATATATGGGGGTTACATATGAGGAGAGAAATTAAATATTGTACCAAAATGAACAATGATGTAAGAAAATTTTTTAAAAATAAAAGGAGAGGCTCAGGTATCCAAATCACTGGAAGCCAACAGAAACATATTCAGAGGTGAAGTGTGAGAAAGAGAGCATATTCATAACAGGAACTCTTGGGTATAAAGGAAACAGTGACCACAGAGAGAAGTTCAATCCAGACCTCAATTTCAAAGAGGGGAGCAAACCAAGGGAATCTGGGCAGGGGAGGGGGGAATGTATAGGAGATTAAAAAGTTTCATCATAAAAAAATGAGTGAATTTGAAGATGTCAAAAGGAGAAACCAATGCAAAAGACACTGAGTTTCACTCCACAGGGACAGCACACAGTTTTTTGGACAGGCTCAAAACTTTTATTGTTTGTTTGCTTCTATCACAGCAGCCTCCCAGGATGGAAAGGATTGGCTAAAAGAATACAATGCAGTCTTCTGTTCTTAGGGAAGTAGAAAAAAAAAGAGAGAGGTCCAAGTTTGCCTTCTTACCCACTCTTGAGGCACATTTTTATACCATTGTTGGACTTTGTGGTTTCCTTCTGGTTGCCATGGCGTCAGAGAGACAAATGTGTCGGTTCCATTTGAAAGCTCAATTCTTTTACAAACAAAATTGTTTCCATTTGAGGATATTCTTACCCTCACCCCTCAGAACTGGTTTCAAAAGAACATGTCTTTTTAAAATATGGATGAAATTCTTCTGATAATAAAAGCAACATATTTTTCTTTTAAAAATTAAAAAAATGTAGGAAAATATTTTTAAAATGCAGTGAAATTACCCTGTAAGCCCTCCACCTACAATGACTGTAGCTCATATTTTGACATATTTCCAGTCTTTCATCTATATACACATACACATATGGCATTATACATTGCAAAGCTGCAGTCCCATAACAGACAGTTGTGCATGCTTCTTTTGCTTCACCTTATATGCTACAGACACTCTTCCAAGGCAGGATTATAAAACCCAGAGATGGTCCTGAGAGAGCATTACCATTTTTCTCATTTGTATCTTACATATTATTACCAAAAGACAAATTTTATAAAATAGCAACCTGTTCCCATGAATCTAAAAGTTTGAAAGAGATTAGCCTGCCGGGCGCAGTGGCGCGCGCCTGTAATCCCTGCTACCTGGGAGGCTGAGGCATGGAGGATCGCTTGGTCGGTAGTTCTGGGCCACAGTGCGCTGCACCTGTATGGTGTCCGCACATCTCAGTACCAGAGTGGTGACCTCTCTCCGGGGCCAGGGGGTACCACTGATCTGTTTGGAAGCCTACGAGGGGGAGGCGTTTGAAACCGGCTGGCCCAGCCGGCAACGTTGGGAGCACAGAAAGAGATTAGCCAGTGAAGGATGAGTTATATATATATATATATGTAAATATATTGTTTGAACAAAAATATCTGCAAAGGTAAGTATAAAATATCATGGTGTTTCTTTCAGTAATTAATTGTTCTCTACAAGTATAAGAGTTCTTTGCAATTAACAATTTATTAACCCATTCATTCTAGCAAAGCAAATCAAAGTTACTGGACTAGTCCCATAAGCTAGGAAACCAGACTCCAAAGGAGATAAAAAAACAAAACGAAAAACAAAACACTCAAAAAGACAGTGGAAATTGCATTAGTTTTGTATCAAGCAAAAATATTATCAAATCTAAGTCTCGCAATTTAGACATATGACCTTGAAGGAGTTCTTAAAATTTCCTTATCTCTAATAACTTGGGTTGAAGAAATGCCAATCCATAGGGTTGCACAAAGAAATAAATTGAGATAAAATATGGGGGCAGAGGGGATACTTTATACAATGCCTGACACACACCAGGAGCTCATGATACCATTTTCAATAGCAGCTTGAGCTAAACTTAAAATGCTACCTTAGAATTACACCATTTCTGTAAGTAATAGTGTGTTTACATCATTCATTATATAAATGATTAGTGAGTCCACGTTATTTTTCAAATCCACATTTGCAAACATTCTTGGTAAAATCTGCCTCCATTCTCCTCTTAGTAAAAGTTACATAATACCCAAAAATGAAACTTAAGAGTCAGGAAGAACAGGAATGTTCATATTTCCAACAGGTTCCTTTTACTGAATTCCCAGCTCAGTAGAGGAAACGAGTTAATTTGTGTACCATCAAAACCAAATGAGAAAAAAAGACTTCCCCTGTTGCTTGTTAATAAAACTTCTTAACTATTCTACCAGAAGTTCCAGAATCAAGATTAAAAAGAAAAGGAGAAAAATGATGTTTCCACACATTTGATATCAATAGAAGGATGTTGAAATTTTGCTGGTAAACAGAGTAAGGAAGTAAAAGCCTCATTAGAAACTAATTGTTTTATAATTAACCATACTGGAAGCAGATGCTATCAGGTGTTTGTGAAAGAGAATTTTGAAGATTATAAGATTAAATCAAATATTTACCAAACCTCATGAAAATATATAGCAAGCACCAAAACACATTCTCATTTTTTAATATTGCTAGAATTTAAGTCCTAAAAAATAATAAAAGTGTAACTATTTCTTTTTGGATATTACATCTATTGATTTAATTCAAGGTAACCAAAATCAAGACCTCTTGTATCCCTAAACCAATATAAGATTAGAAATAAGTTCAATTCACATCTTCCATATACACTAAGTATGAACTACTACTGCTGTGAAATACTATTAGATAGAATTAGATAAATGGACAGATACAGGTCATAGCAAAATGCTATATTTTAAGCATTAAAAAATATTCAGATACCTATTTGACCTTGGTTGCTGAGATAATCTGTAAATTCCTACATGTTGATACCATTTTACAGATGAGGAAATCAGTGCCCAGAAAAGTTTTATTTTTGATGTACCTGAATTTTCTTCCAGGGACAATGATGAGCCTTTGAAAGGTTTAATCATGGAATTTACATCATTTTTAAGAGTTAGGAAGATCATTCAGAAAGCAATTTGTAAAATAAACTGAAGGTGAGAGAAATTGGTGGCTGGAAGGCAAAAGAGAAAGCTAATGAACTAGCTGAGGCAGAGTAATACTTTCAAGAGAATGATACAGGACAAACTGCTTTTCACCAAAAATAGTTTTGTTGGTTTGGGTCTGGTTACATTCATTCTCCACCCCCACCCCATCCTACTCCTACCCCCACACCCTATTAGAAAGACCTTTTTATTGTCCTTTTTTCTTTGCAGGAAATCTGTCCCACTGTCCTGCCCCCTTCCTTCCCCAATATATTCTTGGAAACTCCTACCTGATAACATTTTATTTTTGCTTTAGATTTCAGTTTCTGCTTCTGAAAATTCTCTTAGCTATAGGAGCAGATATCAGGAGAGTTCACAATGCTTCAACTTCTCTACATGAAGTACATGCAAGTTTGACGGCCTCAGAGAAGTCAACACCATAAACTATAATCCTTTATGAGGTGACTTCTCAGCAAAAAAGACATTCAAAATGTCATCATTCAGCTTTCCCAAATAAGTACTGGCTTTACACCCCACCAGTTCCTTCAAACTGAGGTGGACTTCTCTGCAGCGAGAAATCACAAATCCACAAAAATGTTTTCCTTTTGAAGTAACCCCTGAGGTTGTGTGGACTGAGGTACACAGATTAGGCTTGGCAAGTGTAGTTTGCAATGTTGGAGTCTACGTTTTAGGGCCCGCCTTCTTATGAAGGTACCAGAATTTCTCATTCTTTTGGAGGGCACTGCTTACCTTAAGAAGTATGTGGGGACTTAGCTTTCACTAGGGAGAATATTTTCCTTCTTTAGGGCACACTTTTCTATTTGAAATATGCTGGTGAAATAATATTAATGATGACAGGAAAATATGAAGGCATTTAAGTAATCAGTAAGGAAACCTTCTTCACTGGTCTAATAAATAGCCAAGAAAATGCTACAAAGCTCACTGACTTTCAAAATTGAAAACTATTTTAAAGAAAATATACTCTAGGTCCTCCCTGGTGGCACAGTGGATTAAGCCACTGCAGCATGAGTTCGATCCCTGCCACAGGCCAGGGAGGGGACCCACACGGCGCAGCAGACCTCTCCTGCCTCGCTCACTCCCCTCAGCAGTGTGTTTCAGTCTACCTGTTCTGCTCCCCAATCTGTCTCTGGTGAATCCTCTCACCGCCCTGGACTCTGGCCTGTATACCCCAGCTCTTGTATGTATAAATAAATAAATCTTTAAAAAAAAAAATATACTCTAACCCTTCATTTTATTTATGGAAAAGAGGAACATCTCTCCAATGGTAAAGGCATAATTTCTTGGTAAACAAAGTGTACTAAAGAATATGCCCTAATTTATTTGATAAAAAGCTTTAAAATACCTGGCAAATCACTCAAAGTTTGGGGATTATCCAGTATGAAAATATTCAATACGTATTATTTTAGACAAATATGTTCTCTGTATTCCAGAATCCCATTCATGTGTCACATTTATAAACTTCAAGACAGGAGGGAAAAAATCAAATTTTAAACCAGTAGCATTTTTTTCAAAGTGCTTACTAATTATTTGGAACATCACTGTATTTATCCATCACTAAACTGTAAGCTCTGGGATCTGATTTGTTCATCATTATATCAGTGACTAGAACTGTAGTTTTCAGTAGCTATTTGTTGAATGAACAAATTAAACAACTAATTAGTCATTAAATTTTTTAACACCAGGCCATTTTTTAAATAAACTTTTTATTTTTTAATGATTTTATGTTTACAGAAAAGTTGTAAAGATAGTACAGAGAGTTCTGGTATATCCCTTATCCAGTTTGTTTTCCCTAATGTTATTAGCTTATTGTGGGACATCTGTCAAAACTAAGAAGCTGCCATAGCAGCACATTGTTGTGAAATAACTCCAAACATTTTTTTAATTTCAATTAATTTCCCATTTGTGTTATTTTTCAGTTCCAGAGTTACACATTTCAGTAGTTGCCATGTCAACTTGGTGACCTCTGATCTATGATAGTTCCTCATCATAGCGCCCCTCATTTTTCATAACCTTGAGAGTTTTAAGGTGTGGTAGCTAAATATTTTGTACAGTGTCCTTAGATTGGTTTGGTCCAGTGCTTTTCTCATGATTAAACTGTAGCTTTGGGTTTTTGAAAAGAATGATACAGAGGTGAAGTGTTTTTCTCATTACATCATCATCACGGTTCATGAAATACACATGATAAACATGGTGATATTACTTTAATGAACTAAGGGAGTGATCACTAGATTTTGCCACAGTAAAGCTATTATTTTTCCCATTCCCTATTCTGTTCTTTGGAAATGAGTCAGTAAGACCAGCCACAGTCTAAAAAAGGAGGAGAAAGTAGCTATGTGAATTACTTAGAATTCTTTGTTTAATATCTGTCTCTTATCCCCAATTTATTTTATTCAATTATTTATATACATCAGTATGAATGTAGTTTACTTAATTTACAGTTAATTATAATCTTATATTGTGCTATTTGCTACTCAAATATTCTAGCTTTGGATAATGGGCATTCCCTTAGGTTAGCTCCAATCTCTTTACTAGGCTTTATCCTTCAATTTATTAGCACATCCTTATTTTTTGGTTCACCGGACAGATCTTGTATCTTCTCTATTAGCTTTAAGATCTGCCATTTCTCCAAAGACCCCAAGTTGCTTTTATAGGAAAATGACATTTAGAAGCCACGATCTGTGCACCAAGAGAGCTTGTTTCTCCTTGTGATGTAACTGTTTCTAGACTCTTAGTGGATGGAACTAAGTACTATATGCTTATTAACCTATCTATAACACATGTGTAAATGTTTCCTGTACTAATACAGCTATATCTTTGTATATGTTAAGCCATACATGAGTCCATACTAATGTTTTTGACTCTTAACCAGTACGATAGGTTTCACTCTAGCCTTCCCATCTTACTTGTCTGTAACCTGCTCCACCAACAGTGAGAAAATTGGCACCACTAACCCCACCCATTTACTTATTTGTTCAATCCCAGTGTAAATGTAAAGCTGTTTCAAAATTGTTGACTCATACCTCCATGAGAAATGGAGTTACTAACTAGAGTAGTATTTACATGTAGTTCTTTTAGTCCTCATGCCTATAGTTTCCATTCAAAGAACCAATATCCAAGTTTACATAGATTAACTGTTACACACACACACAAACATACACACCCTTTAGTGTAGGTATGCTGCACATCTGTACTACAGTTAGATTCATTTGCCAGAGTCTGCATTCTACCTTGGGATTTCTAACATCCTGATAGATTATTTTATAGTTTGCATACATTAATGTTTACAATATGTGATTTCCATCACTGTGCCATACATAACGGTTCCATTATCCTAAATTTTAACTGTGTGTTTTCTTTTAAATAATCACTCTCTCTAACACCTCCTCTTGTAGCTCCCAAACTGTTTTCTGTCTCTGTATGTAATTTTGTCAAATGAATGGAGTGATATCATATGTAGCCTTTGGGATCTGGCTTCTTTAATATAGTAAAATGCACTTAGAATTCATCATGTTGTTGGATGAATTGATTGCTTATTCCTTTTTATTGCTGTGCCATTGATACCACATTGTCTTCCTGGTTGCTTCCAGTTTTTGGTGATAATGAAGAAATCTAAACATTTGCAAGCAGAGTTTTGTTGAGTATGTGTCAATTCACTTGGGAAATACCTGCTAGTGTGATTGCTGGGTAATATTGCAAATCTGTTTCACTTTATGAGAAACTGCCAAACTATCTTCCAAGGACTTTTTAAAATGTGTTAATACAGACTACAGTTTGGAAGTCACTCTTTAAAAAAAAAAATTATTTTAAATTTATTTATACATACAAGAACTGGAGTGTAGGCCATAAGTGTGGGGGGTGAGAGGATTCACCAGAGACAAAGTGGGGAGCAGAACAGGCAGACTGACAGAAATACACTGCTGAGGGGAAGCAGCGGAAAAGACAGGGGAGGTCTGCTGCGCCACATGGGTCACCTCCCTAACCAGGGATCTAACTCATGTTGGGGTGACTGGCAATAGCTTGACAGCACTGAGACTTCAACCCTACACCACTAGGGAGGCCCCTGGAAGTCCTCTTAAGCCAGCTCAATTACAAAATTAGATTGTAATAGCACTTACTATAACAGTTTTAAACCACTCTCGCTAAAAGTTCCTCTGTAAATGTCTATAACTACTGGTGACTGAAGGATCTCAATTATGTGAGACAAATAATATTGTGATATTTACCTACAAAAATTATCAGGTAAAAGCATTCTGTGTCTTAAGAACATTTGTAGACATGTAGCTCATTTATAAAGACAAAGTAATTTCAGATGAAGATTGCGGTCATTTTCAACAAAGCACATTACAAATTCTCAAATATTAATAAGCATCATTTGTCCTATGCCAAAGTATTATGCCTCTCAAATACAACACTTGAGTATTAATTTTAAGAACAAGTAAATAATGGTGTCTTATAATTACTATTAAACTTGGGTAAATTATTTCTAAAATATTGGCAGTTATTCTTATATTACCCTTAATCTTCTTTATTAAGTTCAACCATATTCTTTCATAAGTACTTTTTAGAATGTACTGACTGAATTGTAAGCCATATTGTCAGTTCTTTGAAAGGCAAGACTTTCATTCATTCTTCACTGTTGCCTAAGTTCCAAAGAGCCAGAAGACAATTAAACAGGCATTTCAAAAACTCAGTTATAATTACATGCAGTCTGCCTTTTATCCTCTTCCTCAAAGAGTGAAGATGGAAAAAAAATTACAGATTATCAGTATGAATAAAATGTACTTCCACATTCCTATTATCCCTCTGTGATAAGCAGTTTCTGAACAGCTGAGCTGATTATGAACTCTATTTTTCCTTCACTAATTGAAGTAAGTTCCCAAAGGAGGCAAAATTACAGACAACCATTCTCAAATTAATCTCTGCCTGTAAACATCATGCAGATTAAATTTTTTTAATTTAATGTGAACTGTACACTTTACTCCATGATCTTAGCAATGGGGATAATCTAGCAATCTTTAGAGCAAGCTATCTTAAATGTGGATCAACAGAAAGAATTGGGAGAGGTAGCTCCTTCTAAATCTAGGATCCAGGCCAGCATCACAGATGGGCAAACTGTGTGCAATCCCACAAGGCTCTACACCTAGGAAGGCCTCACAGTTGCTTAAATGTTCTAGTATGAATTTGAAATTCTTCGTAATTTCTTTAAAAGAAATTCTTTAAGGAATAAAATGGGTGGGAAGAGCACAAGAGACTGTGGTGATGAGACACAGGTGAATTGGTGATGGGAATTTCATGGGAACTACACCTGACAGGAGAAAGTATACACTGTACAAAAATGAAAAATAATGTATAATGTAAAATATATATAACATTTAAAAATAAATTCTTTAAATTACTCCTCATTTTCATTTTGCAGTGGGTTCTGAAAATTTCATAGCCAGTGCTGTCAAGACCATATTTTAACATTAATCAAGACACTGCAAGACCGTTCTGTAGAACTGTACATAGTTTTTCCTTCTAGCAGAATCTATTTTTAGGGTTATAGCTCTTGAAACAGCCAATTTGGTTCTGTAAAGACTACAGTTCTATAAATTCTACTTTCCTTATTTGTTAGTGATGAGGCCACGGTAGGGGGAAAGTAGGGAGGGTGCTATAATCAAAAAGGTTTATTTTATTTTTTATGTTTAGCAGATTCTAATGATCCAGATTAATTATTAAAAAAAAAGGTTTCTGATTTAAGAGGCTAACTCAAGTAAACCTGTTCCCAGACCTGGTTTCCAAATGAACAAGATTGTTGACTGAGACTTGACATTAGAAGATCTAGATCTACCAGATTAAAAAATCTGAGTATGAATTCATTTCCACCTCTCACCAGGTTTTTTATCTTGATCAAATTATTTAAACACTGAGGTCTAGTTGTTTTTTCTATTTAAGTAATAGAGATAACGTAACCTCTTTGCAAATTTTTATAAAGAATAGGAAAAAAAGTAAAGCATGATATCTGCTCAATTCTAGAACAATTTCCTTTATAAAAATACACACCCTTAAGGTAATTAAAATCTTAAAGTCTTAGTTCTCCTTCCCTTGGATCATTCTCACTTTTGAACTCTTTTCTATTTTGTCATGTTGTCATAAAAGAGGTTAAGCACCACATTATGAAGCATCTGCAGCCACTGCAGCAAGAGTTTGATCTCTGGCCAGTGAGGTGACGTTCATGGCATAGCACACTTCTCCTACCTCGCTCACTGCTCCCCTCAGCAGTATATTCTGCTTCCCACTCTGTCTCTGTTGAATCCTCTTACCCTCCATACCTCTGGCCTGTACCCTAGTTCTTTGTATGCATAAATAAATCTTTGAAGAAAAAAAAAGCTCATCAAATGTACTTATAGTCTAGCTAAAAACACAAAACGATTGAGAATAGACTCTAGCACATAGGTTTCTTACACTTCACAGATCCTTATTAAATTGTTTGGAAATCAATACCTAAGGGACGGATCCTACACCTCTAAAACACATACAACACTGTAAACCAATGTAACCTCGATTAAAAAACTGTCTGGAAATTAATAAAAGGATATGGGGGGGAGTATAGCAAAAATAACCTATACTTAAAATTTTTTCAAGGTCTGGGCTAGCCTCCTTACCAAAGCTCTACAAATCTACACTTCTTCCTCTAAGACTGAATGTGCTGGATTTCTCCCTCTGTTCACTCTTGGATAGAAGTGAAAAGAGTTCTTACATCTAAGCTCACTTACAAATCTTTACTCTCACTTGGGAAAAATTATCTATTATTGAATTTATCATCGTTGCTGGGAACACTACATAATATAATTTAATCCACATTTTAAAATCTAAATTTTAAATGTCTCTATCACAAAGAAGCTAGGTTTAAATGTGTTCCATGCTATAATCATCACCAAATAATATAACTAAAGTCCAAAAAGATGCCTTCACACAGGACACTTAATATCAAATCTGTTCAGAACTATTTGTAATTGTTTCACGAGATGAAGATCAGAGATGAAGATCATACGTTAGGTAAACCATCTAGATGCTTCATCAAATCTTACCCTGCCACAATCACTTAAGCATTGAAACTTTGGCTCAATAGTTTTCTTTGTATGTGCCTGAGTGTTGACATTGGCTCTCGAGAGGAAATTGCGCTAAACAAGAGATGGCATGAAAAGGTTCAGAGTCTTAAGAGTCAGCACTCTTAACCTTCCTCAGAAAGTTCAATTTGCTAAAATAAATTTAAAAACCAGTCTGTTCTCTAAGATTCTGGTGAAGTTTTTAAATCTGCAGTAGGTCATTTCAACCTATTTTGAAAATTGGTTAACTTCTAATATGGTTCTGTATTACCTTCTAGAATAAAGACATCAATCTTATTACTTAATGAACTTGTTTCCCTAACAATGTCATTGAATTTTAGACTTAGTACCTTTGGAAATATCACATCTATTTACTTTATGGTATAGTTCCGAATACAGAAACCAGACAGTTTAAGTTACTTGCTTTAATCTTGCACAGGCTTAGAACAAAAAAATTGTTTCCTGACTGGTGAGTCTATTGTTCTTTTCATTAGGAAATGAAGTCACTCTGAACTTAGTAGACCTGTCTGAGTCCTTTGCTAAAAAAGTGCCTCTTGCTCAGTAGCATCAAAGTCTACTCAATAAATCAGAAACACAAAAGACTCAAATATGGATGATAATCTATTCACATGACAACATTTAGATAAGCATTATGAAAACAAAATTTTTGTAGTGTGAAAATGTTTCACATGGATTTGCAGCACTTACAGGACATATGTTTAAATACCAGTAGTATGCAAGGCCAACGGGTTGATATCAACTGCCACCAACAAAAAATAGTTGCACAGCAAATTTTCAGATAAATACATCAGATTGGCAGAATTTGAACTTATTTTACACAACTCTTCACAATCTCATCAAGGGTATGGATTTTTTTTTAATAATTCAAGAAACTTTGATTGGTTTTTGCTTATTGCCAAAGCCAAAATACACATGGAATAAGTTTGAAATCTTTTTAGAATTTTATGGAATTATTACTTAGCCGTAGCAGTACTTACCTGGCACAAAGGAACCATCAAAATGCTTAAAATGCAGACTCTCACTCCATAACCCCAGTATAATAGTAGTATGTTCAGCTTACCCTACTTCAATTTTCACCCCATCCCTGCCCCACTAAAGACTTGTACAATCTAGCATCACATGAAAACATGTCAGAGACGTACATTCTCATGTTCCACCTAGACCTGTGGAATAAGAAACACTGGAGGTGTGGCCCAGCATCCTGTCTTATAAGGTAGGAGGGCCTCGTCTTACCATATCTCCCTTCACGTTGTCATCCGTAATGGGAGAGAGAAAGATGGGACAATACAAAAAATTCGATAAGATTAGAAAAAGTCTAAAACAGCTGCTCTAAGAAATTCAATGAAGACTAAATAAGAGTTGAATAAATTGGGGGGGGGGGGGTTAGAAGTCCTATAAGAACAAAGCTTTAATTGAATTTAAATAATCCGTGAAAATTTTACATCTCATCTTGTGGTCCTGGAGGTGTGATCTATACCTCTGAATAAATACACAATATTACAAACCAATGTTACCACAAATAAATAAATACAAAGATTTCATGGGTAGTGACAAGGTAGAGGAAAATCAAACATGGTGAACTTACACTGGAATGACTTTCCTTCCCTACATCACAGCAGCTGAGTCTGGAGCAAAAGAGAAATTTAAGGAAGAAATTTTAAAAGAATTCTAAGAATTCTGGGATGTTGTGGTATTTCTAATAAAGGTAAGAAAATGGCATCTGTTCCTGTGGTTAGAAAAGTATGGTGGTGACAGCCATTCTTTTGAAAAAGAGTTTCTGAACAAATACTCATAAGTTACTTGTCTCATACTGGTGAGTATGCTCATGCCTTCTTATGTGAATTTTCACATTAACCCTGTGAGATAGCTATCTCTAATTCTATTTTGTGGATGAAGAAGCTGGGACTTTAAAAAGTTGCATAGAGTCACAGATAGAAAATGGCAGAGACAGAATTGAAATTAAGGTCTTCTGATTCAATGTCACTTTCCTTCCTTTAATCTCAGTTGTCCTGTGGTGGACCCAAAAGAAATGGTAAGTCCTACAGTCCTATCATCTCAGAGTTTACAGCTTTGTTAAGGACACGGTAATTAATGATAAACAGCATTTTATTCTCATGGAAACAGTGGAGAAATGCTGCATGCAAAAGCAACAGGGAAGAAAAATATCATATGTGCCAAAGAAAAGCTACATGAAGAGCATGGGGGTTTTAGTGGAAGAAGAGTACAATTTGGATAGTGGGTGGGGAGGATTTATTCCTTTCAAAGGTCCCAAAATAAATCATGAGCAAAGCTTCAAGTCAGGAAGCACAGCATGTTTAGGAAATAGAACTGAGACTACTTGGATCTAATAGAAGAGCCGTGTTAGACCCCAAAGCAACAACTAGAGGTGAGGGATGTTGAAAGCTTATATGAGGAATCTGAACCCACCAGCATAAGTAATGGGAAGTCATTGGAGATTTCTGGACAAGGCAATGACCCATCGAAATGTATCTTCACAGAGTAAAACTCTTCTAGTTTCTAGCATAAATACAGTCATATCTCCTTTACCTTCCCCACTTTGTTGCTAGAACTTCATCTATCCTAGCAGGAAGTTTTACATCTCTCTCCCAAAAAATGGCAGCCCATCCCAATCCTACATAGACCCAGGGTCAAAGGGCTTTCCAAATTTAATTTTGGGGTCAGATCTTCTTCCAAATACTAAGAGAGGGAAAACTGGCATCACAGCTTAGTTCACTGTAACAGAGTTCCTGTACTATCTACAGACACTTGTCCATTATTGGGCCTTCCTGTGGCGAGCAGTTAAGTCTCGGCACTATGAAGCTATCGCCAGCCACTGAAGCATGAGTTCGATCTCCGGCCAGGGAGTTGACCCATATGGCACAGCAGAATCTCTCCTGTCTCGCTCACTGCTCCCCTCAGCAGTGTATTTCAGTCAGTCTGCCTGTTCTGCTTCTCTTTCTGTCTCTGGTGAGTCCTGTCACCGCCCTGTACCTTTGGCCTATACCCCTATGCTCTTGTATGCATAAATAAAATAAATCTTTTAAAAAATAAATAACTGTCCATTATTAATGCAACACCCCTACTGGTGCAGATCACAATCACAGCCAGAGAGCTTTCTTATGCTTGCATCTCAAATTTATTTTTCTTTAATTCTCACTAACTTAGCCATTGTCTCCAGAACCTCATTCCAGGACAGCAGAATCCAAAACAACATACACCACATATATTCAAAACGAGCTTCCCAGCCTTTAAATCTTGTTCCACATATTAAACTAGCCATTCAGAACTTCCTTGTTGTGATGCTAACTGGACTTACCTACCAGGTTGTTCCAAGAATGCAGTGTTCCAATATACATAAAGCATGTATACTATCTGGTGCATACCAATTTCTCAATAAATAGTTTCACTATGATTTTTAAATTCAAGAGTGCCTACCTAGTTGAAGAAAATGTCTCAAAGATACAGGCTTAGGATGTTATTGTTTTCAAAATGATTTCTAACTTTTAACATGGCCTACGTTCTAAAATGTGGTTACTATCCCTTAGCATAGCAAAGAATGAGCGCTGTCAAGAGGCAAATATTCCTGCTAGGTAGTTATTAAAAGTGAGATTGGATGAGTCAGGATTTCCAATCCACACTAAGCTATATGTGTTATAAATAGGTCTTTTATGATAGAGTGAGCAAGTCAGGGCAGGGTGACTTTAATGAAGAAGTTATAGTGTTAGAGAATGAGGGATGGAATCAGCTTATTAAGGGTAAAGTATGACTAAAATACTACATGTTTTTGTGCTAATAACATAGTAATTCCTGTTTCTGTCCTGTCTTCTAAGCTTCACTCAAGTTCTCCATGTTAGCGTACATCATGACAGGCTAAAAGACAGTATTGTATCATGCCAGTACCTGGAATTAGGCACCATAAAAGAGACAGAGAGGGTTTCCTCAAAGAACCCCTATTTGGGGGCTACAGTGCTGTACTGTACACATGGCCTTTGAAACACCCCTACTTTTATTTTTAATTGCTATCTCAGAGTAGCAATAACAACCTCAACAAAGGGGACTTCCTGAGGATTAACCATTTGGAGGCGGAGAATTTTAGCAGCTCTCAGCTCCTTTTTCTACATCTCAGGAAATACCAGGCTCTCTGACATGAAGACTGCCAAAGTCATTCATATCTAATCAGCCTCAATGCCTCATTTTTATCATGTGCTGAAACCAGAGTTTAACTAAAACATAGTATTCCAAATCCTTCCCCCTCTGTCTCTCAAATCCATCCTGTATCACGAAGACAGCAGTATTTAGTGTTGATTAAACCTGATCTTAGTCCTCACTTCTCTTCTATCAGGAATTTATTTCCCTGCATTGGGGCTCTTTGGTGACACATTATGACTGTTTTCTTTATAATACTTCACCAGTGCCTTGGTAACGAAAACAGAAATACTATAATCAAGTGTGACTGTGGTGTTTGCCAGTCACACAGAAACAAAGCTCTGGAAAATCAATTGAAACTTAAAGAGTGTTCCCCACGGGTAGTTTGCCCCTGTTTCCAGAGCCCCTCGTTGTGAGAACAAGTCCTGCCAGAGCCGGGTGCCCGCACCTGTCGTTCCTCCGCTCCCCGGCTCCACCAGGCTCACTGCGGATTCACGTGTCTGTCTTCACACACTCGGGCTGCGGCACTGACCTTACCGGGAGGGATCAGTGACAAAGCGTGGAAGGCCCCGTGTTTCAGAAGGCATTTTAAATTCCAGGGAAATATGTGTGAGCTGCGAAGGAAACGCTGGGTGGCCAGGACCTGACGAGCAGCTGATCACAGTCCCGACATCGCCACGATGGTGTGTCATCTGAGTGACAAGATAGGAATAGCTAGACTGCCTGGAACCAGAGGTTCATATCCTGGCAACATTAGTTTGGCTTTTCATCGGGGTAATGACTGTAATCTTTTGCATTCCCTAGAGTGCTTCATACTCAAGGATCTGAGAGAGAGTTTGCCAACAATTAATCTCAGCGGAGGCTTGTGGGCTCAAGATGGACAATAAGTCTTATTTTCTTCTTTCCTAGTATATAGTATGCTCTCACAGAGAGAGTCCCATAAGAACTGTGTCTATAAAACCACATGCAGTAATAGTATACCTTTTAATAAAGAACCCTCTCAAAGACTCAGTGATACAAGGGAGGCCCAAAGTAGGGGAGCACATAGCAGAGCGGGCTGCCAAGCAGTGCCTTTACCAAGAGTGGGAACTATACCAGCATTTTACCGCCAGATGCCCATTAGCCCAAGTCAGGGGCTGAAATCTAGAAACTTGGTCTGATATAGACTTGTCTCTTATGAAATGAGGTATAAGCAAAATACTATTTTAGGTGTAAATTATATTTCAGTGAGAAAGAGAAAGAAGGATGAGTAAGAGGGGAATGAGAGAGAGGGGGAGAAAAAGGGTGCAGGGGAGAAGAATAGAGGGAGGTGGGGTAAAAGGGAAGAGCAGGGAGAGGAGAGAGAGCAACAAAACAAAAATGATAATCTATAAGCATGGTAAAAATGGTGTCATTTCCTCAAGAAATTTTATAATCTGTAATTTTAATTTTGACCATAAATGAAATTAAATCATAGAATCATAAGAGTTTAGCACAGGGGGGAATCTTGTATAACAACTTGAACAGTTTCCCTATTTTACAAAATAAATAAAGACTAGTTTTCCCTCAACCATCAGCCAGTTAAGAACAGGTTTCCACTAAAGGAGAGCCAGCACAGAACATTCTGAGAGGAGCAGCGCACTGTGGGATTACACGACCAAATTACGCATGAGCATAAAGATGTGGAAAAGGAAACAGAAACACTGATGAGTAAATAGAAGAACCCAAAACCAACATCATTTCATTTCCCAGATTTCACTAGAGTTTTTTGAACCCACCCTGAAAGACTGCAAACTTAAAAAAAAAAGGAGGTTCTGATTCTAAAATGATTTTAACAATCTGATGCCAAATAAAACTGCCACATACATTTCTGGAGAAACTCCTATAAAATGTGGCAATAGCACAGGTCTTTTACCAGATACATTTTGCCCAATGTTCTCTCATAACAATGTTAAATAAGACATGAATGAAGACTATTAATAATGCTGGTAGACAGGGTTCTACAAGGTTTTCCATTTGAATTTAGAATAGAAAAATAGATCATTAACAACGGTACCATTTGACAACGAGCAAGAGCCATTTCCCAAACTCTTTGACAATGCTATAGTCTCACACTGCTTCTAAAAATTCCTTTCACAGTTGCTTCTATACGAAGTTTACATTCTGCACTATTCTTAGCTATCAGCTAGGTCTCCAGCAGTTGGAGAATTCCCGGGAGTCCTCAACACTAAATTCCAGGATATGAAGCTAATACCATCTCCATGAAGCTTCAAACATCACTCTTTAAAAAGAATGTGGACTTGAGGGTTTAGTTATCAAAAGAACACTACTTTTGAATATGATACAGGCTAAAACAGATTTTCTATAGCAAATGTTCAAAATAGCAATCATTATGGATAAGAGTGGCAATTGGGGGTACATAAAATTATATATGTTTTATTTTTTTCAGTTGTTTATTTCTTAAAAAAAAACAACAAAACACAATATTTTATCATTTCCCTCAACTACAGATAAACTAGTGTTTGCATTAGGCACATAGATTTGTTTATTTTTCAAATAAGCATTAGCTCTATCGTATAATTCCAGTATTAACCTTTCAGAGAAAATTGATATTTCATATTACAGAACAATTCGATTAATAAATGTAATAGGCAATAATGAATGCATTTCTTAATTTCATAAAAATTCATTGATTAAAAAAAAAATTGAGCACCTACTGTGGGTGAGCACAAAATGCTTGTGAACAAAACAGACAAAAATCCCAGACTTCACAGAGCTCACATTATAGTTGGGAGAGACAGACAACAAAAAATAAACACTCAAAAATTAGAAAAATTATATAGTATACTAGAAGATGACAAGCACTATACAAAACCATAACAGGATAAGACTATCAAGACAATGATATTAAATGGTCTTAAATAGAGTGGGTTGGATGTTCCTCAGTATACAACGGTGGTTTGATCCCAATTCATACCATATTGTGTGGTTAGTGTTAGTATGTGGCTTTTACACTGAGAAATTTATGCAGAGGAATAAATGATATAACATGTTTTATTGAAACAAATGGTAAGAAGCAAAGAAAGAAGTATGGAGATCAATGTCTAGGGTAAAAACTAGATAGTAGGTTCAAAATGGAGTCACTCATGTTAAACCCCAAGTCACCAAACCAAGATTAATTAGTTTCCACTCTCCAGAAATGGAGTCTTAAGTCTGTGCATCAGGAGCAGGCTGATCAGCACTAGTTAGATAGTTTGCTGATAGACTCCTGCTGTTCCCTAAGAAAAGTGACTTTGCTGCTACCAATCTAATTTTTGGCTCAACTTTCTTGTTTCGATCTTATCTGCTCATCAGAGTTTTCACTTTGTACAAATCCTCAGAACAACTACCTATCTACTAGATTGGATGGAGCCTGATATGAATCAACTTTTGCTCAAATAAACTGTTGAAATTTTTAATATGCCTTTTAATATGTCTCTTTTCACAGAGACAATAGTGGGCATGCTAATAGAAACCTGATGAGAAGTGGTCAGATAAAGTATACAGTTTAAAGACAGGGGAAATGAGATTTTTCTGATATTAGAAGTGTAGTTGTGAGAGGAAGGGATCAGTGGTAACTAAGAATTTGACCTGGAGCAAGTGAAAGGGTGATGCTGCCATCAACTAAGATGGAGATAAGTAGAGCAAAAGTATCACAGAGCTAAAGGTCAGCTGTCCCATTTTAAATATAGTAAGTTTGAAATGTTGGTGAACCTTCTAGAAGAGATTTCAAGAAAGTAGTAATTACATGCAACCGATTCAGAGTTCTGCTATAAATGAAAGCCAACAAATGGGGTAATAATTAGCAAGGATACTGAGGTCTATAGAAAGCTTTAGTTATCAATTTTAAGACAGGAAATAGAATAGTGCATTTATATATTGATAATAATGTTCCCAAAAGTGAAAAATTGACAAAACAGGAGATAGGAGAGTAAAATGTTGTAGCAATGATGTTTAAAAGGTAAGAAAGTGGGCCTCCCTGGTGGTGCAGTGGGTTAAGCAACGCACTATGAAGCAAACCGCAGCCACTGCAGCACGAGTTCGATCCCTGCTGTCTGCCAGGGAGGGGACCCACATAGTGCAGCAGACCTCTCCTGCTGTGCCCGCTGCTCCCCTCAGCAGTGTATTTCCTTTGATCTGCCTGTTCTGCTCCCCACTATCTGTGGTGAATCCTCTCACCTCCCCCCACATACCTCTGACCTGTACCCCAGTGCTTGTGTGCATAAATAAATAAATCTTTTAAAAAAAAGGTAAGGAAGTATGGAATCTAGCACACAAGTGGTAGAATTAGTTTTCTAAATACAAATGATAGAAACAAGAGAAGATGGCAGAGTTATTGGGTGCAGGTGCTGGTAGATGAGTAACTATGATGACTAGAGTCTGGAGAATTCTCTTTTAGTTGTGACTGAAGACGATGGAGTAGGTATCTGAGGTTTGAGGTGAGGTGTGGAAAAAATTAACTAGAAAAGATTAGGGAAGCATAATTTTCAGGCAGCATTAAGAATGAAGCTAAAAGTATCAGAGGTCTACCTAAACAAGATAGTCATTCATTTATGATGGAATTAATCAGTACAAATTATACAGTGATTTTCTTTCTCTATTCCTATTCTTATTCATTGATACTGTGTTAAAGATAGTTTCAGACCAACAAAGCTGTGACACTAAATACCCCATTCCCACCTTGCATTACAACTCCCAGCATGCCACTAACCAGACTTCTTGAAGGGGGCAGAGGACTTTTGGGAAGGTGGGAAGAGTGGCTTAGGCATTGTGGCTGAATGCAGAAAAGGAATGAAGACACATAGGCAGGTTTCTCCTGTTCTTTGCTCTCTGTGGCTTTAGCACCTTTGGTCTAACTCTCTTTCGAGACAATGGCAGCTGTCATCTTAACCTCAAGGTGGGTTATCCAGCTTGAATGATGCATTTTGAACTCTGGTTCTCTCTTCCTCCACCTGCCCTCTGAGACATGCACAACCGATTGCTTGTTTTTCCAGCCAGGAGGTACCTTGTACCACATTCTCCTGGCAGCCTTGCTCTTGGGCTTAGACTGTCTAAATTGGTACCCACAAGGGAAAGGTTGACTTCTGAGTTTGATGAATCTGTATTCTAAAATCCTTTCTCCCCTACTCCTTTTTTATCAACAATCTTTGAGCAAACTGTCTGATTCTTTACCTTTATGCATGCAGACAGCACAAATTCCTCAAAAGGTCAACACAGGTTTTTCTCCTAAACAGTTTGGGGTCCCTGCATAACCTTCAGTTTTGCCAGGATCAGCTTTTGGTTCTCTGACCAGGAATGAGCCATTCTAGTATCAAGTGTGAAGCAGACAGAAAGAGGAATTCAGTGGTTTTAACAAGGAAGTCACTAAATACTCTCAAGGGAATTGAAGGTATATGCAAGGGAGTGACTACACTGATTATAAATTCAATTTGAGCTCTGTCCAGTGGAAAGATAAACCATCAAGAGGATGAGTCAATGAAAAGGGAGTAGGATCAATGGAAAGGAAATCTAGATGGGAACAAATTTCTAGAATAATGTTTGTTTTCCCCTTCCTTCTCTTCCCTCCCACAATTTCCCCTGTGACATATTCCTGCTTCTAGGTGAAATCTGCCCTTGCAGTTTAGAAGAAATGGTGATGTTCTAGGGGGAGCAAAATTTCCACCCAAATATTCAGCCCCACTGAAAAAGAACTGATGTGTCATCTCCATTTATGAGAGATTCAGGATTGATGACATCAAATCATTTTCATACACCCACTTATATCTTGAAATTAAAATTAAATAGGAATTTATTGACAGTTGATTATAACACTTTCTGGACTTACAGATCTAATGTTCTAGCAGACAGACAGATACCCAAATACATTTGAAATTGTAAGTTATTAAGTGGTATAATAAAAATAGGTGCAATTATCTATGGAAACACTTCTGTGAGAATAACGAATTTTATCAACAATGAAGTTTTCAGAAAGGCGTTATCTTTCAGCAGACCCTGGAGGGGTGAGGAGGAATGTTAAAACCGGGGAGAAAAGGGACAGCTGAATTAATTCACAGATGTATTTCATGTCCAGGGACCAATAAGTAAAATAGGGAGCAGGTAGGTGAGGACAGGCTGCAAAGGGCCACACCCGTCAGGCTAAGAGGTTTGCATTTTATTGTGTAATTAAGGAAGCAGGGAAGCGATCTGACAATATCAGTATTTTAAAGGAGAAGTGTGGATGTAGATTTTACTGGTGGCACAAGGGGTAGAGCTGCACACTGTGTGGGGCTTCCGCAGCCACTACAGCACGAGTTCAATCCCAGACCAGGGAGAGGACCCACATGGGGCAGCAGATCTCTCCTGCCTCATCCGCTGCTCTCCTCAGCAGTGTACTTCAGTCCATCTGCCTGGTCTGCTCCCCAATCCGTCTCTGGCGAATCCTCTCACCTCCCACACCTCCGGCCTGTACCCCAGCTCTTGTATACATAAATAAATAAATGTTAAAAGATATGTATTGATCACAATAGCAACAAAAATATGTAATACTTAAGATGAAATATAATAAAAGATTTTGTGGCCAATAACCATGGTCCACTAATACCCATTTTCCTTTCTTCCTATTAATAGGATTTAACACATGAGCACATAGAATGAAGACTGCCTCCCATCCTCCCCTGGACAAAAGGAAAGTTGACAGGAGACACCACAAACTCCTGGGGAGGACAGTATTCTATGCACTATGCTAGGACAAATGATTGCCCATCTCCCTCCTTCTAGCAAGGGTCAATCTCTCCATCTGTACTTGGCATTCCAAGATGGCATCTTCTCAACAACTTTTCTTCTTTAGAAAAGTTTCTTCTTACAAAATCAATTGCTCACCAAGCTAACCCAGGAGAGGTAATCCATAGAATCATTCTCATTTGCTAAGAAACGTCCAACGTTCACAATCATTAAAAACAAGGACTTTCTTTTCTCATATCCACTCTGAGCCACTACCTCATTTCCCTGCTTCCAGAAATACAATCAAATTCCTTTAGTTTTAAATACATATGTACCCTCTACTGTCTCATTTACCACTCTTTCTTTAGTCGATGCCAAACTATTTTCTGAACTTATTAGACAAAAAAAAAGGGGGGGGGGGATGGAAAGAAGGAAGGAAGAAAACCAGAGACTTCCACATTGCTAATTCTCTTTGTGATTTCTGTTCTCTTCTAATTTGACCTAAAACACATCATTCGATGCAGTTATCTTGCTTTTCTCCTCTTGTAATGTGCATATGGCATACTTTCTTGGCTTCCTTCCTTCCTCCCTTTCTGGTTGATCCTACTCAGTCTCCTTTGCTTGCCCTTTCTGAACCTGAAATTCAGTCCCAAACACTTCTTTCTCTACAGCTCCATTCTCTCCCCCAACAATGATCTCACCTATTCCCATAGCTTTAAATATACCACCTACAAAAAATGATGACACCAAAACTGATATTTCCAGTCTGTCTCTCTTCTCTGAGCTCATGTCTATTTTATTCTAGGATATACACCCACCTCCACTTGGATGTTTCAGGTATTCCAAATTTATTAAAAGTCATACTCTAACTGGTAAACATAATCAAAATAAAAACATGCCTGTCCTTCTCTCATTCATTTCCTTCACTAAAAGTGACTCAAGATAAAACCCTGGACGTCATCTCGAGAGGCTGTGAGTGTACCATTCAGACCTCTCATCACAAAACCTGCCTTGGTGCATGGCTGACCGATGATTTCTAGGTTCATACCTTCAAACTTGTCCCAGTGTTTACAAAGGCAATGCTTTAAGTGAGGACAGTGGGAGGTATAGTTTCTCTGAAAATGCTGGTGGTTCTACTACAAATGGGAATTATAGAAATTACTTTGTTTTTTAAAAAGATTTATTTATGTATGTATATAAGAGCTGGGGTACGGGCCAGAAGCAGGGGGTGAGAGGATACACCAGAGACAGATTGGTGAGTAGAACAGACAGACTGACTGAAATACACTGCTGAGGGAACAGCGGATGAGGTAGGAGAGGTCTGCTGCGCCATATGGGTCCTCTCCCTGGCCAGGGAACGCACTCGCACTGCAGTGGCTGAGGAAACCACACAGAGCAGAGCTCAACCCCTTGCGCCACCAGGGAGGCCCTATAGAAATTACTTCTTTTTACACATAGTTAACGTCTACAAAGGAATGAGATAACATCTTGACTAAATTTAGAATTAATAAAAATGAGGTTACTTTTCATTTGGAAATAAAAGCACTCTATTACCTTTCAAATAACCAGCTCATAGCTAATGTCTGGCTATTAAAGCCATAATACTATTTAAAAAAAAAAAAAAAAAAAGTTAGTACCATTACATGCAGGCAGTTTTCCCTAGTGAGATATTTACTGTAGTTCTTAAAAAGAAACAAACTCTCCCCTCTGCTCAATTCCCAACTTCATTAAATCTTTGCATGGTAACAGCAAATAGCTTTAGTTGGTTAGAAAGAGCAAATAAAAAGCCAAAAAAATATATTTAGCTAAATTCATGGATCCAGAGCTATGAAAAGAGAATTCTAATTCAGAAAGATCCCTGAGTTTTCAATTTGGCACAATTCAAATATTATCTTCTCAGAGAGATTGTTCTTGATGGCTCAGTCTAAATTAACTAAACACTCCACAACCACCATCACCCAGTGACTCCATTTGAAGACCTTACTTTGTGTTCTGTGTAGATCTTGACAATATCTCACAACTGTGCTTATGTATTTGCTTTCCTCATGTGTTTTCAAAACTGAAATCTAAAGTCCAAGAGAGCAGAGAGGGTATCCATGCTGTTCAGACAACTGTCATCAATCCCAGGGACAGGCCCTGGTTCTTAGCAAAAATATAAACACTGGTTGACTATATGAATTCAACCGTAATACAACAACCATTTCTTTAAGGTTGCGGCATTGAAGCTTCACATCGTACATGGAGGTTTAGATCTCAAGAGACTCAAGTTTTCATTTGATTCCCAGCAACAAGTTTGAAAACAAATTTTGTCACTCCAAGTGATTCATCTTTTCCAACTAACCACACTGACACCAACACATAACCAACTGACACACAGTTGGTATATAGAGTAATTCCCATAAGGAGCCTACTCATTTCAAGTTGGTTCCTCAGGGAAAGGATCACTTGTTTTCATACGGGAGTTGACCACTCTATAAAGCATGACTGCCTAAGCTCACATCCTATTTAGACCCTGGGAAGTGTTTTCACCACTAACTATATGATTCAGATAGACCTAAACATTTAGGTGTTAGGTTAGCATACAAACATGTGGAGACTCATTTGTTATATATTACCTAAGAATAACAATTCCATGGTTAAAGGCAAGAAGGTGAAAGGGGAGAGACAAGGTGGACTTTATTCAGATAGTGAAGCAGGTAATAAACAAGGGTACTATGCACATTTGGATGAGAGAAAATAAAAATGACCATGATATGGGATTAATTATGCATGCTGCCTGAATCAAAATGTTGGCCACAAGGTCCAGATGTGTTAGCACTCCTTGGTTTGGCAGAAAGAACCAAGAGTTACTGACAGAGAAGAAGGGGGGTGGGGGGGTGGAAAAAGAGAAGAGAGAGAGGGGAGTTGCAATAATACTGCTGTGGGAAACAAAGACTCTGAGGTATTATCCTAAAACTGTATCAAAGTGACTTTAGAAAAATATACTCTCTTTTCAAAAAAAATTAGAGTGTTGAAAATTGACGTACTGGAATAGCCACTGTGTGCTGAGAGATCTTCCCCAGGCCTTAACCAGTCCTACAGAGCCACCAAGACCATAAGGCATTAGTAGCAATTCTATTAATCTTTGACTCTTGAGCCCTAACTTGTGAGCACACTCCACTCTTAAAATTTTAGGACCTTTCTCCTTCTCTTTAGTCCCCAGTGACTCCCCCACACTCCTAGATATGTTAGAATTTTCTAACCTTTGCCTGATGGCCAATTCTATAGCAATTGCTGACTCGGTCAATCTGGTCCATCCTCCTGGACTTCTCTTTCTTCTCCACCTACTCCAATGTGGTATTAGGTCTTCTCCTTTGTCTTTTCATTTTCTTATCAGGCCCTAGGGGCTATTTACTCCAATGGTTTTCACAGCTCTAACTCAGGATCTGTGCTCAGGTTCCTTCAGGCTAAAGTCAGAGACACTTAGGTCAAACACACGTGCAGCCTCATAGCAAATACTCCATATCCTACACTGAGCTGCATGTCTTTTCAATAATCAAGATGAAATTCCTGACTTCTCAAGGTGTTTCTAGCCATTCCTGGAGCCCCAGATTCAAAGGATCAGCTCCTCAGTTATCTCCCCATTTGCGCTAGGAGCCGGTACATATGGAGTTTTCCTATTCCAACAAACATCTTAGATTCCCCAGGCATCCATGAATCAATTCCATTCAGCTTAATTCTGGCATTACTAGCTGGGTGAAAGTATTAAGTTTCACAGGTAAAAAGGTTCAACCCTACAACTTCTTACCATCAGATGCCAATCTCAAGTCCACATTGTTACTTACCTGTGCTTCTGACCAACTGGCTATATATATAAATAAACTAGAGGTGTCCATATCACCTTCCTCCAGTATAATGAATATGCTACAGTAGCTCACAGAACTCAAGAAACATTTTACTTACTGATAACTAGTTTATTGTAAAAGGATATTATTCAGAAGCAGCCAGTCAGAAGAAACGCATAGGATAAGGCACAAGGAAAGCGTGTGGGGCTTCCATATCCTCCCAGGCACAGTATTCTCCCCAAATCTCCAGGTGTTCGCCACCTCAAAACTCCTCTAAACCTGTCCTTGGGGGGTTTTATGAAGGTCTTATTATATAGGCATGATTTGATTAACTCATTGGCCATTGTTGCTTGAGTCCGACCCTCCCTTGAGGTTGGGTGTAGGGCTTGAAGTTCCAACCCTATAATTACATGGTTGGTTGTCCTAGCTACCAGCAGACACACAGGTATTTCCAAAAGTCATCTCATTCACATAACAAAAGACACCTTTATCACTGTTAACACAGGAAATAAAGTTTTGAAAGCTGTAATTCAGAAACCGTGGACAAAGACCAAATATATATTAAAAAATCATATCTTACTGACCAAGTATGTGTTTCTTATAAATCACAATATCACAAGTCTACATGCAAATGCTTTGAAATCACAGTATTCCCAAAAGGTGCATAAATTAGGCTTTCTCATACCCGTCCCCCACTACCCTTCTCTTGTCAAGATAAAACTAAATTCAGTGTGAACTTGATGTCTTTGAGGCAAATAGAAATAAACATAAAAGCTCAGATTAACAACCAAATCTCTTTGTTTATTGCAGTATCTTACCTGAAGTAGAGAAATATCCTACAAAAAAAAGGAAGGAAAGACACTAAAGGCAGTGATTTTTGCTACAGTAAATACAGAAAAAAGAAAAATAACTGTGAATCAGCTAACATTTAGGACTTCTCTGTAGGAGTCGAATATTTCTCCCAAATAGAGAGCTCAGTGGGCTGCCATGTAATATCCCTATTCAATCAGCTAGAACATTTTGCTCTTTAGTATAATGCAGCCTGTAAATAAAGCAAAGCTCTTACTTGGTTCCCAAGTTGAAGATCATGCATTTGCTTTGGTGGAATGTCAAGACGTAAGGGGAAAAAGTGATCATCGATAAACAAATGCACAGAAATGAATCATTACATTCTTTTTTTGTGGACAAACGCTTCTTTATTTTGAGCCCTGTGTTAGGAAGCCACTGTTTCTCCTCTTTATAAATAATTTGACACTTGGGACACCGTTTGTAACGGTCTATTGCAAACTCCCTGTATGTTCACCCATTGTGTACCCAATGCATATGGTTTGTTTTCGTTCCATTTGTTGGCATGTGCATTTGTACTTGGTACATTTGTGAGAGTGGAAAGCAATCATACAAAACTCAACACAAAACTGCAAGTGTTTACATGGCTGTGCTGGAAGTGATCTGACTATGCCCAGTAGCTCCAGGAAATAGAATAGGCATCCTAAAATGTACTTTCTTGCTTTTCCCATGCATAGATTTGGTAAATTCAGAGAGAAGAACAAAAAAACATTTCACTCCCTAAAAGGATGCAATATTTATTTCATTCATATCTGTTTCCAAGAGAGATATGTGCATAAAGGAGGGGGATAAGAGTACAGTTTGATAAAAATCAAATGTCAAATGGGCAAGCCATGGTAAATTAATAAAGTCCTGGGCAGAATTAATTAGAGATAGTCATCTGGCTTGACATTTCTTTCCAGCTGAATTACTATTCTTTCCCTATTCAGGAACAACCTCTTGAGAGCTGATCACTATTGTGGTCCTGTAATGGCTTAGGATTTCATTTTCAAGAATTACAAGGTCCAGGAGGGTCAGAGTAGAATGCTCTTTGGAATTTCATTTAGAAAGAAATTTCTATTTAAGTTGGTTCAAAATTTCTCTTCTGGAAATATTTTTAAATTACAAAATTAAAATTGAATATATACAAAGAAATATTTTTGTTGCTGAGATTTTTTTTTTAATGGGTGATGGATAACTGATGTGGGAATAAAGTATTAGCTATCTCTGTCACTATTCAGACTATGCCCTAAACCTTCAAATTTCATAGGAAATGAGGGCTCTAATTAACCTCCAGCTCTAAGGGAGTTCCTACAGATCTGTTTGTGGCAACTGTATTTCTTGGAACTTAGTGTTCCCTTAAATTCTCACCCCACCCACACTACTGCATGACTGCATAATGCAATTCTTTCAGTCTTTGCCCTGGGCACACATTAAGCAATCTAACTCCTACAGTTAGAATCTCACCAAAAAGAAAAGGAAAGGGAGAAGGAGGAGAAAATCTAATGATGATAGATCTAATGAAGAAATAAAGATCTTTTCCCACTGTGCTAAAATAGAGTAAAACTAAATGAAAATGTTAGGGGTGGGGGAATTGTTGATGTGTTGCTTTTAGGTTCCTTTTTAAAGCCTAGCTAAGGCAAACAACAATCACAAAGCCTTCCAAAGTATTCATCTCTCCAAAGAGAAAACCCATTAAATATTTTAGAAGTAAACTTTTCAGTTGGCATCTTTCAAAACATGTATTTCCAAAAATCTGCAGGCTAGGATTACAATTGTCTGGAATCCAATCTGTCAGTAAGTAAAACCTCAGAGCCTTCACTCTTAATAGTTAAATGGACAGAGGGCAGGCATACTGACAGCTGGCTCATTTCTTGCTTTGCCATGTAAATCCACTTTAACATAACTGGCTCCTACCCTAGCTTTCAGAGTGATAGCTCTGCCTAGAAGCCAATCTAATTGGATAAGCTTACAGCATATTTCCATAATGACAAAGAATCAGAACGAGTGTTCTAAGATTTCCATAGTTAGTTTAATGGAAAGACTACTGGATATGCAATGTTACCATTTAATGAATTGATTCTCTGCCCAGATCATCAGTTCATCTATACCTCAGTTTCCCTCTCTTGAAAAAGAATACATAACTTCTTGGTTGATAGAGAATGGTAAGACTGCTACTTTTCCTGAACAAGTCACTTACAGTATCAGGTTTTGTGTAGAAAGATGCATTCAACAAATGTGAAACTCTAAAAGAAATAATAATGTGGCTTCAAGATTTAATAGAGCTTTCTAAGAGCTCGGCCTATACAGTAAGATCATTGAACAACAAAATAATAACAATAAAAGTTGTCATTTACTAAATAAGAATTATGCTCCAAAACTATTTAAATATTCATTTAATTCTGATTTTAAAAAATGTATGAGATACCTAAAGAAGCAGACTCTCTGAGCTATTATTTTTCTAAGTTCACTCAACTAGTACGTGGAAAAGATGAACAAAAAGTTTATGTCTCTTCTGATTCCAAAACTACCTACAATTATCAATTTTCTAATGGAGGAGAATCATGGTTTTGATGTATGTGAATTAGTTAAGAATTAAAAATAGAGAGAGACAAACATCTTTATAATCTGTGTATATATGTGAATGCATAGGCATAATCTGTGAGCACCACATACATTGCATAATTAATTGGGGTTGTATAAACTGGTATGTCGACAATTTGGTAAGTGTGGTAAGTAGGTCGTTCCATCATCTGCTAAGGAATTTGCACCTGGAAAGATCATTCAGTTTGTCTATGATGATCTGGAAAACTGAAGGCTGTGAAATGTATAATTTCCCTGCTGTTACCCCATGCCCCACACTGAATCATTCTCTTGTTTAATTAACTTCAAATTGTCCAAATCTAAAAGACATACTCAACTCAGCTGTCATCTCTGCTTCAATGACTAGGCTGAACTCTGGCTTTTCTTCTGTGCTGTGTGACTTTAGTGAGCTAGCACTTTTCACATAGTGTTTACTTGTCTTCTGTTTACCTCCTGTCTTTGTCACTGAAAATAGTTTATTGTCTTACTCCTCCCTGTCTCTAGCATGTAGCATGATACTGGTTATAGTGAGTAGATGTTCAACCAATGTGTGATAAAGGATATACAAATAATAATCGGAACTCAGAAGACTTGGGCTTCCATTTAGGACTGACTCTCTTTTATAATTCCACTGCTGATTCGCAAATTGCATTCCTGTGATACCCAAAATGTTCTTTGAAAGTTCTTAGGGAATACAGTATGAGATATAAATACAGTAACCAGGCATCCCCATGTCTAACTTTAGGAGTCTAGTGGAACTATGAAATCAATGACTTCTTTATGGGGGGGGAGGGGATGGTCTCCTCGATGGTCAATGTCAACCTCTCTATTTGCATTTCTGATCACAATGTAAATATAAAGATATTAACTTTGCTAGACAACTCCCTTCCCTCCCAAAAAAAACCAAAACTGGAACTTAAGGAGAAAGTATATAGGGAACACAACAATGTCAGTGAATAACCCCCCACACATTCAATTTATGGCAAAACCTCTTAACTACTCAAATGCTAAAATTTGCAATCAGTTACTCTCTTTAAATAAAAATCACTGGGCCTCCCTGGTGGCGCAATGGGTTAAGCAACGCACTATGAAGCAAACTGCAGCCACTGCAGCACGAGTTCGATCCCTGCCACTGGCCAGCGAGGGGATCCACATGGCACAGCAGACCTCTCCTACCTCGCCCACTGCTCCCCTCAGCAGTGTATTTCAGTAGATCTGCCTGTTCTGTTCCCTGCTCTGTCTCTGGTGAATCCTGTCACCCCCATGCCTCTGGCCTGTACCCCAGTTCTTATATGCATAAATAAATAAATCTATTTTTTAAAAATAAATTAATAAAAATCACTAACATAAGGAGAAAAAGAAGAAATTACTTTTCAAAACAAAAAAGAAAGCAAGTTCAAATTTTTTAAGTTCAAAGAGCAGCTGAGTACACACACAAGCCATCTGGACAATTTAAACATATAGTGAGAGTTACAACATATTGTGGACACCGCACAAAATACTTTGGACTTCAGGAACATTTTTTGGTTCAAATATTTTAAATATTATCTTGAATCAACTGGCTAAAAATGAAACCATCCAGTGAAGGTATCACAGTGGAAAGGCATTTTAGAAAACAATGCCTAGGAAAGGGCTGCTTCCTTGCAAACCAGCAAAGGAAGGAAAGTAAATGAGGCAAACGGTCCTACCAAATGCTTCCACTCAAAACAAATACATTTAACGTTTGACATACATGATCCTTGTCCTCCCTCTTTGTAGCGTGTATGAACACCACAAGGCTTGGAGGTGCAAGCGGTGAATTGACAGAGGGTAATAGCTTGTGCTGAGACCCTAGGGTACTTCCTCTTGGTGGAATGATGATCGCAGACTCTTTAGCCTCTTGCTTTTCCCTGACTTAAAGTGAAGTTAATGCCTTGTATGATACTGATTATTTTCAAGTCCATTTGTAAATCAAGGCAGAGGAAACTAGAAAACAAGATCCCAAATATATTAAATATTAACTTCTTGTGTTATATGCACATGAGAAGGGAAATAAGTTGAAGAACACCTTCATTTTGTTAGGTGTTTTGGGGCATTATTTTGTTATGTGTGTTTGATTCATTAGTAGTGTAGATTTGATTTTTTTTTTAATCTGTAGCTATTTTTAAGAGGCTATTAGATAACCGAGGTTGTATTCAGAAACAGCTACATCTTTTATCTCCAAAAATTCCAAAAAATTGGCTTAGTTGAATGTGTTTTTCTACTGAATTCCACTGAATTTTCTTTCACTGTTCCACCGAACAGTTGCTTTGACCTCTAGTAGACTCAGTCTGAAAGAACTGTGTGATGTTCACAGACAAAGCAGCACACTCAGGCACACTCACTCTTCCACTGTCTCCTAGTAGAATTTTCTCTGTTTGTATTGTTGTACCTCTGGAATACTTCACTTGCAGAAAAGTTAGTTTAATCTGTAAACAATTTTTTTTCTTTTTTAAAGATTTTATTTATTTATGCATACAAGAGCTGGGATACAGGCCAGAGGTATGGGAGGTGAGAGAATTCACCAGAGACAGAGTGGGGAGCAGAACAGGCAGATGGACTGAGATACACTGTTGAGGGGAGCAGCTGGCAAGGCAGGAGAGATCTGCTGTGCCATGTGGGTCCCCTCCCTGGCTGGGGATCGAACATGTGCTGCTGTGCTATGGATGATTTACAGTGCAGCACTCAACCCACTGCACCACCAGGGAGGCCCCAAATCTGTAAACAAATTTCTATGGAAAAGTGATATTGATTGTGTACAGCCTTAAAAAAAGTGAATTTCACAAATCTCAAATGATCAATTTGCTTGACACGCATAACATATTTTTCTAGACACATAATGATAAATGGTGTTCCATTATTAGGAGAAAATGAGGTAGGATGATACAAGGGACTGAGATGGACTTTTGGGATGAGACAGTCCTAGATTTAAGTCCTGCTTTCACTGCTTACTGGAGAGGTAACTTTTTGGTGCATTATTTAATCTTTATTAAAATCTGAAATCTTATTTGTCTTGATTTTATTTAATCTTCAAATTGGACAATCTAGCACTTGACACATTGATCAATTGGACGATCATACTAATCATCATTCAACAATTTTTGTCTACTTGGCACCAGGACTATCCAAAGCATTTAGAATAAGACAAATCCCTGCACAGTGTGCAAGTTGCATTCTAGTAAAAGAAGATAGATAATAAGCAAACAAAGTGTACTTTATTTAGTATTAGAGAAGGTGCTAAGGGCTATGATCAAAAAAAGAGCAAGGTAAGGTAGAGTTTTGGAATCAGAGAGTAGGACTGTGGTCTTCTTTAATATGGTTAAGATAAATCTTATTGCTAAGGTGATATCTCAGCAAAGATATGAAACTGGGGTGAGGGGAAAAGTCATATAGAAAACTGGGAAAAGTGAGTTTCAGACAGAAGTAATAATCCTAAGACCCTAGGGCAGAAGAAACATCTAATCTGGAGAAATAAATAGGTTTGGATATCTTGGCATATAAATGGCATTCAATGATTAAATGAGGCTAAGTGAAATCCCTCGGGAGAAATCAGAAAAGAACACTGACTGAGTCCTGGTACACTCCGATTATAAGAATTTGGGGAAAAGAGACAGAACCAACAAAGAAGACTCGGAAGAAGAAATTAGTGAGATAGGATTAAAATCAAGAGAATGAGGTGTCCTGGAAAAAAGAAGTAAAGGATCATGGAGCGTGCAAGTGAGACAGGAATGAAAATACCGGCCTCATCCAGAAGTTTAAGAAGTCATCGTGAAGAAGGGAAGAGCAGAGCAGAGAGGGGGAAAGGGAAGAGGAGGAAGAAAGAAAGTGGAGAAGCAAAGAGGGAAGAAAGGAAGAAGGGGGGGAAGGCAAAAAAGAGATGGCAGAAGAAAAAAGAAGAGTGAGCACCCATTTTTGTAACATGATTCAATTTCAAAAAGGCTCTAGAAATACCTTTTCATATAGACATGCCAGAAATAATGACTCCCCATCTTAGCGTGCCTTCAATTTCTCCCCTGGACATCATTTTATTTGATTTTTATTTTTCTGTCATTTTCAATCCAAAGTCCGTAATCTAAGCTTCTGTTTTATACTTAACTTGGAACCAATCAAATTCTCATCCTGCTCTCCAATTCCACCCTCTTATTCAAATCTCATTTAGATTTCTCCCTTAGATATCATTCCCACTGCCATCCCCGTGGGCTCTGGAATATTTATATTAGCACCAAGAACTCCTGCTCTACTTAAGTTTGTCCTGCTTATTCATCTACTTCTTGGCCTCCGGGTTCAGAGTCTCATGTTAGAAAGAAGACCTGAGAACTTTTTATAGAAAATTGGCAGTTTTTTACTCTCTTTCCACAGGCACTCACATTTCACACTTCCTGCCTTCCAAAAATATCTTCCAACTAATATTTTTCTCTTCCTGCATCTTCTGAGACAAGTTGACAGTTCCATTCTCCTGAGATATAACTTTGATTTTTCATTTCCCTTTCCCTAATTCACTTTCCCTGGACATCAAATTCTATGTATGGATGTATATTTCAATCCATTTGTCTAATTTCCAGAGAGGACAATCTCCTTTCTGGTCCTGACACATCATGTTTCCCTCTCTTCCACACCTAGAATGTCTTTGCTGCTTTTAAGTTCCACTTTTTCCTTGCTATAGCACCCTTATAAATCACATTAATCTTGATCCCCTTCAACATTTTGCACTTTGTGCTTGTGCTACACATTATCATTCCTATACCATAACAGCCTACAAATACTGCAGTGGTTAGAACTGTGTTTTATCAGAATATAATATTAATCTTCTGTCCTCATTGTTTTCAGCATATGTCTTACCTTTTCAACCAGATGGTAAATTTATTTTAGGAAGGAACACTATCTCAGAATCTTTTATATGCTTAATATTAGGTCAAGTAATTGGTTGCAAGTTTTAACTCTTGCCATAATCATTTACATTGCTTGACAAACAATAAAATGTTTCATTTAATGTTTCAGTAGCAGATAGAGCTCAATTGAATATCTACTTGACAAAGATTGAATTTGGCCATGAATATATACTTAACATATATATGTATATATAAAGCAAATGCACTTATGAAGATAAATTCATAAATAAACACTTAATGGACCCTAGTTCACTATATTATGTATATATGTGTGTATATATATATATAAAATGCATTTATGAAGATAAATTCCTAAATAGATATTTAATAGACCCTAGTTCACTAGATTATGCTGCTTTGTAATTATAACTCTGGATATATTGTGATCCTGCTGATTTCCAGAGAAATAATAACTTTTGTAAATCCAGCAGGGTCTTCTTTCCTGAACTCCAAATTCATATATCTATATAATTGTTCACTCACTGTCTCCACATGTAAAAATAAATTAATCGACTTGTCCAAAACTAAGTTCTTGAATTCTTTCCCTAAAAAAAAAAAAAAAAAAACCACTAACTTTCCTGTCTCGATTGATGTGGTAATTTCCATTTTCTCAATCCCACAGTCAGTTATCATTAATCTTTTTCTCCCAATCTTATCAAATCTCAGGGAATTCTGGTGTTCTACTTTAAACTATATTTGCAGTTCAACCAACTGCCACTATGCTCAGTTTTATGATGGGCTCAAGCCACCATCATTTCCCAACTGGATTACTCCAATAGCATCATACCTAGCCTCCTGCTTCCATCCTTGCAAAACACGCTAAGTCGCATCCTACACGTCACTTCCCTTTTCACCCTACACAGAATAAAAACCAAAGTCCTTACAATGAGCTACAAGACCCTGGGGCCTGTTCCACTTCCAGTCATACCACCTGCACCCTTCCCTTCAGTCCTCCAAATAACCACACAGGGTTTGTTCTAACATGCAGATATCATCCACCTTAGAGCCTTTGCATAGGTTTTTCCTGATACGCATTCTCCATCACCATCCTCATGGCTAACTCTCCCATCACACTCAAGTATTTATTCAGATGATGCCATTTCAATGCCATTACCTGAATAGCCCTATTCCAAAGGGCAAACTTCTGCCCTGTTCTCTGCTCTATTTCCTTTCCATAGCTTTTATCAATATGACCTCCATGAGAATGTGCCCCTTGGACATCCAACTACAAAAGCATAATTGCCTAAGGGTCCCAGCTATGGTACTCTGAGATCCATCCCTGGACTTGCATTAAAACTATGCCTCTCAGACACCACTCCCAGTCAGTGACCAAGTATGGCAGGAATGCTAAGGCAGGGCAGTTCCTGGGAGACACAGAACCTCTCTGATAACTGACTCTGGCATCAGAACTCTGTGATGACATTGCCAATCTTCCTTGGATTGCACTGTGAATTAAGTTCCACCTAACTTTCTCTCTCTTTCTTATGCACTCAGATCAGAGTGAGGAATTCAATTACACCATGCTCTCTTACACTTCCCCAGCTTCAGGCTTTTCTGCCCACCTCACTGTTTTCTTTATACAAATATTCCCTAACATAATACAATACATTTAAGCCATCTTGGCATTTGTTTCTCAACTAACATAACCATCCTCTCAGCTACAATATTTTGCATGCTTGTGTCTTTCATTGTCTCTTAGAATATAAGTGCCAGGAGAGGCAGAATTTTGTTAACTTGTATCCCATAAACCAAGAACAGTGCTAACACATCATAGGTGCTCAGTGTACAGGTGCAGAATGAAGAACAAATGCTTTAAAATATTAGCAATTACTAGCACTATCAACTAAATAAATGAACAAAAACACATAACAATACCAATCAATTGTCATGATTCTGCTTCCTCCTAAATTCCCAGATCTATTTCATCTAGCTCTCTCCTACACTGGAAAGCCCTTAGGTTTTCCCATTGCAGAAATGAAATTTGAGAGGTAAATTGTTTTTAGGAAGAGATCCAGGTTAATAATTGGATGACTGCCCATCTGTTCTGGGCAACAAATATGCAATTCTGATTGAGATATTTATCACTTCTGTTCTCTTGTCTTTAATTTCTGCCAGGATCTGCAGATACACAAAACCAAAAGTTTTGAAGGTTTGATTTCTTTTTTTTAGCTTAAATATCTATCCAATAGTAACCAAACTTGGTGCACATGTGACCAGTTGTGTTATTCTCTAGTCACGCTAAATGTCTTTTGGGTATATACAGAGCAAGAACAAACTACTCTCAAGTAAGGGATCAGATTCTGGAAACTGGTGGGTATCCTCTTAGGGTTCTGTGGTTGGATACCTCCAAATGACAATAGGGAGAGACCTTTTCTAACTAGGGCCACTAAATTTATCCAGAGATTTCCACAGGTTGCTATGTGAGTGGTTTGCATACAGCTACAAGTGTTCTCGGAATAAGATGGAAAGGAAGCTGGGAGTCCAATTTGTTCTCATAAAGACTGATTTAGCCTTGAGCCTGTGTCTCAATTTGCCCTGTTTCCTGAGGCAAGACTTCGTGAATGGCTATTATAAAGTCAGAGCCCACATTCCAGTCTTGGCTTTGCTACTATTAGCTATATGGAAAGTTAATTCTCTGAAAATCAGTTTTCTCATTTTTAAAATAGGGATATACAGAACAGGGAAGGGAAGAGCGCAAGAGACTATGGGTGGTGGGGATTCTATGGGGATTATACCTGAAAGGAACAACGATGTTAAAATATATATATATATAAATAAAAATAATAATTTTAAAATAGGGATATTGTGTATATGATGTGATGGATATTAAGGAAACTTATTATGTCACTCTCTTCCTAAGACATGGATATCAAATCATTATGTTATACAGCTTAAGCTTACATAGGGATATGTCAACTATACCTCAACAAAACTGGATCAACATGTGGATAATAGCACTATCAGCACATTGTAAGTAAAACAGGATGCAAAGCATTTGCCTATAAAATGTGCTCAGCAAATATTAGCTGTTATTACTGATGTCAGCAATGCAAAAGAAATTAAACCATATGTTCAGCGTTTAGGTTGTCTTTTTAACCTCTTCAGCTGAATATTGATAAGAAGATGCTTTAGAGCATCAAGGACATAACAATGAGGTAGTTGGTAATGAGGGTTTACTACATCAAAATTTAATTAAAGAAACAGTAGAAGAAATAAAACAGACAAGAGTCCAGTGTTCAGGTTTCCCGGCCTCTGCTTTGACCTAAGAGGACCACTGGCCTTGCCTTCCTTTTTCTAAAGAACAAGGGACTAGCCACACAGTGTCAGCATGTGTGAGTTACAGAATGTCTCATCACACTTTCAAAGGCTCACTCCTTTCTCTTGCATAACTGGTGAGGTCAAAATGGGCACCTTCCTGAAAGCCGAGAGTGTCATTTCTGAACAAGGTCCAAGAAAGAACTATTTTCCATAGAAATCCCAGACAAGAAATAACAGAGGGTGGTACTTGACATTTAAACCACACTGAACACTGCAGGTGGGCCAGCCTCTTAATAGAGTCATATTAACACCTTTGATTTCTCCATGACCTAAAGATTCCACAGTTTGTAACCAGACCTCAGGAGTGGGAGGGCACGGGGGCGGGGAGGACAGCCTGATACAAATTTATCTCTATATTAAGTTCTGAAAGTAACTGTAGTTTTTTGTTTTTTTTTTTATTCAAAGACAACCAGTGACCTGGCCTGGTCAAGGTGAGGTTGTCTTTGTAAACTCTGGAGCAGAGTATAGGTAAACTTTGTACACACACACACACACACACACACACACACACACAGATAGCTGTGTGTACCTAGAGCCCAGGCTGATTCACCACTCAGTACACGGGCTCCCTGTGCCTCTCCTGAAAAATAAGGAATTGGGGAAGGAACAGTTAATAAGAAAATGTGCCTTGCTAACTGTGCACATTACAACAAAGAGCTGGCAGCTCCTGAAGGAAAAGGGTTTGTGCCGCTGCCGTTCAAACTTGTCAGTCAACTCGTGCCAGCAGCCTCAGCGTCTGCCTCCCCAGCACACCCTCATTACATGTGTCTGTCTGGCCTGATCTGTACATCTGCTCAGAGACGCTCCTGCCGAGTTGAGTCGAGTCGGGGATTTCTGCATTTCTCACTGGTGTAGAGAGCAGATTTCTCTCTATCTGCTTCTCTGTCACCCCCGTGCTCTCCCCAAGCAGACTCCGGCTTTTATGATAGCTTTGGACTTCCTACGCTGTCTGCCTGTCCTTGACTTCTAGAATGGAAGAAGCCGAGCTGGTGAAGGAAAGACTTCAGGCCATCACAGTAAGTCCGCATGCGGTTCTAAGTCATGGGGGTGGCTGCTTAGGGGAAGGGCAGGCACTGTGCCGGCTGCCCCTGCCGCTGAGCCCCTGTAAGTGGAAAAACAGAACTGTCATCCTTGTGGACACGTCTCTCAGCTCTCTTAACCCTTGTGACCCCCTGTAAACTCTCTTTGGAAACTGAGTACGGAGCAAATGTTTCACAAAAACTATGCCTATGATTTAAACAGCAATTAGGAGCTTTTAATTTGGCTGACTGTCACTCACCTTCTATGTATCTCAAAGGTGAAGTTTTTCCTTAAATTAACATTTGACAGACAACAGATCGGAAAACAGAGCCCCAATGTGGAAACTTTTTTTAAAATTAATATACAAAAAAAGTTAAAATCTTTCAAAAGGGAGAGAAAAAAATAAAACAAATGGCCTATAACTTCTTATTTGTAGTGTAATAGGTTCCAGAAAACCTAAGAGAATGAAAATGAATGTTGTTGCACTTAAACTAAGCATTAAACAAGAGAAAAGTAGGTAAAAGCATGTATCAGATTAATTCTAAGGTATCCATTTCCAGCAGAGTTACAAGCTGAGTAAGATCGTGATAAAGGAATGTAATGCATGCAATGCAAAGGATTTGGAAAATATTTCATTAATACCAGGAAAGAAAATGAATTTTTTATGTTTACTTTGAGAAAGAGTCAAAGTAAGAAACAAATTACTTTTCTTAAATGATCCAGGCTTTTTTTTTTTTTTAATTTTGTAAAATCCTCTATTTGGCAGTGACCTAGAAATCGTTTATCATTAGCTACAATTATGACATAATTTTGTTAAGGAAAGAAAGTTTGGAAATCAACATTCCAGTATCTCAACTTTTTCTGCCACTGAAATGAACTGTACTTTTTAAAAACTGATCAAAATGTGGGTAGAATATTTTTCTTTGCTCTTCAAATTCTCATAGCATAAATAATAACAGGAGGCCCAATTTGGGATTTTTATTAATGGATACAATATCACACAGGTCCTTGCAGTAAGGATTCAGTAGTTTCAAATATTTCCTCAATCATTTAAAGACAACACTTTTGAAATGCCTAACTCTACTCAGTGCATTTTTCTCTCTTCAGAAAACTTTGGTTTGGGTTGTTTGTTTTGCTTTGTTCTTTTTTTGTTGTTAAACTGAGACACTGTTTCAGCTGTCCTGCTTTAAGGGACAGGAACTCTGTCCTCTCTGTTGTTTTTGGCGTGGGCCATTTGCAGTCCAGCTGTTGTCTAAAGGTTACTTGATTCGACTGTGTGAACTATGTGGGCACAAGTCCTACTTTTCCTGACACTTCTCTCTCTCCTAATTAGCTAAATTAAATCCTGTAGCCAATGAAATACACAAGCAGCCTCTTGGTCCTCATTTTCTCTGTTGAATGGAAGCTCATTCTCCCTTAAGCCCTATAACCTCCAGTCTTCCCTGTAACTAGTATTGGACCAGCACATGTTTCTAAAGAGTGACAGCAGAGAGATATCCAGGAAAACTAACAATTTTTACTGAGGTTTTCATAGGCAAGTAGCTCTAGAACAACAGTTATAATGCCCTTACATGATGATAAGAGAGTAAGAAATTTCCTGAATACACTGGACTGTATTTTTTTTTAAGATTTATTTATTTATGCATACAAGCACTGGGGTACAGGCCAGAGGTGTGGGGTGGGGGGTGAGAGGATTCACCACAGAGAGCGGGGAGCAAAACAGGCAGATCAACAGAAGTATACCACTGAGGGGAGCAGTGGGCACAGCAGGAGAGGTCTGCTGTGCCATGTGGGTCCTCTCCCTGGCCGGCAGCAAGGGTCGATCTTTTTTAGAGAAGTAAAGGTAAGGAATAAAAAATTAAAGGATAATTTATTTGTATCGGTTTAACTGGTAACACTGTTCAGATATGCAGATTGGTGTTTTTTTAGTTTTTTTAAGATTTATTTTCTTATGCATACAAGAACTGGGGTACAGGCCAGAGGTGCAGGAGGTACAAGGATCCACCAGAGACAGAGTGGGGAGCAGAACAGGCAGACTGACTGAAACACACTGCTGAGGGGAGCAGTGGGCGAGGCAGGAGAGGTCTGCTATGCCATGTGGATCCCCTCCCGGGCCAGAGGCAGGGATCGAAGGATCCCCTCATCGAACTCATGCTGCAGTGGCTGCGGTTTGCTTCATAGTGCGTTGCTTAACCCACTGCGCCACCAGGGAGGCCCTGGACTGTACTTTTTTAGTGATTAAAATGACTGCTTTTTTGGATTATTCCATTAGCCTAAACATGCCTGATTAGAAAGAATTAAGCAAATCTTCAAAGTAAAACCACAAAGCAAATCTATTTCAGAAGTAATATATTTGTATGACAATCAAAAGAAAGAAAAAAGTTTATGGGGACAACTTTCCACTGGCTTACACCTCACCAGCTAAGTCCAGTCACATTTGTCATAACCTAGAGGGAAAATGGAGCAGTGTCGTGTCCATGGAAACAACACATTCACTCATCTCTCTCCTGGACACCCTGGGAAATGCCAGCTTTCTCCACCCTTGCCTTACCCAGGAAGCCACCTCAGCTACTCCCTTTCCCTCTGGGAAAATGAAAACACATAGTATATAGAGAGTTTGCAGGAATTATTTCATTTTCAGAAGTACTGAAATTTTTTGAAATCACTGACCACGACTGAAATTTAGTGACAATAATCTCATTTTAACTATTTTCCTCCTATTTCCCTATACTGAAAAAAATTTTGTATACTTCAAGAGGGGAAAAAACATAAGAGAATTAATTTCCCATTTAACCAAACACACTAATACCCAGACTTCACTTTGGGGGACAGGAGAGAGCTTTGTACATTCTAAGTCTTATTTGATTTTTATATTAAAAATTATCCCTTCAATTCCTAGCTATGAAATAAAATAGTCTCCACTGTTATATTTATTCCACCTGGTTTCAAGTGTCCAAAAAGTCATTATCACCACAGAACAGAATTGAAAAAGCAAATGGATAGACCTATAACTCAACATAACCAAGTGCCAGTCTTCTTGTTCCTCTAAAAAAAGAGATTAAACAGAATAAGTAGATGGAATGTGGTACTCAGCCTCACGAATTGAAAACTAAAGTACTATAATGGTGTCATTCATTTTCTCATATCAGTATATTGAATTTTAGATTAGTCTGAAGTCCTCTCAAAGACCTAGAGTAACAATGGAATTATGGAAGTTCACGCAGAAGAGAGTGCTTAAAAGAAGGTGATTCAGTTTGGAGGGTACAAACAGGGATTCTTTTTGCATATTTATTCCAAGTTCCTCCTTGGTTTCTTTACTCATATACTAACTCTTCTCTCAATTAATGGCCAAAGTATCTCTTAGTTCAGTTTTCAGCTATAACTTGAAAACAAGGCTGCTTCAAACGGATTAAATATTACATTGTTTTAAAAAAGTCTCTTGAGGATCTTTTCAAGTTAATAAATATTTTATCTAAAAGCTGATTTTTATACAAAAGGAAGTAGACTAATAGTTTGAAATTTGCTCTTAATATTACTGAAATTGATAATAACAATGTCTCCAGTATTCTGGGAAAGAGTGAGCTCAAGGACAGAGAGTGATCCCTGCAGTTTCTGGAAGTAAGCATGGCCACCGCTATACAGAACAGTGAAAAGGCCCAGATTAATTCTCCTCTGAGATATAAGAATCCTTGAGGATTAATGATATGCTGATACTTTTGACATCTTCCTCCACAAGGACACATTGTCATATCTCCATTTTTACCATGGCATTAGAAAATGCTGTTACTGCTATGAACTTAGTCCTCTGAATCAAATACAGTGTTGTAAACCAATGTTACCTCCAAGAAAGGAAGGAAGGAAGAAAGGAAGAGAGGGAGGGAGGGAGGCAAGGTAGGAGGGAAGGATAGCAGGCAAAAGAAGAAAAGAAGGAAGGGGTTGGATTGAGGGAGTGAGGAGAGAAAACACTGTTACTATAACATGGGAATACTTGGACTGAAAATTCCTAGATCTTCACTGGCTAGAGACCACAGACTTACTAAGTATAGTACTAGTTGAAGGGTGAGTACAGAAGAATTCTAAGAACTAGAATTAATTTGTAGAGAACAAATCCAGCCTGGGAGAAAAAGGATAATAATAAAGTTGATATTTTGTTCTTATCAAGGCTTACTTTTATTCATTAGGAATGTGAGTTACAATTCATTCTATTTAATTCATCACTGTTGAGCACCTACTACGTTATAAACTTTGTGCACTTTTTTTTAAAAGATTTTTTATTTATTTATGTATATCATAGCTGGGGTACAGGCCTGAGTCGCAGGAGGTGAGAGGATTCACCAGAGACAGAGTGGGGAGCAGAACTGGCAGACGGATAGAAATACACTGTTGAGGGAAGCAGCGGGAGAGGCAGGAGAGGTCTGTTGCACCATGTGGGTCTCCTCCCTGGTCGGGGATCCAACTCTTGCACTGCCATGCCACAGATGCTTCACAGAATGGCGCTCAACCGACTGCACCACCAGGGAAGCCCAACTTTGTGCACTTTAGTGAAAAGAAGTGAAGGGAATCAGCAGTGTGAGGAACAGGGGTGAGTGGGTTGCAATTTGTAACAGAGTGGTCAAAATGGATCTCATGGAGAAGGCAACTTCTGAGCATGGAAGTAAAGGAGGTAGTTCTGTCAAAAGCTAAACAATAGCCATAATCACAAGAACAAGCACCTGCCTGGGACTGACTCCATTTGGAAACACGCCATATAAAGTCCTGACATTGGAATTTAAGCAACAGAGCCAGATTTGCCAGCCAAAGCTGCTTGTGACGCAAAATAATAAGGAGTTCTCACATTTCCCCTGATCCACCCCCTGTTTCTTTCCACTTCTAAAGAATTATTCTAGACTTGTAAACATAGGGATAAAGGAGGCAAAAAGTTCTCCACATAAAACAAAAACCCACTCAATAGAAAGACCAGTCTTAAAACAAGAACATAAACACACACAGGTTTAGGTTGTTCCTTTAGTACAAATCAGCTACTACTGGGTACCCCATCTTATATTTTTTCTTTTTTTTCCCCAATATTTGGGGTCTTCTTAAAGTTAAGACAGTGCATGACTTCAAAGGAGGGCATGCCACATACTTTCTGAGGGCAAGAACACATTGAAAATGTGAATACCTTTGCTCAGGAAGTATGCAGAATTTCAGTATGGTAACAGCAACACATTGAACTATATTCTGGGCCCTTCTAAGCATTAAGTACAGATCACATGTTCTAGAAGCCAGCCCCACTTCTGTTTCCCAGACTGGCCACATACATTCCTTCCCCGATTCAGTCTACCTATACAAATGAGACACTGAAGACAATAGCAAGCCAGCTTGGGTCTTGACTAAATGTATGTTGTAAAATCTACTTGGACCATTGTATTCTTTAAAATTCTAAGGATCCTTAAAGTAAAGAATGTATAATGCACCGTTGTTCCTGCAGCCTCTCTTGTGGTTAAGACAAAGTTACAGGAAGAACTTCTAATTTGCCATGAGCATCCGAAGACATTCATGTAATGATAGTACAAGGAGATATAAGAAATCTCTTAAATAAAGAAGTCCTGTGCCAGAATCTTCAAACAATAAAGCCTCCACACAATTTTCCACAGTGCTGTACTGAGATTACAGGTTTCTTCCAGACAGGGAAAGGTTTCTTCAAACAAATGTGCAATGCCACATTTCTTTGCCAAACATAATAGCCCACCCACGAAGGAGTCCATGTGATGAGGTATAATAATTATGATAGCTTATTAAGGAAACTGCTTTCTGATAACAGGGAAAGGTTTTTCCAGCCTGCTACAGAATGATAATGCTACTTAGCAAGCCCTCCTCTGACCCCATGAACTTTCTGGACATTACTGGATGGTCAAAGGAAAAGCTCTTCTTTAGAAAACTGATTGAAACAATCAGTGTGTAAGCACCTAACTAGGGTCTAAAGTGCAGCATAAGTCAGAATAAAACTGAAACAAGATGTCTCCTCCTCATCTCCACTTGCAAATTGCCTAGCCTCTTTTAAAATAAGAATATTTTCATTTGTTTAAATGGAAACAGTGTCACATAGGGATATGTCCCCAGGAAAATTTACTGCCTCAAGAAGTTTCCTCACCAGGAACCTTATGAGATGAAGGCTTTTCCTAAGATACCATAGCAACAGACTGAATAGGACTGTACTAACATTTGTATGTAAAATACCAGAGCTGAGTGAATTCAATTAAGCCATTTAAGACACACAACCAGTTTATCTTCACAAGCTCGAAATGGACATGGAAACTGGCTTCATCTGAAGCAGCAAGTTTTTATATGCAATTCATCAGTGACATAGGGTGATGTCACATATCGAAATGATCTACAGCAGTTCTTCAAATTCAACCTATGCTAACAAATCTAGACTAGAAAGAACATCTCTTAAGCAAAAGAATTCTGAGACTAAAAATAATGACAGCACCTCTTCTAAGGTTTAGACTTCTGATTCACTATCTCATTTGACCTATCAGTCCTGTGATTATTTTCAGAAGCAGATGTTACCACCACCACCCCTATTATAAGTGGAAAAAAGTAAAGCTAAGGAACTAGTTAAACAGTAGAGCTTGAATCCATTTCTCTACTTGTCAGATTCTCTGACCACAACATCACAATAAAGTCTAACCAAAACCACAACCTCGCCCCCATTCAGAACTTCCTCTGTTATTCACTTTAGGAATAAAGTGAAGTGGGATAATAAAACCTCTGGCGGTTCTGCTTCACTTAACCACATTTTTTCACCCAAACCAAGTCTTCACCACTTGCAGCCTCCTCTCTCAGCCCCCAGTCTGCCAGGAGTAGAAGTGGGAAAGAAATGCAATGCCATTTTTAGAAAATTGGTGATTTTCAAAGAACCCCATTAGTTTTGTGGTAACACACCCGATCCCATGGCTAATGTAAGAATTTCAGTATTTCAAAGCTACATGCAGAAATAATTATAGGACCAGGAGAATGTTAGAAAATTCCTTGTCCACATTCCCAACCTTTTACACACCATGCTTAAAAGATGCTGTGTAGTAAAGTACATTTGAAGACGTATGAACCTGTCCCTCTGAATCAAGTGTTGTGTGCCAGCATCACCTCAACAAAGATACATAATTTCTTTAAAATAAAATATATTTATAACCATAAAAGATTAAAACTAATTTTAAAATTAGTTATGAAAAAGGAGGATGTTCACCCAGCTTCTCCTTAAACGTTTCCAATAGCAGGTGGATCAATACCTCCCAAACACCGTATTTCATCTGAAAACAGCTCTCCCTTGTAGGATTAATACAACAAAATTTTACTAAACAACATCATATCTGTGTCTCAAGAGGCACATGGGTTCTTGCAGTGAAGTCTGGCTACAAAAAGCTATTGTAACTATGTTTTTAAGTTTCCAGTTTTAAATTTAATGTGATTTAATTTGAAGTTTAATAAGTTTAGTGCAATTTTATCAAAGTATTTAAGGATGTGTATTTATTCCTGTGCTAAAACAGGACAATTTGGCAATGGGTATAGAAAAATTCAAGAACTCATTTATCCTTTGACCTGAATGTCATTAACAAAACTTAAAGAATAAGTGATGCAAAGATAGAATCCTAAATCAGAGATCTGGAGACGGTTAAATAAGTTGGTCCATTTATGTGTGTTAAGTTGTTCCTCACATACAAAAAGTGGTGGGAAAAGTTTCTTATTGTTATGACCATCATAATCTCCATCATTTACAGATCTTGAAAAATTCAGCAAAAGAAATAGCTTTAATGTTTTATTTTTAATAATTGATTGCTGTCTTTTATATATGTTTTGTCTAAATACAGTAGGGTTTTCTAACTCATTTACAACTTTGCCAGAGACTAACCAATAAAATCACCAATCTTTACATCGTCATAATTCACCTTTTCCCTCTTCTAAAATTAAGGTGTTTTCACTCTCAGTCTTCTGAGAGCTCTTCAGTTCACCCAAGATTCCAAGATTGCCAATAATTTTTTCCACTTCCTGACATGTAACCTATCAGAGTTGAAGTCTAGAGTGTCTCAGTCTTGGCGTCTCTATTTCCCCTTGGCCTTTCATGTCCCTTTATACATATTTATTCTATCCTTTCCTGGATCGAGACTATTCTCCTTAATCAAAAATATGGAAGCAAATAGGAGTACAATAGCTTTACTTTACCTCCGTCATAGAAATATTACACTATGAATATTACATTTTAAGTACTGCCTTTATCTTTTTGCTCTCAACATAACTTAAATGTGTACTTACTTACACACACATACTTTTTGAGGCCTTGGTGTTTTTCACGTACTTCACATCTTCACATCACCCTAGATTTTACCTTATGTACACTGTTTTAAAAGGGACTACCTATTTATCTTTATTCTTGGTTGCATGAACTCTTTAAGAAGCTCCTAGTGATATTAAGCCATTTGGTTTACTTTCGTTTATACTAGTTCTCTATTCTTCTTACCTGAGCTGACATCATTTTTTGTTATGTATCCATGTTTCCTTTAGTAACTTTCCCATGCCTCAGGATCTATCCTCCCTCTTGAAATATTTGTCACTTTTTCAAGAATGTTTTAAGGAATTTTTTTCGAGAGTTTTTAAAATATGCTTTCTTTGAAATCTAGCAAACTATACCCAACAATCTTCTAGGATTATTATATTAGCATATTCTTTCAATGTTACCATTATTTGCATATCACAAGGCAGCTCTGTGTTGTTGTGGATACTTTAGTTCAAATAAGTAGCTTCTATTGTTGTCTTTTTAGAGACCTAAAACAAAAATAATCTCTGCAAAGCTAGTTATGACGTTATAAGATACTCAGTTTCTGAGAGAATAAATTTGAAAACATTTGACTAGTTAATTCACCAGGTTCTATTGTAAATAGTATCTGATTGGTTCCCAAAAAAATTCCACATAAATTGCCTTCCTCCTATACTCTTCAAATGATCTTCCCTTAGTTCCCTTTTTCTTTTCAAAAACTGTTTCTTGCAGTACTCTTCTGTCATCTCCTGGCTTCAGCTATCCCTTCCAAAACTCCAAACGCTCTGTCTCTAGCTCTAACTCCTCTTCTGGCTTCTCACCATCTAGCATTTCAATTAGTTGGAGTAGATAACTCCAACTAGTTTTCCAGAGACACCTCAAACTTGGTATGAATTCAGCATTTTCCCTCCGAAATTCATTCTTGCTTCTCCTGAAGTTCCTGTTTCTGCTTTCCTCTCAATTAAGAATTTTGGACTCTCATTTGGCCACTTTCTCTTCTTTATCCATATGCCTTCAGTTGTCAGCTCTTCTTTTTTTTAAGATTAATTTATGCATATAAGAACTGGGGTGTAGGCCAGAGGTGCGGGGGTGGGGGGGTGAATGACCCACTAGAGACTGAGTGGGGAGCAGAACGGGCAGATCTACTGAAATACACTGCTGAGGGGAGCAGTGGGTGAGATAGTAGAGATCTATTTTGCCATGTGGTTCCCCTCCCTGGCCCACTAGGATAGAACTCAGTGGCTGCAATGGCTGGTGATAGCTTCACAGTGCTGTGTCTTTAACCCCTGAGCCCCCCACCCATTGCTATTTCTTAATCCAACTGTCTAGATCGTCTGTATGAATTGTACTCTAATTTTCCCCAAGCTCTCCCACTTCAATATCTGCTAGACAATAAAGCTATATTAAACTTCTTAAAACATGGTTTTAACTCTATAATTCCTTCTCCCTGAAACCCTTTCATTGCTCCCTATTTCAATACATACATAAATTCTAAACCCAGTGATTTGCCACTCAGCACTCTTACTGAGAATCTATCCTCATCCTATTATCTTATTTCCCCCTATTTCTTGTATTGCAATTTAGATTCCAGACTTACTGCTCCAAATAGTGTCCCAATTTTCTACATGCAGATTTTGCTTACACTGAGTCTTCGAACTGAATGTCCCTTCTCCCTACTCCCAAGTTCCAAGCAACTATTCAAAATACTCTACTAAGATGCTACTTCAAAAACCTCTCCTTGAATAAAGATAATAGATAATTGATAGATGACAGATGGATGGATAGATATCAATAAAACTAAAAAGCCTCTCCCAACCATATCAGCTAGACCTCTCTGAGTCTCCCCTCAACTCTCATACTACATTATTTGTGTCTTTATAATGGTATCTGTCATTTCATTTCAGACTCTAGTTACAAATGATTTTCTTTATTTATGAGACTGTAAACTCCACAAATGTATCTACCTTTGAATAATTTTTAAACATTGCACAATTCCTAACGTCTCCAATGTAGCATTTGTACATAAGCACCAAAATATTAAATTAATATTAAATAGCTCAAGCTCAATCCTGCCTTCTTGATAGATCCAGCATGTTGGAATATTAGCTAATTGTTAATCAAATATCTGTAGAATGCTCACACTCCTAAGTGTTGTGTCCACCTTTTTATCAAGTATGTAATTGCAGAAACATCATTGAATCATAGAAAATCACAACCATCATAGCTGCACAGGTAAATAAATTTGCTTACAAAATAATTAGGAGATAGCCCTTGTACAGAATTGGAATTTGTGGGTGTTAACCATGAAAATATTTCAAATAGGCTAAAAATCTAGGCAACTCGTCACTGATTGTGTTTTATTAGCTGAACTCTGAAGAAGTAAACAGTAATATAAGTTATTCATTGTGGTTAAGACTAAATAGGAGCCTCCCTAGTGGTACCAGGGGTAAGTCACAGCACTATAAAGCTATCTACATCCACTGCAGCATGAGTTCAATCCCTGGCCAGGGAAGTGACCCACATGGCACAGCAGACCTCTCCTACCTCACCCACTGCTCCCCTCAGCAGTGTGTTTCAGTCAATCTGCCTGTTCTATTCCCCACTCTGTCTCTGGTAATTCCTCTCACCCCCTCCCCATAACTGACCTGAACCCCAGTTATTGTATGCATACATAAATCTTTTTTAAAAAGAAATTAATAAGTATCTGATATGTGAGGTTACAACAGGTGCCCACAGAGATAATTCAGCTTCTGAGAAAATTTTGGGAAGATGATGGCATTTCACATCTATTTGGTCCAAACTAATTTGGAAGGACTAAAGTGGCTATGAAAATTTCTGGTACACTAATAATAAATAATAAATACACAGCTTAAGGTTGATTTTATTGTCATAAAGATACTAAATTATTACCATATTATTCTTTGGTCAGGCTTATAGGTCTATGAAATTTGACAAAAGGATAACTTGCTGTTGATGAATATCTTATGAGGAAAATGCATGTCTGTCTCATAATCATCTCTCCTCCATTATAAAATTACCTTCTTACCTACCTCGGCTGATATGAGAAAGGCACATTACCGCTGACAGACAAAATATTGGTATTCCTTAGCAACCATCTATAAGTTTGGTGTTTCCAAAACACTTCAGACGCCTGCCTCAGCCCGTGCCTTTCATTACCTTATTACTAACCCCAAGATGAAACCAGTTCAAACAGGCTGTCCACAGGGTGGGGAAGCATTGCTGGCTTCAGCATCCCTGACACCCAGGCACAATGTCCTCTTTAGGAGGGCTGTCCATGGAGAGAGGCAAATGGTGACACACTGCAGGCAGGAAAGTAAAGATGAGCTCCCAACACAAGGCCAGCTCCAGTTGCTGGCTATGTTGGTTATGCCTCCAGGCCACAGTACTCATGATGGAGAGGACAATGAGAGAAGCTGTGAAAAGCTGAACTAATTTCCCAGTCAGGGAAATGGTAAAGTAAATTGGCTATGGTGTGGAGGCTGAACTCAGATAGCCTGGGGTTCAATTCCTGGTTCTGCCACTTATTAGTTGTAAGAACTTGGATTATCCAGTTAATCTCCCTAAACTCTCATTTCCTCTTCTGTAAAATGAAACTTATTACCAAATCGCTTTGTTTAGACTACTAAGCAAAATATTATGATATCTCTTTGTTATTATGACTATTAAGTGAAAAGAGTGCCTGGAAAATATTTACCAAAGTGCTATAAACTTAAAATATGACTGTTTGCTCAGTAACAGCCTATAGATATTATGGAGAATTGGCTCACAGAGGTTTTCACAGTTTTGTTCCTAATCAGCAGATGTCATCCTAAGAAGAGTGATTTTGAAGGCCCATGCTTGTTGCTATGCTATTTTTTTCCCAACAGTTTATGAAATTTAAAAAGTAAGACTGGTGAAGTCATGTCTTCCTCTACACAATGGAGACATGACACAGAACTGAAGGGCAACGTGTTGTTTTTATTCAACAAATGTACCTGAACTTACACATCAAACAGGAGTTTTTATCTTCAAAGGAGTCAGATCAGGAAACCATGTACTTATTTCAATAATGCTGCCAAATATTTTTGGAAGTCTTCCTTGTAAATTACCTTCTTAGCCTGCTTCAAGTTCTTTTAGATCTCTCATTGGCCCAAAAAAAAAAAAAAAAAAAAAGATATATCCTTTGGAAGTTTTCGATTTTGAAAGAAAATATAAAGCTAACTTTTACAAATAAGATGGAGAATAATGTCACCACAAAGAGAGGCCTTTGCATAGTTTATAAAATGCCTCAATTTCAGACAAAAAAAATCACTAAAATTTTTCATACCAATGAAAGCATCATAGAATTGTGTTCTATAAATAAATGTTTATTTGCTTTTTTAAACAAAAGCACTGTGTGTAAAGCATGTTTCTATGAACTTGTTTCAAAAACTCATTTCATACTCATAGCTTATGCTATAGACATCCTTCTCATTCCCATTTACAGATGAGGTAGGTCGTTGAGACACAGAGCAGTTAAGAGTTTTATCCAAGGTGGGCCTCCCTGGTGGTGCAGCAGGTTGTGTGCCACGCTGTGAAGCACCCGCCATATAGCAGCACGAGTTTGATGCCCTTCCAGGGAGGGGACCCATATGGCGCAGCAGACCTCTCCTGCCTCGCCCACTGCTCCTCTCAGCAGTGTATTTCAGTCAATCTGTCTGTTCTGCTCCCCACTCTGTCTATGGTGAATCCTCTCACCTCCTGAGACTCTGGTCTGTACCCCTACTCTTGTGTGCATAAGTAAATAAATCTTAAAAAAAAAAAAAAAGAATTTTGTCCAAGGACACAGTAAGTGGTAGAGTCAGAAATTGAACCCCACTGTAATATTTTCTAAAAAAATAACACCTCTGTGCATTAATTGTTATGTTCTTTGGCTTTTTTTTTAGGTAATTTTATTTAAATTTGGTGAAAGATAATATATCGCTCTATAAATTACTTCAACACCATTTAAAAGCCTTTTTAGTGTTAGTAAGAATTAGCTGACTCCCTCTTTCCTCATCTTCTCATAGAAATGTATATAAGGAGAAACAATTCTACCTGCTAGCTTACTGCTGTTTCTGTAGCTATTTTCCCAACCAAAGAGACCTTTTACCCAGCAGTTTCTTCAGCTGTGTGCCAGGAACAGTCTCTGTTCTCAAAATGTTTCCTCATGCCTATTTCAAAATTCCCTCCTTAAGTAAATTCAGGTTTTCCATTGCATCATTTAGTAGCTCAATCTTGCTAGACAAATGGGGATGTTAGAGAAGGAGGGGGGGGAATATTTTTGAGTTCTCTTTGAAAAAGCACATTTTATTACTTTCCATCAGCAAAAGGCCTTAAATGTCTCATTTTGCTCTCCTTTGCTTTGAAATAGGAGTTTCCAAGGCAAATTCATACAATGAGCATGCCCCTGGCCAGTCATTCAGTGATGACAGCAACCCCAGGAAAATCTATTTTAGAAAATTGAAAAAATAGATTATTCTGGAACTTTTTTTTTAATTTCAGGATAAAAGAAAAATACAGGAAGAAATCTCAGAGAAACGTCTGAAAATAGAGGAAGAAAAACTGAAGCACCAGCATTTGAAGGTAACTTATGATTTTAATTTCATTTCAATGATTTTATAGTCAAATATTCTAAAGGCACTCAAATTTCAATCGTAAAGATTCATTAGGATGGAAAAAATTCCAGCGTAATTCTACTAATACTCTAATAACCTTTGAGGAGGCCGAGAGCAAGTAATATTTACATGTGAGGTTGATAGTGTCTGGCAAATATGGAATGTGGGAAACACAGTTTTATTACTTTTCCCCTTTCTTACAGAATTTCCTCATTTTCTTGGGTAACCTTGAGAGCCCAGCCTTGACAATTTGACCCTGAATATAGTCTTGCTTAACATCCCTAGGGAGCAGATCCAGCAAGGAAGTCCCTTTTGAAATCAATGCAAGGCCAGCCTTTCCCCAGGGGCGCAGAGCAGACACGGTCTGGCCTGGTCAAGGATGCTTGTATTTAAAAGCTCAGTGCAATGAATCCAATGTTGTTTGAGTGTGTTTTGGGTTTTGTTTCATTCTGTTTCGACAGAACATGAGATCATAACCAGAAATAAACCTCCATTTTTAAAACCAGACTTTACATCTTTCACGGGTGTGGTCATTTTGTAATTAAAGCACATTGAGTTTCAACATTTGATTGCAGTAGCTTAGTCACAGGCAGCAACCAAATGACAAACAGGAGCTCCTTGTGAACAGGCCCAAGCAGGAAACTACTTATCTGGCAGAGCTGCTATCAATAGATTTAATGAATCCTTCAATGAGACAATGCCTCGTGCTCCTGGGGTCTATAAAACTAACTTACCTAGTTCAGCAAAGCCCATCTTTCTGAGGGATCAAGTAACCACCTCGAAAAACAAACATAATTTAAGATTCCAATTAGCCTCCATTCTCTGGATTCTATTTGCTCCTTTACTCCTATATAAATGGACATTTCCTATGTTAAATGGAAAATGTCAAAGCATCGTTAGTCTGCGATCCTCACAGTATGTCACACTGAATTTTCGGGAGTAGCTGACATAGCCAGGAAATGCAGTATGGACTCCCAGAAGAAAACCAAAGAAATAATAAATTTTACTAAGTTTGTCAGGCAAATGCCATAACCACCACACTATGGAAACCTGCTAAGTGTTTTCAGTGCAACTCAAATGAAGTCAAAAGTCAAATCTGTAACAGTTTTTGAGATAGGCCATTTCTAACTCCATAACTAGTATTTGTCCCCTCCCTACCTCCCATTCTGACCCTTCTCTCCTTCCCTTTTACATCTCTCTCTCCCTTTCTTTTTTTTTTTTAAAGATTTTGCTTATTCATGCATACAAGAGCTGGGGTACAGGCCAGAGGCATGGGGGTGAGTGGATTCAGCAGAACAGGCAGATAGAGTGAAATACACTGCTGAGGGGAGCAGCGGGAGAGGTAGGAGAGGTCTGCTGCGCCATGTTGGTCCCCCCCTCCCTGGCCAGGGTTGGAACTCCTGATGCAGTGGCTGCAGAAGCCCCACAGTGCCATGCTCAACTCCACTCCTTGTGCCACCAAGGGGACCCACTCCCTTTCTCTTTTTCACACACAACTTGGGTTTCAGAATAAAGTTCTGCTTCTGAGTGCTCAAGCAATTTCATCTTCACAGAATGGGTAGCTAAACAATAGCACAATTCACAGAAGAGTTTCTTTTTTTCAGATTTATTTTTATTTATGCATATCAGAACTGGAGTGTAGGCCAGAGGTGTGGCGTGTGTGTGTAGAGTCACCAGAGAGAGAGTGAGGAGCTGAACAGGCAGATCTACTGAAATACAATGCTGAGGGGAGCAGTTGGTGATTCAGGAGAGGTCTGCTGCACAATGTGGATTAGCTCCCTGGTAGAGGGTGGAACTCAGGCCACAGTGACTGGTGATAGTTCAGTAGTGCTGAGACTTAACCACCCGTGCCACCAGGGAGGCCCAGAAGAAAGAGTTTAGCATCTCAGATCATTCTAGAAAGAAAGTTTCACAAAGGAAAACTCTGGTTCACTGAAAGGTCCATTTCTGAAGTGGGACCTCATTTCAACTTGCCAAATCTAGTCCAAAAAGTAATATGTGATCTTCCTGATAGATTTATTTTCTGGAACCCAGGAGATTTCCTCTAACCCTATCCAATCAAACATTTGTTATGCTTTGGACTGCTGTACACAATTGTACAGGTTGTGTATTGCACAAAAATGCCTGAGATAGGGGTGCAAAAATCCTGCCTTACTGCCTTGGAACCATACACCGCGGTATAGGGCTACTTCACTCAGAGAGAGTGAAGTTTCTTTTTCTCTGCAAACTGGTGTTATCCACCTTCCTTAACTGTGCTCTGACCCAAAGGGGTGGGTTGGAGGAAAGGTACCTTGTCCTAATTTGCATATTCATGCCTGTGGTCCTTTGGCCTGCAAACTAGTGGGAAATTCAATGTTAAATCAATATGAAAAATAAATGATTTTTTAATAAAATATAAGCAGTAGTTCTTTGGGTAGACCAAGAAGTTTCCTATTTTCTTTAAGGTTTTTTTTTTTTAGATTTATTTATGCATACAAGAACTGGGGTGCAGGCCAGAGTCATGGGGAATGAGAGGATTCACCAGAGACAGAGCGGGGAGCAGAACAGGCAGATGAACTTAAGTACACTGCTGAGGAGAACAATGGGTGAGGCAGGAGAGGTCTGCTGTGCCATGTGGGTCCCCTCCCTGCCTGGGCATCGAACTCATTCTGCTGTGCCCCAGATGCTTCATAGTGCAGCACTCAACCCACTGCGCCACCAGGGAGGCCTAAAGCTTCTATATTAAAGGTGTGGGATTTAAGCTGAGTCTTAACAGATCAGTAGAACTTATACAGGTATACATTTAAAGGAATAGGGCCTCTAGGTCAACAAATATTAAGTATTCATTATGTGCAATGCAATAATGAACTAAGAATATAAAGTTTGATGTGTACCCTTAAAATGGTAACTGAAACAAACTCATAGTGACATTTACAGGGTGATGAACACTATTTATATGCAAGGCTTTAGCTGCAAGGGAATCAAAATAAACGTAACTGTTTCAGTAGAGCACTTACTTCAAAGCTTTTCAGAAAATCGTTGACTGCACCAAACAGCAACTAGTTCTGTTTCCCAAACAGAGGTCAAAAATGTGCAAAAGTATTTTAAAAATCAATTCCACAGTTACGTTCACCCTTCTCCTCACCACTTTCCTAGTTGCAAACTATTTCATTACACTTTTATGACCCACTTTAAACAATGCAATGTAAACATTTACAAAGTGGTCTTTCTGTATCAATAGTCCACAAGTTTTAAAATTTTTGTAGGGACACACTCTAATGGTCTTTTGCTCCAGAACTGGACACTTAGTATGATTCGGTGCTGGGAAGAGAGCCCAAACGCAGTTAACATCCTAACATTCAAACATGTCTGAGATTTGTACACTATGGATTTCCTTGCCTAATAACACGACTATTATCTGATGTCACCAAGAAACAAAAATTCACTCAAATTAGAAAATTTTTCTTTCCTGCAAGTTCATTTAATTCAAAGTATGAAAAATTAACTTTTCCCTAAAGTCTACCCTAATTGCTATATAGAAGATTCAAGTGTTTCAGGAAAAATCCTCCCTAAAAACTGCCAAAAACTCTATTACCCACATGGCATTTATATCTAGTTACTTAATGTGATTTTTAATTATTTTTGAAATAGATTTATTATGTTCATTGGCCATACTTGTATAAAGCACAAGTCTTGGGTCTGGTACCATAATATGTATGTGTAGAGGAATGACCCTCTACACCTAAAACATATACAGTGTTATAAACAATGTTACCTCAATAAACATAAGTATAACAAAAAAGCACAGTGTACACTGTGAACTGTGTTCTGATTATCCTATGTGATTGTACATATCATTTTTGTTGCACATCCAAATTGTATATTTTATATCTAAATGCAAAGAGTTCTCAGATTTCAGCAATTTGTGAATTATGAACAGTTATGTAAGGCTAAAATTAAAATTATTCCTATTCCTAACTAGATTAAATACCCCCTGTTCGCTTAACTCAATCTTGTCACTTGAATCCTCTGCACTCTGCTACTCTGCATTGTAAAACCATCCCAGCTGAATGTCTTACAGTAATATGGACATAATGGACTGAAACTACCACTTGTAGGTGATTTATAAGGACTGCAATTTACCTTGATAGTTATCATGTGTCTTCTTTACTCTGCTTATCATAGTCCATCAAATAAAAAAAAAATTAAGAGCCCTCCCTGGTGGCACAGTGGGTTAAGCAACACACTATGAGACAAACAGCAGCCACTGCAGCATGAGTTCAATCCCTGCTGCTGGCCAGGGAGGGGACCCACATGGCACAGCAGCTCTCTCCTGCCTCGCCCACCGCTCCCCTCAGCAGTGTATTTTGATTGATCTGCCTGTTCTGTTCCCCACTCTGATGGATTCTCTCAACCCCCACGCCATGGCCTGTACCCCAGCTCTTGTATGCATAAGTAAATAAATCTTTTAAAAAAAATTAAAATCAAGGCAATTCTTAAAATGCTGATATACTTATATTTTATTAGCATCTTTGACCTCAGGAACTAAAGCTTGACTTCTGTTATATTTACTGTACCTGTAGGAAAATATTTTTAAAAACAGCTGAATAGCTGTAATTAAGGGTTAAGATATCACTGTGAAGAAAGACTCTCTGGCTACAAACTGGAGCAACACAAACCACCTTTATATGGGTGTTGTCCACCAGCAGATGCTTGAGATTCAGAAAAGGCCAGCACAAGAGGACGACAGGGGTTGAGGCTGTTACTTTTTCTAGAGGTTTCAAATTGTGTTCTGAGCAACTCTGGGCTTTCAGGAGCCCCCCTGCTTCAACTAGAACAGTTTCTTCCAGTTTACAAATTAAAATTCCACCTAATATTAATTTGTAATCATGTAACATTTTTTAATGGTTTGAAAACTACTGCCTTAGTAAAAATAAACAAAATTCTTTGGTAATTATTTAGTATCATCAACCTTATTCAATTTTTAAACTCAGATATTTCCAAGGACGTTCATTATAGCATCCCTCTAAAAAAATTGTAACTTGCTCTCATTTTTGTTGCAATGTTAGAGAAATTCCAGAAAATAAAGTTCCCATATTCCTATCTCGCCACCTTATCCAATGACAAATTATTGAAGCTATATTTAATACTTTTTAATACTTTTGTCCTTTAAATAAGAGACAGAATGATTTTAGTCTTTTGAGGAATATAAATAACCAAAGTACCAAAGAAAACAAACTGGCAAAATATAACAAAAATAATTCTTAGTCTCTGAAAAATATAATAGTCGCCTGAGGAGGCGAAGGAAAGAGGAGAGGAAGGGATACCAACAGTGGAGCTTTGGTGCAGGGTGAGTGAAGCTTCTGGCTTCATGGAAGGGTGACCTGGGTCTCCCAAAGTCATACCGTCATGTAAATGACTCCTCCATCAATATTATTTGAGAATAAATGCATCATAAATACTTTTGTGGGTGTTTTTTTTTGCACAAAAGAACTGGGGTGTAGGCCAAAGGTGTGGGGAGGTGGTACTGAGAGGAGCCACCAGGGACAGAGTAGGGAGCAGAACAGGTGGATCTACTGAAATACACTGCTGAGGGGAGCAGAGGACAAGGCAGGAGAGGTCTGCTGTGTCATGTGGGTCAGCTCCATGGCCAAGCATCGAACTCGGGCCATAGTGGTGATAGTGCTAACCATAGTGGTGATAGACTTAACCACTAGGCCATGAGGGAGGCTCGGTGCTTTTGTTCTTTAACCTTTACTATGAGGTAGTCGATCAGCATGTCACAGCTCTAGGGTTTTCTGAACCCGACTACACGCTTACCTTCTCCAGGGAGCTGTGTGTGTTCACGCCGTTGGTTAGCATCCTGTGGCTTCAGCTTGAAGAACTGCTTTCAGCATTTCTTGTAAGGTGACATTAGTGGTGATAAATCCCCCAGTTTCTCACCGTTTTAGACACAGTTGATCCCCAGGGAATAATCGTTGAACAAACACTTTGCAAAAGCAGAGAGCAACTTTTGTTTAAGAAGTAAAAGAGAAACTCAAACTGAAAATACCAGTACAGTGAGCCTCCTTTATTCAAAAGTTCCAGTTAAGCCACTTTGCTTTCATGAGCGGCCTTGCCACGTGGAACATGCTGCCGCAAAGCAGCCACTTTTGCTGTGCTTGCTTTTCAGCTTTTGTCGTAAAAGTGGAAATCCTTTTCACGTTTGTGGCAGGCAGCAAAAACAGCTGTTGATGTAGTTTTAGTGGTGACGAATCCTCCCGGCTTCTCCTCACCATTGTGGACACGGGCTGTTCCCAGTGATATGAATACTTTGCAAAGGCAAATATCAAAGTAGCTTTAAGGAATTTTTTTTAAGATTTTATTTATTTATGCAAACAAGAGCTGGGGTGCAGGCTACAGGTGGGGGAGGGGTGAGAGGATTCACCAGAGACAGAGTGGGGAGCAGAAGAGGTGGATCAGCTGAAATACACTGCTGAGGGGAGCAGCAGGCAAGGCAGGAGAGGTCTGCTGCACCATATGGGTCCGCTCCCTGGCTGGCATGGAACTCACGCTGCAGTGGCCGCGGGAGCTCCACAATACAGTGCTCAACCCCTTGTACTACCAGGGAGACCCCTAAGGAAATTTTTACTTTATTAAGGACACAAGATAGACATCCATGGCCAAACACAGAACAGTGAAGAAAACATGAGGAGCGCCCTCTCTACAGGCAGTGTGGTGTGTGGAAACATGCAGAGCTGCCTAACTCTGAAGAGTTCTCTAAGGGTCAGGAGAGGGGTGGGGAAGAGGCTGCAAGACAGAGATCATCAGAGAGAAGAAGGGAATTAAACTAGACCTTGAGGATAAAATAGAAAGTAGATACATAACTGACTTTGGAAGGAGGCCAACAAAGTCGGGCAAGGCAGTGAGAGAAGATGATTTCTCTTTACTATATGCACAACTGAAATTCATAAAATTTGAAAGCAGTCAGAGATGTTGGAAATTGTTAACTGATATAAGAACATATCTTTATGTTTCCTGATATCAGAAAAAGGCCTTGAGGGAGAAATGGCTTCTAGATGGAATCAGCAGTGGAAAAGAACAGGAAGAGATGAAGAAGCAAAATCAACAAGACCACCACCAGATTCAGCTTCTAGAACAAAGTATCCTCAGGTATGGCCCTTGCAGATACTCCATGACTACCTTTTCTTTTTTACTTTGTTCCATGTTGCATGTATAGGAGTCATCCTCATCCTCTGAAAGGCACAATCATATCTCCCAGTTGGATTTCTAATAAAGGCTGAGGAAATACAGCAGCAAGCAACAACTAAAAGTTTACTGTGTCACCAGTGCACAGAAACACAAGATGTTTTTTAAAGATTTATTTATGCATACAAGAACTGGGGTAGAGGCCAGAGGTGTGTGGGGTAGGGGGGAGAGGATTTACCAGAGACAGAGTGGGGAGCAGAACAGGCAGATGGACAAATACTCTGCTGAGGGGAGCAGCTGCTCGTGAGACAGGAGAGGTCTGCTATGCCATGTGGGTCACCTCCCTGGCCAGGGATCAAACTCATGCTGCAGTGGCTGTAGATAGCTTCATAGTGCTGTGACTTAACCCCTTGCACCACCAGGGAGATCCCAACACAAGACATTTTAAAGGACATACTGGTGACTTACCCACAACTCTTTGAGCTTATCTCCTCATCTACAAAATGGTAGATGAGGTGGCAGCATTATCACTCTTTTAGAGTTGTTGAGCAAATTAAAAAATATGTGTTAAATGGATATTATCACTTACAAAACAGTGATCATAAAAGAGTCTATAGCCCCAATCCCACTCACATTTAGGACAAGTAACAGTTTTAAGGGCATTTTACAACATCCCACCTCTTCCAGGCCCTCCCCAGTGACCACCATGATATTTTGGAAGACACTATAGGAGAACTTCCCTAACATTCTCGCTCTTCTATTTCCTCTTTGATCACAATTGTTGCCCTCACTTCTCCATGTCCTTCCCTACCCACCTTACATAGCAGTCAGCAACTTCTGATATAACCATAAGGTTTTTAAATTGCCTTGACTTAAAGTGATGTGATAGACATGAAAAAATTGGAAAGTGCAAAGATAAGATGGTATTATTAGTATTGTCACAAAATGTATATAGCCTGGAAGAAAGCGATATGGGGAATGTCAGAATCATTTTGTAACCTCCATAGAAAGAAGATGGGCTTTCTGGTGGTATATATAATGACAATCATTTAAAACATGTATCTTGGAAACACAGTTAACTTTCAAAACCTCACTCCCTGCAAAAGTTTATGTTTAGTGAAAATTATAAGAAAGGCCTAGAAGATAAAAATACTGAGGTGTGATATTAGGAACATACAAACTGATCACATCAGGCCTAAAATTGACAAGGGGGAAAGAAGCTTCCTTTTTCCATTTTATTTACTTAATTCCCTGCACTTGTATATTTAATAGTGCAATTCATTGACTACTCATGCTTTTTCAAGTGGTTTTTAAGTAATAATTCTTTAAAAGTTATATATGATATAACTTAAAGATTTGAAGTACTTCTGAATGATAGCAACAAGTACTCAAAAATAACTCAATAAAGCAACTCTACAATTTGGGAAACTTGATTTGGTTAAGGCTTCCCTTAGCAAGAGCTTACCAACGTCTGCCTTCGCCGATTACTTTTCTCATTCCTCAACGCAGAGCTGGTATCTTTGCAGAAGTGCTAGACTTAATCCAAGGAGGGGTCCTTAGAGTGTCTCCAAATACTAGGCACCTCCATCTTTCTAAGTGGTAACATACACTCAAATTCCATTAGAAAGTCTGGGTGGCATTCTGAGTAATCCCAGAGAAATCTGGGCCTACTGGTGACTTTCAGGCTTTGCCTGAATGCTTGAAGGAGCACATGAGCTTCAAGTAGAATTGATAGCAGCTTGCCTACTTAAAACTCCTATCTCACACACACGCACACACACACGCGCGTGCAAAAAAGAGGGACAGAAAAATACATTTACTGAGCCATATTACATGCAGACACTTTACATATATCATCCCATTTAATCTCCATAACCCTGTGAGGTAAGTATTATCTTCATTTTCTGCACAGAGTAAAGAATTCACACATGGAGGAAGTAACAGATCAGAGACTAATGCATTTGACTATACACTATGCTGCCTCTTAAATAACCGCCCACAGCAACCTCTCTGGACTGAAAAACTCTTGTCTCTTAGAGAGGAAGTCTTTGCGGCAAGTTCTGTTCCTTGGTTCTTCCTTCTCCAAATAGCTCCCACTGCACTTGGTATCTTCTTCCATGGCCCTCTAATATCTTTGTCCAGTTACCAATTATATGTCTGTTCAATGTGCAAAGTTGGCATCTCACTACCAATTTATTTTAGATCTCCAGGATGCCATTAACCAAATGATTTTAATCCCAAAATGCAAATTAACAACAACAATATGGTTCATTTTTTACAATGGTCTTGTGCCATTTACAAAGAACTTGCATTTACATTGTCATTTATTACTCACAGCAGTCCTAGAAAGCAAGCATGACACCTCCATTTCCGAGATGAGGCAATAGGCTCAGAGAGGATAAGTGACTTAAATAAGGTCACACAGCCAGTAAAGGGTAGACTTGGGGCTCAAACATATCAGATTCAATTTTCTCCTGCAGCAAAATTTAAAGAGACCTGCAGGCATAAATGTTCTGGAAATAGTAAAGCACCTAACAAACGCTTAGTTTAAGAAATGGTCCAAAAAGATGTATTTGGAAATCGTAAAGAATTTGCATCAATGTGGCCCATAAAGACATGTTTATTTTGTTAAAAATGTGCAGGAAACAGAATGTACTTAAGGAACATTCAAAGAGAAAATATGTCCATGCCTTGTCTGTACTAAGGAGCCTCCACTACTGTCCAGCTCTACAGAAATCCCACAGCCGACATAGCTTTACCTGATACTGAGTATTTCCTTCCCAGATATTCCTAAAGCAACTAAATAATCAGGTACATGTTTCCAAATTCAATCTTTGCCCTAAGCAACTACTCACAGTGCTCAAGAAGCTTTTCTCAGCAGCTAAATACAGTATATTTTCCAGTAAGTTCTGAATAGCTACCAACCAACTGATGAAGTTGAACCAGGCCAAGCCATCCTTCTTCCCTGAACAGGGAAAGTGATTAATCACTTGACTTAGGTGTCTGCTCAAGAGTTGCGTTTGCCATCTGCCAGGCCTCTCAGCAAGAGGATAAGGCTTTAATGGGAATATCAAAATAGAAATATTGCTATTACCTCAGAGGCTGCAACACAGCCAGATTTTCCCCATGAGGTTTCCCTCCCTTCTACTTCCACAACTTTGTATACTGAACTGAAAGAGCAGGGCCTTGAGCATTTCAATCCCTGTCTGTTGACCATAGTCCTTAAGTTTGGCCATAGTCATCTCATCAGGCCTTCATTTCCTTGTCTGTAGTAGTGGCACAGCTACAGCCACTTCACAGGGACGGTTGTGTGTAAATCGACTTTCATGCTTGACACATAAAAACTATTAGATAGATACTAGTCCTTATTAAGAATGAAAAAACAACTCAAAGAAGGACACTGTCAAAAGCGTTATCCAACAGTCTTAAGTTAGCCAAGAGTTCTCATTTCTTTATGCCAAGATTTCCTCATTTCTTTGTGGAAACTGAGATCACCATAAAAATAAGATTCTTTCATTTGGAAATAATCTATAGGTTTTCTTTATGGCTTGAAGACCAAAATGCTATTAATAGGGATTAATTTTTACAGAACATTTGTTATTGACCAGGCAGTATGCTAAGCACTTCACATATATTATTTCATTGCATTCTCACAGCTACCTTCTGAGGTAGATAGCATTTAACAGATGAGAAAATTGACATTCATAGAGGTTAATTTGCCTCAAGTCAGCTAAAAAACTGAGTACCAGGTATTAAAATCAAATTAAAAGTACTAATCATAAAAATTGTGACTCAAATCCTGCAAAAAAACATTATTAGGAAAGTTAAATCATATAAATGCTTACAAGATTTTGCAGCATTTTTTTAAATTTACAGTCCATGTTGATTTCACTCATACAGGCATCATTTTATCTAGATGTTCATGTCACCCTTTACCACATTAAAAACACTCAGAGGTTCCCTGACTCACACATAACCTTTAAGTAAAGCAAGTGTCCTTATTCATTCTCATCTTTTCTGCCAAAGAGAAGGAACATTTCAGAAAATAAGTGGGTTTCCATGGTTTTTGTCCTTGAGTCACATTTTTAGCTTAGGAACAATATTATTGAGTATTTTGCCTGGTTTCCTGATTAATATCTTAGGAGGAAATGTTCCCAAGAGGAAAGCTATATTGAACACCGCCTTCTGAATCACTTTGCTTAAATAGAGTTTCAATGTTTCACAAATGAGCCTACTGAAGCATCTGCACCCTGACTACTGGTACAGGTGCAAATCCAGCACTGACTGCTCAGCATCCAATGTTCCACATCCAATGCACAATTTACAGGCTGACTTAGAAATCCATTTCTGGGGTCTCCCTGGTGGCGCAGTGGGTTAAGCAACACACTATGAAGCAAACCACAACCTCTGCAGAAAGAGTTCGATCCCTGCCCCTGGCCAAGGAGGTGACCCACATGGTGCAGCAGACCTCCCCTGCCTTGCCCTCTGCTCCCCTCAGCAGTGTGTTTCAGTCAGTCTGCCTGTTCTGCTCCCCACTCTGTCTCTAGTAGATCCTCTCACCGCCCCCACCTCTGGCCTGTATCCCCACTCTTGTGTGCATAAATAAATCTTTTTTTAAAAAATCCATTTATGTTACTTCTACTACTTTCCTCTATCTAAAACGACACCCAAGATCATCAGAAGCATCCCAAAGAGCTGTGCTGTTCGCAGCCTGGGCTCCGCTTCCTTTCTAACTGCCTGCATTTCTCCATGACTCCCTCTGCCAAACTGCCTTCCATCACGCTCCTCTCCAGATTCTTGCTGCTTCTTGGGTTGTTTCCAAAGACCTCTGACTTTAATTGGAGCACACCAGAGAACCTGACAGAAATGTCATAAGTATAAAATGCAAAAGGTTAACTGCCAAGGAGAATGATACACATACACAGTATCCCTTCAAGAAGGATTAGCTACTTATGATTAAATGTTCTCTAGTAAGGATTTTCTTCTAATATTCCAAAGTAACCTTCAGACCTTCTGCCTTCCTTCTGTGACTGTTCATTTGTCTCCAAATGGTTAGATATTGCCTTCTGCCTGCGTTGCTTGTGGCCAGAGGTGCACATGAAGCAATGGATTTCTTGGTGACTGTTTGTCATGAGAAAAGTACAAGAGTAGAACGTGACCACAACTGTAACCATCCCACAGAACTTAAATTCCTCCACAAGTAGATATGGCATTCTAGAAAGTACTTTCTGGCAATCTCCTAGAAAGCCAGGATCTACTCAATTAACTCAAAATACAAAGGATGAGGTTCAGCTCTAAAAAGGAGGGGTTAAGTCTCAGCACTATCAAGCTATCCACAGCCACTGCAGCACGAGTTCGACGCCCAGTCAGGGAGCTAACTCACATGGTGCAGCAGACTTCTCCTGTCTCCCCTGCTCCCCTCAGCAGTGTATTTCAGTCAGCCCACCTGTTTTGTTCCCCACTCTGTGTCTGATGAATCCTCTTACCCCCTCCCACCTCTAGCCTATACCCAGTTCTTGTATGCATAAATAAATCTTTTTTAAAAAGTGTTTTTTTAAAGGAACCTAAAGCATTAATGGAAAAATATAAAGTTTGGTTGTTTTTGTTGTTGGTTATGGTTTATCAAAGAGTAGTTCATGATTTCTATTCAATCATAATGCGCTTATCTGCTTGTGCCTTCACCAAGCACAGGCCACATATTGTGCATGACAATATCACATTTTAAAGGTTTCTGCCTTCCTGCTCTGACCCCACCAGTCATATCCAACATCACATTGAAAGGAGGTGGACAAGCTGCTCTTTATCAACAACATAAGACAGAACAGAAAGGAGAAACAGGCAAAAAAGGAGGAAAAAAAATCCCACCATTTGTTTCTTCTTCTTAAATTTGCTGTTGCCTAGAAACACTCAAGAAATTATTCTGATTCAATTATATCAGTTAAAATCATTCCAAGCATGTTTTTCACTCTCCATATTTGATTAATTGGTTAACCAGATTTTCAATAGTTCATCTGCTGTTATTTTTAATTTCCCAGATATTGACTATTTTTAAATTCAGGAGCCTTTTCAAATTAATAAAAGGAGCTAAGTAAACTATGTTTCCATCAAAAAAGGGAAGCACTCTATCTCCCCACCCCAAAAAAAAAAAAAAAAACACAAGAAAATACCTAACACAGGCAGTTCTTTCTGCCCATTTGTGTCTATGCAGTGTCCTTTATCCTTCTGTCCCCTCTCCCAAATAAAGCTGCTCTTAAAAAAGAAAATACCCAATACAGTACCTACTACATAGTAGAAATACTTGTGTATACATTGCTCAGTAAATGAATATACCATGAACAAATGAATGATGAATATATGGGTGGATGGAAAGATGGATGGATGATTTGAAAATACCACCTATTTCAGGAGACCAACTGAAGAAGATTAGATAATGACTTTAAAAAGGAAGTCTTAAAATTCTTTTAAAAATAAATACCCAGGGCCCTCCCTGGTGGCGCAGTGGGTTAAGCAACGCACTATGAAGCAAACCATAGCTACTGCAGCATGAGTTCAATCCCTGCCGCCGGCTGGGAAGGTGACCCACATGGCGCAGACAGATCTCTCCTGCCTCGTCTGCTGCTGCCCTAGGCAGTGTGTTTCGGTCAGTCTGCCTGTTCTGCTCCCTGCTCTATCTGGTGGATTCTCTCACCACCCCACACCTCTGGCCTGTACCCCAGTGCTTATGTGCATAAATGCATAAATAAATAAATTTAAATAAATAAAAATAAATACTCAGCTATCTTCGTGTCAAGGGCCAAGTTAGGTAGCAGTGGCACCCCTGGTTTTTGAAGCAATTGTTGGCATGTCTGGAATCTCACCTCTCTCTCACCTCTCTCCTTCATGTGCTCTTTTATTCCCTTATCCTCACCTTTCAGAGTTTCCTCTTGCTCATACCTACTAATCTCATCTGCATGTTAGCAGAAATAAGGATCAATGATTATCCAAAGGAATCTCTCCCCTTCCATAGTATGCTAGAAGGTAAATTAGATTAACCTTTGAGAGTCCTTTCCAGACCCCCTTTTCAATAATAACAGTGCCCCTTTATAAAGCACCTGTTATGTACAATGCATCATTTTGAGCATGATAATTCTCTGAAGGAAGTTGAATTATAGCTCCATTTTACACATCAGAACACTAAAGCACAGCAATCTGTAACTCCCGGAATGGCTCAGCCATGAGTCACATATAGATCTTCCTGACTTCAGACCCTTCCACCATGCTTCCCCTGCTTATTCTTGATTCAGTTCACTAAAAGCTGGTTTAGACTCTTCCACATGTAAGTAAATCTTAGGTCTTCTGGAGGAGATTTGAAAATTATAAGCTTCTCAAAGCAAATTTTTATTTGTGTATATAACTCTTCATATTTTCAATTGTTTAAATGTTTTTACATTAATTAGCTCATTCAAAACAACATTCTGTAATTGGAAACACAAATTTAAGACCATTAGCAAGATGTCTTCCATCTTTGGTTCTATTTATACAAGAAGGAACAAGGATTGTTCAGCCAGAAAGTTGGAGGGGAGCTGGTTTCAGGGATCCATTCACTAGGCAGTGAATGGCCAAGGGTAGAGACTTCTTCATTAGAGAAAGGAAGAGACTGTTTTGCCACACAGCCCAGGCTCCCCCATTCCCCAAGGGAGTGTGCCCTTCCCAGAGTTAACTTCATCTGCTCAGAAAAATTCCACACCACCCCTTGCAATGCCTCTTTTGTCTGCCAAAGGAAAAGACCACAGAGACCACACAAGTCTAACTGGTCCATGTTGGTTACTCTACATTATATTAAGGTTGGAATGTATATTTGTTGATCTTCAAATAATAGAGTCTTGTTCTCGATATCAAATATGAACAATTAACATTAGAAGGCAAGCAAAAATTAAGAGGATAGGAAGTAGAAAATATAGTGGCTGCTCTATAATACAGTTAGGGATAAATGTGAAGGGTTACGAGGCACAAAGCCAGTAAGTATTTCTGAATGGCTGTATACATCATTGAATGTTTTCCCATTTGATTATATTGTTACAAATAAGTAGTTTATTCACGGAAAATATTTTTCCCCTACAACTTTTTTCCTTAAAGAAAAAATGTTTCTCAAAATCAAATAAACACATCTGCAGTAGCCATATCCTGGCTACATCGATATTTGAAGATCGTTTAGCAAACTCAGCAATGTAGAAGTCAACTTGAATCATTATTAAAATTGCTTAGCTCTTAGTAAGCGTTTGGCATGTACTACAAGGTTTTCTACAGGCCCTAATGAAAACATTGCACCCAGCTTCTGTCTTTTCAGAGTATTTGAGAAGCCCATGACTAACCAATTTACCATACCACACCAAACTCTAGGCTGTGCATTTATTTGCATTCATTTGAAAATTACATTTGGAATTTGCACGTGAAAGTGGCAGATATTCTGGAAACCAGTTTGGTTTATATTTTATGGCAAATGATATCCTTAATTTACAAATTATTATTCTGATAAGGAGGATTTTTTTTCTTTCCTACTAAATCATTCTCTACTGACATTACCTTATCTAAACAGCAGATTCAAATCATCAAATTGCCCATAAGACAATTATTAATATTTACAGGGTTATTTTAGGAGATGAGCCCCACCCATGCAAAAGCTGCTCCCTTTTAACTATAAATTATTCAGCTTTCTAAACATCTGCTCTGTTCCCAATTACCAGAACAGACAGAATTTTTCAGTGTCACTGTTGAGCTAGCTCTCTGCCTCTAGTTATCTTGACGCTGCTGTGCTGTGTTGCTCCTCCTATTCTTAAATGTTCAGGATTACAAGCAGCAGATCTGGCTCAGGGCAAACTTAGTGTTCACTGTATGCCAAATGCCCTTTAATACTCTGGCAGGCTCACCCACAGCATGTGACTGTTTGCCCTGGTGGGTTAGAGCTCCTTATACACATGCCCTTTGGCAAATGCTGATTATAAGGCAATTTTTGTCCCATGTCTCAGCATAGAAATATTCTCCATCTTTTTTTATATACTTTCATTTCAAATTTGGTGAATAAGACATATCGTAAGTACTTAATAAAAGTTTAAGGATTTGATGAAATTGCAAGCACTAACTTTCAAAATAAACCAACAAAACAGTCTACTTTCTACTAGAAAGTAGACTAGAAATATAGTTTGACACTACAATCGACCAAATTATCTGTAAAGATAAAATGTCCTTTACTATTGACACAATAGCAGTAATTTTCCTGCCCAACACACTGCAGTTGATATTACCTGATTAAAGTCATATAGGTGCAGTTTAATGATATCTGCTGCACTGTCAGAAGAGTTATGTTTAAAATATCAGAACAAAAGACCTTTATTTTGTCACTTCAAACCTCAGCTATTCAATACTATCTAGCTAATATCAACACAAACCATGTTGGATTTGATATATCATTTTGAAACATGTACATTCCTTAACTACTGGGAGCAAAGACTAAGTCATTTGTGATTTTTACTGGTTAACTACCTGAAATGCAAGACACAAATGAGTAAGTCTGCAAATTGATTTAAAAGATGATGTGGAAATCTCACAAAATCGGTCAAACTATGCATTCCTCATAAGGTTATACAATCGTTAACATACCGGTTTGGATGCTGACTCCATAGTAACAGTGGCTTAAACAATAGTTTAAAAGTTCATTTCTCTCCCACACAAAAATCCTAACTGGGAGACATTCAAGCACAAGGGAGCAGCAACATTACATGAGATGCTCCAGAGACCCGCTCCTTTTGGTCTCCTTGCTTTGCTAGCCCCTGGGTGAGGCCTTTAACAGTTCATCTCTATTGCCTCTGCATTCCAACTTGGGAACAAGAAGGTAAATGGGGGCCTCCCTGGTGGCACAGTGGGTTAAGCAACGCACTGTGAAGCAAACTGCAGTCACTGTAGCATGAGTTCGACGAGGGGATCCTTCGATCCCTGCCTCTGGCCCGGGAGGGGATCCATATGCACAGCAGACCTCTCCTTCCTCGACCACTGCTCCCCTCAGCAGTGTGTTTCAGTCAGTCTGCCTGTTCTGCTCCCCACTCTGTCTCTGGTGAATCCTCTCACCTCCCTGGACTCTAGCCTGTACCCCCAGCTTTTAAAAAAAAAAAAAAGTAAATGGAAGGCAAATAGCCCTATTTTAAGGATAGGACCTGAAAATGGCTTATCACTTCTGGTAATATCTTATTGGCCAGAATTTCATCACATGGTATCATTTTCATACAATGGCGTCAGATAAATGTAGGCTGTAGCAGGGTAGCCAGGGAGACACATCAAACTTCTGTTACTATAAAGAATAGGAATGATTTTGTGAGGGATCAGCAGGTTGTCAAAACAGATTAGCATCTTCTTTCATTTATTAAACAGACAACATTTATCAAATAAATAACCTGTATTCAATTGACATCATCCCCACAAATACTATGAAAATCCTAATAATACTGGAACAGTTTGGGATTTCCGTCTAGAACTGTATTTAAGGACACATGTGCCCCTGCAGCTATGTTAGCACCATGCTTGTTCTAAAATCATTTTTATTAAAGTTGAAGGTCAAATCCCAAAAGGGACGTGATAGGGTTTCTCTTTCACTGAGGTTTTCAAAGATGACTCTCCCCTCCCTGGCCAACTAGGAAGAGAAACAGGTGACTAATTGGTATTGAGAAACCCTCTACGTCAATCCCTGTGCTAGAGGCTTACAAATATTATCTCATCTACCTTCATAAAGGCAACCCTTGTGAATAACATTCTTCTCCAGATGAGAAAACTAACTGATGCAGTAATTAGGCTAAGTGTGTTGGCTTTGATTTGGGCTCACTTTCTGTTTCCATGGGTAGAGCCCAGGGTGGGGGGGAGGGGGGCGCAGGGCACAGAGAGAGTAGACAGTCACACAAAAACTCATAAAATAAAGGTAAGCCTCAATCTACCTCCTGTTCCCCTAAGAGTCAGTGGAGAAGAAATGGAATATCTAACCCAAGAAAAGAGTCAAGGATTATAACTGCTCACCATGCTAGGCTGAATTCAAGTCTAGAAAAGGTTAGGAGAGAAATATAACTTTTATATGTAATGAGTCAGCACCTTTACGTGTTGGTGTGAGTTCCAGCAGAAACTGGGTCCTTCTTTGTCTAACTGGAGGTGGGACAGGGAAGTGCGCCTAGCACCCCCATCCACTAGTCTCCACACTGAGTGGCACAGCCTGACTCTCAGACCTCTGACCCAGGTCACCCCAGAGCAGTGACCACCAGGCCCTCTCTTTGGGTGTAGTCCTTGCTTTTAATTAGAGAATTCAGGCTACCAAGACATGAGTAATTCATCAGTTCTTTCAAAGCCAGTCATAAATTAATTTCAAACATAGCATTGGGGATTACATTCAAGCCGCAGTATCATAATCATGTTGCATTAGCCAGCTTTATACTTAAGACCTAAAGCCTCCATTACTTTCAACAGTCTACGTGCAAGCAAAGAAAGTTTCACTATAAAGTGGCACTTGCTTACGAAACCCCAAACTCTTTTTTTTTTTAAGGTTTTGTTCATTTATGCCTACAAGAGCCAGGGTACAGGCCAGAGGTATGGGTGGGTGAGAGGAGCACCAAAGACAGAGCAGGGAACAGAACAGGTAGATCCACTGAAATACACTGCTGAGGGGAGCAGCGGGCAAGCCAGGAGAAGTCTACTGCATCATGTGGGTCCCCTCCCTGGCTGGGGATCGAACTCACACTGCAGTGGCTCAGGAAACCCCACAGTGCTGCGCTCAATCCCTTGCACCACCAGGGAGGCCTGGAAACCCCAAACTCTTAAAGAAACTCTTCCAAGAACTCCTACCAAAAGCCAAACTCAAGCAGCCAAAGCAAAAAACAAAAAACAAAGTCTGCACTTTCATCCTAGCGAGAATGATTATCCAGTGAGCAGAGAAATTCCAAGTACAACAAAATCACTCTAAAGAAGGTTAGGACAGAAATATTACCTTTATATGTAATGAGTCAGCACCTTTACATGTTGATGGACCCCCTGCTAGCCTTACCATCTTCACTGTCTTTATTATCCTAGAAAGGAAGAAATCCTTCAGCATACTACTGGGCAAAATAATGTTGTGTCTCAGTTCCTAAGAACCCACTTTGAAAAGTGTTGTTCCCATGGTAGCTAATTAGAAGGGAGTTCAAAGCTTAGGCTCTGTCACAGAGACTGGATTTCAAAGTCTGTCTCTCCAGAGGCTACTTGTCCTACTCCCAGCCAGGTGCCTCTCCAGTTACCCAGCTGGTTCACCTGTCCAGTGGAGGTAGTAACAGTCCTCATGGAGTTGTTGTGAGGATACACTAGTCTAGTGCCCGTGTAGGGTAAATACTTAATACGTGTGAAATATTGTTACGGTTGTAAAATGAAGTGCTACAAAGTAGAACATACACTTTTAATTTTTCTTATTCTCCTGAGTTTGGGTCTGTTTAGCTCTTACTGGCAAATTCCATCAGGTTGTTAGCTCCACCCAAAACTGAAAGAGATAAATGGACCCTTAGCAGCAGAAAAATTGCTTTCTGAAATAACCCCTTCTTGGTGCATCCAGTATTTATGTGCCACTGTTCTTTTTCTGAGACAAAAAATTGCATGTTGAAATTGGACGGGAGACATTATCTCGTGCCGATTAAGGGAGGTTATTACTAGAACAGTACATGAAGTGAAAGCTACCTGCTTTCACCTAGGGAATACTGGAAAATAACCTCTTTTCCCCCAGCAAATAGGCAAGGAGAAGCAAGATTCCAATAATGGATAGCATTACAATTCCTTTCTCATGTACTCTGCTTATCTAAATTGGCACACGATGCCTGCCTACCTACCATCTCTCCGAAATTGTGAGAAATACCAACCCATCCATCAGGCCCCACCTAACAGCCCAGGAGGCACCAGAAGATTATTTCTCTTTTTCTGCCACCTGTTTCTCACCAAACTGAATCAGCATTTTTTAGAGTTCAATTCGTATTACGAAAGGTAATCGCTTCTAAAGATGGGGATAGCAGAGCTTATGGAAATTCTACCCCATCAGCTGAGAGAGAAGCAGGTGAAGGTTAGAGAATTAGCCCCCAGAAACCTCCTCAAACGTTTTCCAGGGAGAAAAATTTAGTTTTGCATGTCTATGTGAAACTAAAATTGTATACCCATATATAGGCACGCATCAGTCTACGTGGATGTGTAAACACATGTGCGACTACATAAATTTAGCCAGTAGAAGTGAATTGGGGAAACATGTATGTACACAGTATGTCACACTACATGTATCCAAAACCCTTCCAAAAAGGATTAATTATGAATTTCTAATTTAAGCCCTACACTTTTTGAACTCGAAATAAGAGTGGAGTATCCTTTTAACTATGACCACTGAGCCAGAAAAAAAGAAATCAAGAGAGAGACTTGGAAAGCAACTTAACGGGAATGGTAATTTTCAATTAAAATAAGCCTGAGTAAATTCTATTCAACATACAGTAAATTTAGATACTATGTTGTAAGTGGGGAAGAAACATAATTAGGAAACAGTGTAAGTATCAGAGAGGTGGAGATTAAGAACTTCCTTGTAAAGCATGTCTCAAGTATCTGCTCTACACCAGGCTGAGAGCCACGCGTGCCGGGGTTCCTCAACCCCAGCGCTACTGACACTGGGGCCAGATAAGCGCGTGGGTGCACCAGCCTGTGCAATGGAGGATGCTGAGTAGCCTGCTGGCCTCTACCTCAGGTTGTGGCACCCACAAATGCCTCCAGATATTTATATTCTGGGGGTGAGGGGAGGAGGGAGCAGGAAGAAAGGGCTGGAGGGGGGCAGTTGAGACTTACCCTGCTAGATATACAAAGCTCTGTAGCGCCAGCAGGGCACGGAGCAGGTTCTCTGTGGGTCCTGGAGCCTTCGGTGGCTTTTTCGGGCTTTAATGATCTTTCTACACCATTTGTGAGGCAACCAGGCGCAGGGCAGGAGGGCCGGGGGGGTGGGAGGCTAAGAGGCCTTCTAGCGCCCAGCAAATCTTCACTCTCTCTAGGCTCCTTCTGATGTTCTCTTGTGGTCTCTCCACCACTCCCCACTGCTCTTTGCCCTCTGTGATGCCACCCCTACACGCCCAGTCTCTCGGCTCAGGTGCGCCCATGTACGCATGCCCACACCATACTCCAGGTGTCCACCATCAGGCATGAATGCCCTGAGCCCACGCTCCCAAGCGCCTCCTTCATTCAAGGCTGCAGGTGGTAGCCACAGAGGCCAGTGGCACGAAAGCCTGAGTAATCTTCATTTACCCTACAGGTCGTACCTGCAACTTTTCTTTTACATTCCTTGAAAAGAGTCAGTCATCAAAAAAACATAGTGCATTATCTGGCTGGAGTGTGTCAGATCTCTCCCTCTCTCTGCTGGGCTACCACAGTGCCCACTGAGTTCTGGGGATGCTGCAGTCTGGGGAAAAGCCAGTTCCTTATCCTTGAAAGCCATTGCTGGGTTCCCATTACTTCCACTGGTATTTTGATCTTTTAAAAAGATTTTCCTAAAACAACAGATCTCTAACATGTACCTCCTCATGATGTTTTCAGTGTCTATAAATAATATACAGAAGTATCGAATCACGCATAAAAATAGGATAGTGAGTTTTGAATTGAAGTGGGAATTTTAAGCAATGCTATGTATCAGTAAGCATCTCCTGTCAGAGGTTTGTGATTCTAGGTAATTAGCACCAAGATGCTTCCTTATTAGCCTATTTAACTGAGAGTTGGTTGTAACTAAGTGATAAAGAACAGAAGGGGGTGTTTGTTTTCTATTTGATTTTCACAAACATGTCATGAAGTGTCATTTGAATGCAGCCTCATATCAATGCAGTTTTCACCCAGGGACTTCAAAAACGTTCATTAGCAGACACCTTGATGTGGTTAACAGACTTTAAATCTTATATTCATAACTGTATTAGCCTGAAGACATTGATGAGAATCACACGGCATTCCATTACCCCTAGATCTCTCTCAAGAGGGGAACAACTACAAAACCAGTACCCTCCCTAATTCCCTGAAATGTAACCAGCCAAGAGTTCTAGCTCTGTGTCTCGGGAATAGGAAAGGGCACAGACAGGAGAACACTAGCACTTTCTGAGTGTTCACAATTAATTTTATTCTTTATTAAACCTATAAATTGTTAACATTGGGCTTAATGGTGTGACACTAACACAGGAATTTCCAGTTACCAGATCTATGACCATATATTTTTTTTAAGATTTATTTATTTACGCATACAAGAGCTGGCGTACAGGCCAGAGTAGCAGGAGATGAGAAGATTCATCAGACAGAGTGGGGAGCAGAACATGCAGACTGACCAAAACACACTGCCCAGGGCAGCAGCAGACGAGGCAGGAGAGGTCTGCTCTGCCATATGGGTCCCTTCCCTGTCCAGTGGCAGGAATCGAACTCGTGCTGCAGTGGCTGCGGTTTGTTTCATAGTGTGTTGCTTAACCCACTGCGCCACCAGAGAGGCCCCCATGACAATCTTAAAGGAGGAAGTCAAGAAAACTGACAATTGTCTTAGCTGATGCCCACAGCTGTCATCTACACTAACTGCTCTCTCTAATCTGTCATCCTCTAAAGCAACTGACTTTAGAACAGAGAGTTTTTGGCTAAGAGGCTGCATGCATTTCATGCTACCAATGGACCTCCTCTCTAATGGTGTGAGTGCCAGTGGGGATATCCTTTTATATAGGGGCCAGGTCCCAGAGCCACCCTGGAGTTAACTCAACAGGCGTGCTGCTGAAATTAGTCAAAATACCAACTCGGAGTGTTTGCAGCATTCAAGTTTCAAATATCTGTCTCTTGGTTCTCATAATTTCCTTACCATTTATCAGGCTGTATTTGTGCAGATTCTGTATGCCCCGCCAAAGAAACATGCAGTGTCTCTAAACTGTGGCAGCTGAAAACAATGTACTAGATTTTGTCTATAGCTCATCTCTTCACCCACTCACTATAATATGGAATTACTCTTAGGAAACTGTGAAATGAAACTGCTGTTTTCAATGTTAGGATATGCAGGATTTTTATGTGTTCAAAAGCTATGATTATTGCATCAAATTTAATAATTATGACTATAAGTCATTGACTGGCTAGAAAAAATTATTACAGTATTTTCTCCAAATGTTTTATATGGAGACTTGGGTAAGGAAAATTGTAACTGTATAGTAACTTCGGATGTGCTATTCCTTTTGGTTCAACATTAAATTTAAATCTCTTTATAAAAGAATTCATGCTACTTCATTTTTAAGTAATATTACTAACTAATTAAAAATGGGATTACAATTAATGGCAAGTATATGTAAATTTTAAAATATTTTAATAAATAAATAAAAATAAAAATGGGGCAAGGGCCAAACAGTTTACCCAAAAATTCCCTTTGTCAAAAAAAAAATTTAGAACTTAAATTAAAAATGATTAAAGAGCCAACTATTGGGTACCTACTAAGCACTAAAGGTGAATGTTTGGTATATGGTGGTATTCTTAGAAAGTATGTGGATACTTACCAGCAATATTCCAAAGAAAGTCTTGGAAACTCTGCATTTATACTGTCTTAATCAGTAAAAGTATACCTTTTTATCGTCAGACTAGAGAAAGAGATCCACAATCTTGAAAAAGCTGAACTACAAATCTCAACCAATGAAGAGGCAATTTTAAAGAAATTGAAATCAGTTGAGAGAACAACGGAAGACATAATAAGGGTGAGCAATAATTAATTTCAAAGCTATGATTCCCTCCCAAAACGAGTCCACAAAAAAATCTATAATTCTTCAAAGTACATCCATATTTAGAATTTCTTTTTTAAACTGTATTAATCACAGAGAATTCTTTTTTCTTATAGTCTGTGAAGACAGAAAAGGAAGAACCGTTAGAAGGTATGTTTTGAGTGCTTTATTCAATGTCTTTTATTATAAGTCCACTGAAATTCTGCTCATTGTTATAAATACATTCTAAGTGTATTTTATACTAATATAAATTTTACAGAGTCAATTGAAGACATCTATGCTAATATCCCTGACCTTCCAAAATCCTACATACCCTCCAGGTTACGGAAGGAAAGAAATGAAGGAATAGAAGATGATGAGCAAAACAGAAAAGGTATGAGAGCAATCAACAGCAGGTTCTCAAATTCAGCTTACAGGATAAGTGATGATCCATTTTACAAAGTTCCATGAGGTGTGAGTCACTTGCATAGAGAAAGATAATGAAGTTACAAAGTCCTTTTTATTTGCATTTCATTTACTAGCAAACAAGTCAAGGACAGAGACAGTAAAAGCCTGATGGAAACACATTGCCGTTAAAAGCAAAGCTTCCTACTCAAAAATATTTCTCCCAATATATTCCATCTGGTAGATAGTCTCTTGGGTTTCCAAGGTCCTTTAGGAAAGAAAAAATATTCCCCTTGGAAAGGTTAGACATTCTTTACCCCATGGGGGAATGATTTCATAAAGCATATACTTCAAAACCTCTAGGAAAACTAACAACTTATATGGGAGTAGACAAAGAATCTTTGAATTTTAGATTAAAAAAAAAAAACTATCTACAGATAGAAAGCATTCATTCATTCAGAAATATTCGTGAACACCGATGCCAAGGTCAATTCTCACAGTAAGAATCCAGTAAGTAAGAAATAGCAAAAATTTCAACTCTCATTGAGCTGACATTCTAAGAGAGAAAATAGACCCAAAACAGGGAAAAAGTAAGATAGATCATTTGGAAGTAAAAATGCTAAAGAGAAGAACAAAGATGGAAAGGGGGGTAGGGAGAGTGTGGGTGAGCATGTAACAGCTGTGGTTGGGTAAGCAGGGAAGGCCTAGAACTACCAAGCTGTCAAGGAGAGATGCAATACAAGATGGGTTCAAAAAGGAAGGTGGAAAGACATGACAAAAGAATTGCCAAATTGTAATTTTGCCTGGAGTCTCTTAGCTGTCGTTCTAGTTAAATTTCCGGTCATGGGATCTTATCAGGCTATGAAGCAGACTTCATTCAGCTTCCCCCAAATTAACCAGCTCTCTCCAAGGTAGTTGTTTCAGGACAAGTTACACTCCTCTGTGTTTAGCTCTTCCTCTACTTGAAAATTCAAAGGAGAAAGACAAAAAGAGAACGCGTGCAATTCTAGCCTTCACCCTCCCTCCCTTCAATGCCACTTCTACTTTTATTTTTTTTTAAAGATTTATTTATTTATGCATACAAGCACTGGGGTACAGGCCAGAGGTGTGGGGAGGTGAGAGGATTCACCACAGACAGAGCAGGGAACAGAACAGGCAGATCAACGGAAGTACACCGCTGAGGGGAGCAGCGGGCACAGTAGGAGAGGTCTGCCGCGCCATGTGGGTCCCCTCCCTGACAGGCAGCAGGGATCGAACTCGTGCTGTAGTGGCTGCGGTTTGCTTCACAGTGCGTTGCTTAACCCACTGCGCCATCAGGGAGGCCCCACTTCTACCTTTAAACAACCTCCTTGCTGTGAAAACTTCTCTATAATTTCCACTGGCTTCTGGCCTATGCAACTTAATAAAATAGACTGTGCTAGGCCTCTTACCTACTGTAATATGTACTGTGACATATCCTTCCTAATTATAGAAGAGTCCTGATTCATCCCATTGAGTAAAGAATATAACTCTGTCTTGTTAGAATTATTAATTAAAAATAGGATATTTTTGGTTTCCCAGTGAAAATCTTTACTCTTTGGAACACTCAGTTTCTTTTTTTCAATCTTTCCCATTTTTTAGTCATTTCATATATAGCCTTACATTGAAACCCATGACATTATAATGTTGGTCATTATGAAATTGATGAATAGAATCAGAAACTAGACATTGTAGAAACTAGACAACAACATTGCCCATAAAAATAAATCAAAGGGTATACTTAACATAAACACTGCGAGAGCAGGCTAGTTTATGAGAGAAAACATTAATGAAATCAAACTTTAACTTTGTCCCTCAACAGCTCTGTATGCCATGGAAATTAAAGTTGAAAAAGACTTGAAGACTGGAGAAAGTACAGTCCTGTCTTCAATACCTCTCCCATCAGATGACTTTAAAGGTACAGGAATCAAAGTGTATGATGATGGGCAAAAGTCCGTATATGCAGTAAGCTCCAATCAGAGGGCAGCACACAACGGCACTGATGGCCTGGCAACAGTTGAGGTAGAGGAACTTCTGCGACAAGCTTCTGAGAGAAATTCTCAATCCCCAACAGAGTATCATGAGCCTGTATACGCCAATCCCTTTTACAGGCCCACAACTCCACAGAGAGACAAATTAGCCACTGGACCAAACTTTCAAGAAAGGATAAAGATTAAAGCTAATGGACTAGGAGATGATGTGAATGAATCCGTACACAATATGGACAATGGACTTTCAGAGGAGGGCGGCACCAGCTTCAATCATATCAGTGCCAGTCAGCCAATTCCTCGTCCCCGATCGATGACTCACCAAACAAGGGAGACACCCTACCCCCTACAAAAGGGGCTGACGACGCCTTCAGAAGAATCAAATGTGATGCAAGACAAGTATTCACCTTCTCCAAAGGCAAGACAGAATCCCAGTGAAGCCCTAGTTGGGAAGTCAGAAGCCCAAGGTGCTTCTCCTACTTCCCAGGAGGAGGAAGATGTTAGATACAATATTGTTCATTCCCTGCCCTCTGACATGAATGATGCAGAACCGGTGACCATGATTTTCATGGGGTATCAGCAGGCAGAAGACAATGAAGAAGAAAAGAAGCTTCTGACGGGGTATGATGGGATCATCCACGCCGAGCTGGTGGTGATTGATGATGAGGAAGAGGAGGGTGAGGGAGAAAAAGAGGAGCCCTCCTACCACCCCATAGCTCCCTATAGTCAGGTTTACCAGCCTGTCAAGCCAACACCACTTCCCAGGAAGAGATCAGAAGTTAAACCCCATGAGAACACAAACCACAGATCTCCACACAAAAATTCCATATCCCTAAAAGAGCAAGAAGAAAACTTAGGCAGTCCTCTCCGGAATTCTCCACTTGAAGTTCAGCTAGCTGGAGATGGGACTGAGGATCCGACCTTAACAGGTAATAAACATGACAAAGTTTGCCATTGCTGTGTAGTCATGTGACAATCTTCTCTTTGACCACCTCATAGACTAATACTATCTTTAAGGTTTGTGTTACTGTTGATCTGAGTTATTGTCACCATAACTAAAGTGATTGTCATTTCAAAAAATAAGGAAAATTTAAAAATAATAGTTGCCTTACTTGTATGTTGCACTCATAGACCTTCGTGACTTGAAATTCACCTGCCATGGCGTGGTACTGTGTGTGAATGTCTTTGCATCATTAATATGTTGGCTCATCAATATCACATCTTTTCCCATCAGAATCTGATACCAGCTACATTTGGGGCTGTGATTTAAGCTTTTTATATAAGTTAATTGCCTTAATTTTGAAAAAAAAAAAGAATTTTATTTTCAGTAATATTTTATTACTTTCCTATATCTTTTTCTCTACTTTTCTAGTTTTATTAATTTTATTCCCTTAATTTTTCTACATTTTAAAATAAAATGTCAGTTTATTTTACATTATCTATAACAGTTAACTTTGCAAAGTCTTCCCTCACTTGGCAAATTTATTTTTTATATATTTTCATTCATCATTATCAAGTTTTATAGCTATCTAGCTTTTTAGCATTGACTGGAAAATAACACTTTCCTACAAAAGTGGTAGCTCATTAATTTTAGATTCCTTTTTATCACTTGAATATTATATTCTAGGTATCATGTATAAAGAATAAAAGTGAATCAGACAAAATCAATTATAATAGTGGTACTTACAGGGCTAAAGAAAAATGTAAGTAAATTACCCAACTTATATATAGGCACTGGGTAATGACAGGGACAGCAATTTTAAATGTTTTTAATGGAATGATTCTTATAAAAAAGCAATAACTAGTAAGTCTGAGTTAATCCAGCAAATAGAAACTGATTATTCTATATTAGTAAAATAATACCTGCACAATTCAAGAAGGCTTTTATCCTCAGCACCCCATAAACCCATTCTTAAGTTGTCAATAATACAACAGAATGACTCTCTTCCACTATCCAAATCATTAAATTAGGCACACCAATCATAAATTTAATTATCTGAAGAATTTCTATCTTTGGTAAGGGTACACTTATATTGTCTTCCCAAATCAGAGTTGAATGGTGTATCCCCACAATGGAAGCCTTCTGAAACCAAAGTCCCTCTTTGTTTTAAGAATGAACTTTGTTTGTTAATCAAACTTCGCATCTTAAGGCCATTTTTAAAACAGCACAGAAAATTTAAAAAAAAAGAAGAGCAACGTGCTCTTTCTGATCAAAAGCAGTGATATTACCCACTAAGGACCTCCTGTTTTTTGCACTTGGATGTAAGCCAGCTCCTTCTGCATACCCTTATTCCTTCTCCCCTACGCATGTTGACACATTACCCCATAGAAAAAGACAGGAAGTGACTAACATTTCCAGACAACACTAATCATGTCACTGAACAAAAATAATGAAAACAGGAAGACCTATTCCAGACAAAGTAACAATACAAAGTTCTGTACTATCAATCGAAGCATCTAATAAACAGAATGCTCCAAATTCCTTATCTTCCACCATGATATTGTTTTACATTTCTGTTTTCTAATTCAGCATGTGGATTCTAGAGCTGATATGACTTTTTAAAATGGGCTTTAAAAATAAGAATATCATATTAACATATGTCCCGAATCATTAACATGTGGGATCACCACCCACATACAGAGAACACACAGCTGCCTGTGCTCCTAGGTTCCACAGCACCAAGGAAGTTGAGCTTCTTCTCCTTACCATGCCCCATTAAAAGCTTATTGATACTTGGAAATCCACGATAGTCAATCAATTCCTTTATTTATGGCATAAGTCCCCCACAAAATATAAATATTCCTGGCTGCTGTAAGAGTTAAGAATAGTTTATCTCTTTCCTCTAAATATAAATATTGTTATCAAAGCCTTATCTAAGAGCAATTTTTAACCTGCAAAAGAGCATGAAGGAGAAAGAAAAATGGCAAAGGTGGAGCCTGGAGATCCTAAAGAAAAAAAATTTTTTTTTAGTCAAACCTTTTACAGAGTAAGACATGACAAAATTCAGGCAAAGTAATGTCCTTCTTTTAACGTAACTGTAACAGGGCCGTGCTCTGAGATTATAAATAACTCAGTAGCAGACACTTCCACCAATGAGTGACCCCCACAAGCTGTCACAGGGACCACACCACTCTTCCCCCTGCCTAGAAAGTTGACTTCCTGGTAGTCTTCACCAACCTACTCTTGTACTCCTTCTACTCTTTGCTCCCTCTCTTAGATGTCAGTTGCATTTCAGAATGAAGTGGTGAAAAACCTCAGCTGCAGGAGAATGAAGAGGTGCAGGGAGTTCATGTTATTGGTGCCAAAATCGCCAACCTGTAGCAACTGTCAGGAGCCAAGGGGAGCTAAGAGGAAGGAGACGAGCTCTCCTCCACCATGTTCAGTCAGCCAAGACTATGTATTTGAAGTGCTGTTGGAAGAGGGGGCTGAGATCAGAGAAGAGCAAAGAATAAGTGAACAGGGGAGCTAATAGCCCAGGCTTCTTAGCAACCAGATCTAGGGGCCTCCCCAGCACGCTCTGGTCCCACATATCCACTTGGAATTCATGCCATTTACTTGCCTTAGCACTAACAAAAGGAAATAGGGAATAACACATTCTACATCTAGATTTCTTGGTCCCCCATAAGAAATGGGACAATGAGTTACTGAAACCTCCACCCCTGATGATGCTAACATCCTGAGGAGGGTAAACATCCTTTAAGAATGCCTTTCAGCGTCCACAGCACACAGTCTGATTTACTGAATCACAAAGTGAGGTGTAGCTATAGGGAGGGACAACTTTACCAAAACCTTAAGAGAGACCTTTTAAAATAAGGTTCCTTAAAATGAACTTTGTCTCCTCTTTTTTTGATATGGGCAAGGCAGGGGTTCATAAAATCTAAGAGTAAAAGCTTTATAAATCCTTGACTTTTGCCTTCAATTCGTATCTAGTTGTTTAAGTACAGATTTCACCATCCAACATCCCACAGCTGTAGAGATCCCTCCTGGTTACAGAGCAAAAGAAATTCTCGCATTTGGTGCTAAATTCAAAAGAATATTCTTGGCCTTGCCATTAGAAATACTTGCTTCTTTTAAGATTCCAAGGATAATAATGTTCTTTGACTTCATTTAAATAAAAGTTATTACAGATAAGTAGAGTGACAATAAAAATTATCATAGTGGTTTTACAATATTGGATTTTCATTCCTTCTCATATTTGTGAACACAGAGATATGTTCATTTGTTAGTAGTAATATGTGGCTGAGAAATGAGTAATTATGCATTCTTTTTTAATTTTTTTTATACAGTAAAATTGTACAATCAATTAAATTGCTGATTCTTGGGCCATATTACAGATGAATGTAATGATCAGTGCCTTGAAAGCATCTCTCAACTTTTGGAACATGACTGAAGCAGCTGCTCTCTGAAGCCCTAAATTTTAAGGGCATGATAACAGAAAATCAGAGGACTGTTACAAATTCTAAATCTACATTAAAAAGAGGTTTCTATATCCAGTATACCAACAATGAAATATGCTCAGAAAAAAAGATATATTTAGCATTGACAAAGCTGTTTTATTATAATTACTCCCACTCCCAATTACTGATTCATATTGTTTCATTTATAAAGAATGTTTGTCATTTTATATCATCAGGTTTGATACGATTAAAAGATAATCCAACATGAATTAGAGTTTAAGTGTCTGCTTTTTTAAAATTAGTGGGTAGCTCAGAAATACAAAAGTCACTAACCTATATAGAACGATGGCTAAGAATGAAATTATACACTTATCCTATATTTAATCAATTTATGCTGTGCTTGTTCTACTAATTTTTCTGATCTTTGTAGAAATAGGTTCCTTCTAATTCTGAACCTGCTTCTGTCCTAAGTTAACCATAGCTTATTATTTCTACTATCTTTTTGTGCTACTAAAACAATGCTTACATTGTTGGATAAAATCATCTGAGGTATGTTTCAAACTTTCCTGCATTCTATGAAATGGTCATTTAGAGTGAAAAATAAGACTGTTTTCATAACTATCTCTATTTTTTTTTTCATTTGCAGCTTTAAGGATGAGAATGGCAAAGCTGGGGAAAAAGGTTATCTGAGAAGTGTGCCATCTATGTAGATATCCTTTGGAGAAGAAACTAAGAAACTTTGCAAATTTCTTTTCTGGATATTTTGCTTCTTTTTTCTGACATCCAAAAAAATTATAATTGTACCCATACTAAACCATGTGAATAAACAGTAGTCATTATGTGTAAAAATTTCCCAAAAAACAAAAACAGGAGAAAAAATAAATGTTAAACTTTTCCATTTACTGACATGATTCAGTGGGGATAGAAGGGAAGGAGAAGCCATTGTATTTTTATTGTATTGATACCAAAGAATTTCTAATAAGAGCTTGTTAAATTTAAGAATAAAGTTATTTAAAATAGCCTGACTGTAGTCAATTACCTAACCTTGTAATTTTGCTATACAAAGACTGAAAGATCGCCTCATCACAGAAATACTTACCTTCAACTCTGATCTGACAGAGTCTTCAAGTCTTTGCACATATCCAAAACTGCATGCAGCTGTTGTCCCACACATGGAGACTGGATTTGGATTATCTTCATAGTGCACACGACTTTACAGATGAGTACAGACATGTTCCTTCTTGAAATGTTACACTTTGTTTCACTCAGTTCAATGTGAATTCATGATGCAGTGACTAATTATGACCTAAAGATGGAAAGGTACCCATATTCTCAAAAAAACACAAATCAGGTCTGATGTTTGGATGATATCTTGCAAAAAGTTAGAATTCTAACATTAAAAATAAGAAGGTCAGAATGTCTCTTAAAATAAATAATAAAATTTTTTTGAATGTGTACAGCATGTCATTCCTAAGCATTCTTAGGATATTAGATTTGAAGAATATTCCATGTCAATAAATCCTTACCTACTCTACCTTATATACGGACCTTCACCCAATACCCTCAAGGTCCACTCCCACATATGTTCCCCTGGACCACATCAGTGCATATTACCCAGGTCCCACAAAGTCTTTCTTTTGGCACATGGTCTGTGTCCTCCCAGCGTAGAATCTGAGTTTCCCTGGTGGGACTATGATAGGACTTTATCGTAGATACTGGTGTGGGGGTAATGAGAAGTAAAAGCAGCAGATCCTGTTTGGACAAGGATTAATTTGTGAAGCTTCAGCCTCAAAGGAGTTGTTTACAAAGGGCAGTTGTTCTCTAGGAGAAAGCTCCCCTACTGGCCTGGAATGCTCTGGGAAATACAGAGGTTCAAATTTCAGAGAGGCACCATCACACAAACAGCCCAACCCTGGGTTCAGAGACCCATTTCTTTTCCTTTCATACTCTGACTATAGCATAAGTAACTTCCCAAACCTGCACATTGTTTTATAGTTCTGTCTTTTTATGATTAAAGCATTGGTATTCGTTTTGACGGGTTGTTGAACACAAATGCTTACTAGAAAGAACACTGTGTGATTCCTAGTGAGCAATTAATAATTGGATGGACCAATGGATGGATGGATGGATGGATGGATGGATGGATGGATGGATGGATGGATGGATGGATGGATGGACGGACAGACAGGGAAAAGATGGAATCTGTGAAGGAGGCTGTACAGCAGAGGAAACATAACCAGTATCTGGCTGGCATGTCAGCCAGCCCCTTGATAAAGAGCATGAGCCCAGGCTGGTGCACACAGTGGTTCAGAGTGGCCACCAGGTGCCAGGGGCTAGGGCTGAGGTTTCTGGGGAAGTGGCTGCCGAGCAGGCAGTGTGAGGCCTCAGGACAAAACCATAAGCGATCAGTCAGAGTTGGTGCAATAAGACTCGGACACCCACATACCAACCTACTGGCTCCTCTGCTGGATGAAAAGGAAAGTAGGAAAACCCAAAGGAGTTACCATCTTGCTATTGTCTTGCAAAATCCCTACAGTGCCCTCTACTGGCAAAGCCTAACATTGCAAAAGCAGGCAAAAGGTGTTTGCAAGGTCAGGATCACAAAAGCAGACCGAGAGGAAATTCAGAGATGAAACATTAAGTGGACAACTGGCACAGTCCACCCGTCTTTATTTTTTTATATTAGATTTTTTTTTATTTATTAGTTATATTTGACATCATTTGTAGTCCCCAGGGAGTACCCACCACCATTTCACCCGTGCACCATCACCTCAGTCCCTTGTGCA